>JASVEL010000671.1:0-84648 GCA_032618575.1 Nicotiana noctiflora
AGGTAGCAATACTACTCTTACGAGGCTGAAGCTGACAAATTAGAGATACTTCAACACATTACTAGCAGATCGAAGTGACAGTTAAAAACGCAAGCAGGTTGCTGACAGAATTTACAAAGGAAGATTACCGTGAACGCCAGCTCTTTTATTTGCATTCTAAATGATGCTTCATCAGAACCATCAACATCATCTGGCAAAGCAATGCAATCCCACCACCTACACAAAAAGTCACTTTACACCATGAGCAACTTGACAAGTAGGATAATCATGCATCAGCCTGCCACAGAACCCCGATATTCCTCATAGAAGGATTATTCTATTTCAAAAAGTTAATATTTGGATTATGATTCACACTTTCATTAAGACCGCATAGGTTTTGCATCAAAGGGGTCAAGCTTCATTTTATGGAAACTTGTGAAGAGTGACAAAAAGATTTTAAGTACCTTCTCTTGTATCCCATGGACACTGGCTTCCACGCCTCCAGCAGTAAAGAAAAATCCGTGCTTTCCGAAATAACCTGCTTCCCTTTTCCCTCATGACGACTTTCTTTCAACTTCTTGTGTCTCAAGATGGTGAAAGAAATCACCTATAACACAAGAATGTGTTTGCAAAAAACTTGCTTAAGCAGGTTCCAGCACGTAGTAAGACATGCAAACACAGAGGTCTATGCCTTCACATATGCACCTCACTTTCCTAAGGAGAATTGCAGCATGAAAAATTAACAAGAGGAAAGATGCAAGAAATAAGAAAGACCGAAATGATCTATTCTTCTGAAACACTTTGCAGATTGACAGGAAAAGGAAACAAGAAAAGGAAAGGACTTACCTTTGCTGCAAGAAGGAAAATGTCGTTTGTATCTGGCAGAAGAAACCAGAAAAGGAAACAGCTTGAACAACAAGATATACGGGTAGGCAGGTTATAAACTAGACTACATAACAGGTAGCAGCCACATTAGAGCCTTACCATTAGCATGTTCCATGAATTTCAGAAGCGCTTTTGTGCTTAATGACTTTGACCCCTCCCCTGTACATAGCAAAGAATGAAAAGACTCCCAATCAGCCTCAGCGCATGATTTGCTGTGAAAAAATGAAGAAGAAAAGGTTAGCACGCTATTCAATCAGTGACGGTCAAGTAAACTAACAACAAGAGTCATTAGGTGGTACTATGAGGAGAAAAAACATGAAGAAACATGTTCATCACAGAAGAGGTTTTCAATATCTAAAGCTATCTATCATTTTGAATAGCATATGGATACAACCAGAGACAATATAGCACCAAGTGGCGTTCATCTGTTTTATCATTCACAGTTACAGTTCAATATTCTAATTTTAGCGGCTGAGGCAGACCTGCAACAATGATACTCATATAGCAACATGCAAGTTGTTCCCATCAGAGCAGCATTTGTGCCGATGATCTATAATACTGTTACCAATTTTTTTTAAAAACCAAGTTGTTCCTCAATGTAGCCGATGAAAAGGAAACACAATGAACAGAGAAAAAACCTTCAATTGACACAAGATGGCAGCATTATGATGTTGAAAAGATCCTCTTAAACAAGACAAAAAATGTGTCAAGAACTTTTTATGCCATGCCATGCAGCGCCATTGGCATATTACAGTTAATTTTGACTGAATATATATATATATATATATATGTGTGTGTGTGTGTGTGTGTGTGTGTACAATTTCAAATTTCTATAGAAAATGACATTTTGATGCTTTGCAGTATTCAGTGAAAATTTTTATGCAAATTATGGAAAAATAGCTGAATGTCTACCTGCAATAGTAGTGCTCTTTACATCCACCAGGACAAGAAACAATTGGAGGCAATGGGAACTTCTCAGAATATGGTAGTTGCATCTTACCATGAAACAATAACTCGACCACATCCTTAGGGAGAGGAATTTTATCTTTTGAAGGGCTAGAAGCACATTCTCCAGAAACTTGCTGATCTTCTACATCAGAATCATCTTCACCAACAGATGAACCAGAGTTATAACAATCTTTTTGCATGTGAGACTCACTGTTTCGGGGGACACCCAGCTGTTCCAAATAAAGCTTCCTCCCAATTTGAAGTTCTATTGACCCAATAAAGCAGAAGCAATAACTACATACCAAACAGTCTACCTGCCACAGCAAAAGATCAAGGTGAAGATTGTCAAACAAAAAGGGGAGTGAAAAAAATACAAAAGTTGGATGGTTACTGTGAGCAAGAACATGTGTATTGCTAGTTCAATCACCAATACCTTATTTGAAGAATGTTGGACACCAGCAAGCATTTGATCCTTCAAAACAAGGTCCGACTCTTTGAAGTCTGTCTCAGCATAAACCCCTGTGGCGCCACTAGTCTCAATATAGTGCTCATTAATAATAAAACTCACAAAAGAACTGAACTTTAGTAACTACCAGATCATATTACTAGCAGATGACAAACCAATTATTAGTAAGAAAACCCACATTTTGAAATTCCCTTTCAAGTGGTTAACTTTAGTTGCATGTCAAACATAAGACAATCAATCAATCAAATATACCTCAACATAAAACTAGTTTGTGTGCCTATATCAATCCTCTATATTCATGCTACTCTATTCGTGCCCATGGACAAACAACAATACAACAACTATGTTTCAGTCACAAACAAGTTGGGCTCAGCTATAGGAATTCTCATTGACCATGTTTCCTCATTTAATTTCATATCATGCCAACATTGTACAAAATAAAAATAAAATGAAAAGTAATAGAAGCTCTCAATATTTCCTACTAGCATAAGAACACACATAAAAGATAAAATAAGTGTCTCAACCTAAATGGAACTTTTTTATCCAGTCTTTCTGTTGATAAAACTGATGCAGCGGTAATCAAAGAAAAGCAGAAGGAATTACCCTTTCCATAGTATGCAGTAGGTTTAACTTTGAGGCGGCATTGTCTAGTGGCTAATAGCTCTTCAAAATACTTCTGTGAACATTTATCAAACAGTTAACAGACTAAAACACATTTGAACTAAAGCGTTTACTCCAAAGAAAGTGAAGGAGACAAGAGTTGATGCCTGGACTTCGTGAGAAGAAGGCGGCTCGAGAAGTGCGGCAATTTGGTCGGAGAACTGCTTATCGATTGGGCAAATTACTTCCATCGATTGGACTCCGGCAGAGAATTGTGGAGTTTGCAGGAAAAGCAGTGTCCTTTAAGCTGCTGCTAATGTGTGACGGCGTTTCCCCCAGTTTCTATTTAAACTGTACACTCGTTTTTTCCCACGGTTTCGCCAATTTTTTTTTTTTAATCAAAAGTGTTTTTTTTTTTTTTTACCAAAAACACATTTTTACAAAAAAATTAAATTGTTTGGCCAAGTTTTTGCAAGAAAAAAAGAACTTTTCACGAAAAGCAAAAACAATTTTAGAGTTGCAGAAAAAAAAAATTGAAAAGCACTTTTAAGAAAAATTAATTTTTTAAAACTTACTCAAATATTGCTCATAATACTTTTGAAAAAATCACTTTTAAAAAAAGTACTTAGCAAAAGAGCAGACTTCCTCTAATGTCATCAAATTTACAGTTGGTGGGTGTATACTTCTACTGTCCCGACCAACTTGTGCCGCCTCAATTATCTTATCTGGTATTTTGACTTGAGTCACCTTAATATTTTTGTCACCCAAGCTTGGTCACCTAGTGTTTTTTGACTTATAGTTCTCCACCAGCTTCATTTAACTTTTATTTTAATTTTTTTTGAACACTTTTTTTGTTTATTACGATAATTACTTTTATAATTAATAATTACTTTAGTCAGTGTGCTTTAGTCATCTTGGTACTATCTCCTTCAAAAAGAGAGACCGCAGTCCTTTCACAACAAAAGTTGAGCATTTTGAAATTTGTCACAGTATTTTTAAAATGAGGATAGATGAAAAATTGTGCATGAACAAAATGATAGAGATGTCTCGACTAGTTTGATGAATGACATTGTGGATTTCAAACATTATACAACCTGCTGTTTTCACAGCAAATTTGAGTGAATATGATCTTTAACTGAACTGAACTAGGTGTGTGCATTCAATTTATCGATTCGATTTTGACCCTTATCGATAATTACTTATCGATTATCGATTTGTACATATGCTTATCCTTATCGTTATCGTTTCAATTCAATTTCGATTTTTTCGATTTTGGGGGCTTATCGATTCGGTTATCGATTACACCAATAAGAAAATTTGCGGGATTCCACGGAAAGTATATCGCTATAAACGCGCCTAACTAATATGGACAAAAAGAAGCTACAATAAGACAAACACCATTTATAATATAAAATTTGTGTCAACAAGCACATGCAACAAAAACTAAAGTAAGGGATCAAATGTATATCACCGACACTCCAACTGTATAAAAAATAAAAAAAATAAATAAAACAAAACACATCATCACAACTAATTATGTTCTCCAATAATTTGAACTTCATTACCTTGATCTTTAAATATGATCATTCCTTAAATGTGGCATAGGAAATAATAGGGTAAGAGACTTAGGTTAAAGGAAACGGTATAGATTAGGGAAAATAATATTGTATAGCCGCTTTCAAAATAGTAAGGAAATATATATGCATTCTATATGTTATATTAATCTACACAAATACTCCCTCCGTTTCAATTTATGTGAACCTATTTCCTTTTTAGTCCGTGCCAAAAAGAATGACCTCTTTCCTTATTTGGAAATAATTTACCTTTATGCAATGATTTATAGCCACACAAAATAAAGGTGCCTCATTTTATACCACAAGATCAAAAGTCTTCTCTCTTTTCTTAAACTCCGTGCCCAGTCAAATGGGTTCACATAAATTGAAACGGAGGGAGTAGGTAATTACTCATTTAACAAGTGTCTACAGTCTAGCAGTATGCATTCGATTTATCGATTCGATTTTGACCCTTATCGATAATTACTTATCGATTATCGATTTGTACATATGCTTATCGTTATCGATCAATAAGGTTTCGATTTTTTCGATAACATATAATCGATTCGATTTATCGATAAACCGATTCAAATGCACACCCCTAAAATGAACTGCCTTTAAAGGTAACTTTAAGCCATCACTCAGTAGATATACATATACAGGGTTTCATACAATAAAGCTTTTCAAAGCAAGAATTGGTAGAGTGGCGCTATGGAAGGGTAAGTAAGACCAGCACTATTTGAATCTGTATTAACATCTCCCAGTAGATGCAAATCACTTCCATGAGAAGTTCCACATTAAACGCAGCTTCTCATTTCAAAGGTCCTTTCTCATGCTCCATATGTGCAACCTTTCAGTTTGAAGAATTATTACTCTTCCCTAATGTCTATTGAAAGAGAACAGCAGAATCCACTGCAGGCAACTGGTCTGGATCTACTGTATGCATAACCGTGTCTGATCAACATGCAATAAAAGCCAATTTTTCTCCTCTACATCATGCTAAGGATTGCTTGAGAAGCACAAAATTCTCAGCCTCCTCAATTCGACCAACATGATATAGAAGGTTAATAATGCTAGTATAATGGTCTTCAGATGCCTTTATCTTATATTTTCGTGTCATCATAGTGAAGAACTGACAGCCCTTATCAGCAAATCCAGCTTGCTCACAAATAGAGAAAACAACTTTAAAAGTAAAATGATTTGGGTTAAAACCCTTCGATATCATCTGCTTAAACACGCTTATTGCTTCTCCATATTGGCCATTCAATCCATAAGCCTCAATAATAGCAGTCCAAGTCATAGATCCTTTGACAGCTATTGCATCAAAGGAAATCCTCGATTTATCAATTGCACCACAACCCCCATACATCTTCACAAGTTCTGCAGAAACAAAAGGTACAGATGCTATATCTTTCTTCAGAATTTGACCATGTACTTCTCTCCCAAGTTTCAAAAGTCTTAATTTTCCACAAACACTTAAAATCCTTCCCATTGCAACAGAGTCTGCCCGGTGCTTTGACAACTGCATTGACCGAAAAACAGCAAGTGCTTCCTCCAGACACCCAGAGTCAATATATGAATCCATCATGGCTGTCCATGATATAACATTCCTCTTCTCCATGCTTGCAAAAACTCTAGATGAATATTGAAGCAAACCACACTTTGAGTACATCATCATTAGGGAAGTAGCTACAGATGCATTAGGCAAAAACCCATTTTTCACTGCGTAAGCATGAATCTCTTTCCCTTGCTTTAATACCTTCAATTTCCCACAAACAGGGAGGACGGTGGCAACAGTTACAAGATCAGGCTTAAAACCTTCTTGTTGCATCCACACAACTGATCTCAACGCCTGCTCGAGTCTCTCATTTAAGATGTAACCCGAGATTAGAGCAGTCCAAGAAATCGCATTCCTCTCTTTTGACCCATAAAACACCTTTCTTCCTGATACTATATCTCCGCACTTGGAATACATATCAACTAAGGCAGATTGAATGAACAACTGCTTAGAGTATTCCTTTGTCTTGATCACATAAGCATGTACCTCTTGGCCTAGTTTTCTTGCCCACACTTCTCCAATAACCGGAAGAATAGTTGTTAGAATAACAGAATTCACCTCTAGCCCCTCCTTTATCATCGATCTTGTATACTCCAATGCCTCCCGTTGCAGTCTATTATGAGCAAAACCAGCTATCATCGCACCCCACATAACTACATCCCTGTCCTCGACTTCCTCAAACATGCGATGAGCAAGCCTAACTTTGCCACACTTGAAGTACATGTCAATCAAACTAGTCCTAATTATGTCACTTCCTAAAAAACCATTCTTGATCAAAAGTCCATGTGTTTTCAAACCTTGAAAAAGCGCACTAGCACCAGCAAAACTCTTGATCAAACAAGAGAAACTATATACATTCAACTCCACTGCCGATAGCCGCATATCCGAAAATGTGCCCAAGACATCACGATACTTACGTCCACCCAATACCACATTACCCCTAAGCAACGCATTCCACGGGTACACACTTCTAACAGGCATTTCATCAAACACCCTCTTCGCATCTTCAATACACCCACAAGCTGTATACATGTTAACAACCTTAGTTTGTAGAAACTCATTATTTTCCAAGCCATTAATTCTTATATGGGTATGAACAATTTTGGCAGAACTTAAAGATTTCAAACGAACACAAGCAGCTATCAGGGAAGCAAATGTGGTGGGATTTACGGGAATACCGCGTTGGTCTAAATAGTCAAGAATGGTAAGTGCTTCTTTGAGCTTGTTTTGGTGAGCAAATCTTTGAATGTCTTTGTAAATGGCATGTGGGTTCTTTGTGTGGACTGATAATAAGTTGGGCAAATTGTTGTGTTTTGGGTATTTTTGGGGTGATGATTGTTCTTTTATGTGACGAGAAAAACGTAGATTGTTTACATTATTTGTACGAAAAGAGCGAGGGTCTTGGGAATTTGGAGGATGTTTTAGGTTGGTTTTTGAGGGTAGCGGAATAAGGTTGCAGCTGGTCATCGATTCAGTGAACAAAGTGACTACTTCAGAATTCTGTGGAACTGAAGATAAGTTTTTAGCGGCTAAAATAAAATAAAATACGTGAATGTTTTTGCGCTACTGGTACTGCAACATACCGTACCGTATTATACTCGAACCATTTGCCCTTCAATGCTTTCTACACGGAAATAGCAATCGAATTATTTCTTCACGTCAGCTTTGTAACTTGCATTGTCCGACAAAATACATTTTCTATTCAGTCAATTCAAACTTACAGATTTGGCTCCTGAAACAACAAACAACTACGCAGTATGTTCCCACAAAGTGGGGTCTGGGGAGGGTAATACGTACACAGACCTTACCCCTACCCGAAAGGGTAGAGAGGCTGTTTTCGGCTCCTGAAACAAAGAGAACTAAAATTCTACTAGTGGAATAATTATTTTTTTTTATTTTGCACCGGGTGTCCGAGTCTCTTCGAGACCCGAGTAATCCCGGGGGTGCACAGGCCCTCGGCAAGAAATTTTCCGCAAGTGCGCCACGATTAATTCAGGTTTTACCCAGTCCGATGACCCACAGAAATTGTTTGCACCCGGTCGGTTTCAAACTTGAGACCTTGAAAGGAAGCAAACTCCAAGGCTCAAGTCAATTGCCACCAGGCCGTCAATTGACACCAGGCCAACCCTTGAGGATTTAGTGGAATAATTATTTAAAATTGAAAATTTAAAAGGGAAAAGAATTAAAGTTGAGAGAGTGGAGCCACGGTCTCCAAATAATGTTAATAGATAGCTCGTCGCTGAAACTCCTTTCTGTTTCTTTTAAGCAAACGGAATAACAAGCTCAAGAGCAACGTAGGCTGATTCGGGACTTTGTAGAGTAAGCGCAAAATAGTAGTACATTATAATGGCACTCACGTCTATGCTTGAAAAGAGGTGAGATATTGATACACAGCAAATTGATGGATTTGTTCAGACAATACCAGTGTTAAAAATAGTGCCCTTTAACCTCAAACTACGAAGCTGTAGGTACCAAGAAAAGCAACTAAAAATGAGAAGTCAAACATATGGAAATTTATCACATGCTGAAGAGAGATAAGAGGAAAAGAAAAGGCAAAAAAACTAAAATAAACGAAATTTGCTAGAGCTCTTGTTGGTTGCATCTAAACACTTCCAAAGAACTGCTCCAATGATGTTGAGTTGAAGACATTGATTGCTGTTCTTTCTGGCTTGGTAGCTGAAACGTGTAACTGATATTTGATGAATCTCTGCAACCAGTAAACAATTAAACATCATTAGGTATAACAAAACAGAAGACACATTGGATCATTAGAATGATCCATCTAATTAGAAGGTTTCTGACAACAAAATTGACCTCAAAAATCTATCTTATAGTAAGCCACTGTTAACAAACGTGCTTTGTAAAGAAGCAAGACAAGTAACTTCCTGCACGAATGTGGCATTCACATTATCACAAAATAGTTTGTAAGCCGTAGAGACGGAAAATATCAATATGCTTTAGCTCTTAGCAGCTTATCTGCCCCACCAATGTATCAACAATGGTACACCATGGAACCGTTGTAAGACTAAACAAATTGCTTTTGCACCACCAACACCGGCTTTGTTTTTACTTTTTAATACAGCCAAAATAAAACCATGTTTCTCCCAACTTACCTAAAATATTGATTATGGATGCATGCGTTACACATGCACACTTGATATCAATGATCTTAACTGTATAAAAGTGCCATTATTTCCATAAGAAGTTTCGGGTAGCAGGTAAGGGAAAGAAAATGGAAATTGAGTCTTCAAATGTTTCACGTTGAGGAACCAATCTTAACATTTCTGTCTAATATTGCACACACATGCTGGTTAGCATGCACTCCCGTAAAAGAAGATACTCGAATGCAAGAACCACTAAACTATCCCTCTCATCTAGTCCCAATATCTCCTTCATTATGGTCTCTTCATTTACGACAAGCAACAACTCTCACTTTAATCTCAAACTAGCTAGGATCGACTATACAAATCCTCTACATTCATTCCATTCTTTTTTTATAACCACGGTGACCGAGTCAACTTGTGCGCACCTCGACTAATTCCACCGGATATGTGCCATCTCCGCCATCAACACGTACCAGGTGATTCTATCCACCAAGACTTGGACAAATGGGAAGAAATCACCTAGGAATTGGATTTGGGTGTAATTGGGTTTAATTACACAGTTTGACATGTTTGTTTGGTCAAGTAATTACTTGGTTAGCATGGAATTGGGTGTAATTCGAGGGATGTAATTACACTCTCCAATTCTCAAGGGAGAGGTGAGAATTGGTGGTAATTACACTGTGTAATTACAAGGTTATTTTTTATTTTCGTTCCTTTTTATTTTATATTAATTTATTTTCTTTATAACTTTTTATTTCTATTATTTTAATTTTTACTTTTTAATTTCTTTTAAAATTGTAAAATATATTTTTCTTTGTACATTATTTCTCTTCCTTTATTTCTTGTTATTTCATGTAATTGCTTGTATTTTATTTTTATTTATTTTATTATTCTATTTTTTGAAACTTCACCTCCTAATATTATAGATAACGAGTCATTTACAAACTTATCATAAAACGAGTGATGTAATTAAAGTGGAATTTCATTGTTGAATGTGGTTATAAACTTATTATGTTTCATAATCTAAAATTATAGTGGAACTTACTATTATTATGTTCGAATTTGACATATGCTAAATAATTTATTTTTTAAAATTTTTTAAATTGTGTTACATTCACGGTTCTAATTTACTTGTTTTAGTAGTATTGGCTCACTCGCATGTTGTTCATTTTTTAGTTAAAATTGATAGATCGGTTTTGTCAAACATTTGATAATGTTATGACATTATATTTATAAATATTAATTTATTTTATCAAATATGAATTCCATAATGCTTACAAAATAACGTATATTTTTAATTTTTGTACGCATCTAAACTAAATATTATTAATATAAAATATATAGATAAATTTTTACAATATTAGTTTATATATGATTACTTATTAATGTATATTCATGAAAAATATACATCTTAAATATCAAATATAATATTATTTATATTTATAAAAATTTATAGGCATATATTTAGTATATTAACTTTTAAGTTTTGATAATTACTTAATTTAAAATTTAATCTAATTGTGTAATTACACTTGTACAACCAAACAGTAAACTTGTAATTATACTGTAATTACACTATGACAAACAAACATGCCGTCGTAATTACACAACTGAGTAATTACTAGGCTGTGTAATTACTACCCTAGTAATTACACCAATTCCAATTACATGGTGGCTTTCCAAACAGACTCCTAATGTCTTTTGCCTCTGCTGGGATTTGGACCCCATACTTCTCACTCACTGAATTGACCACTAGGTCACGCCCTTGTCTGCCTATATTTATATCATTCTAGCTGGACCATTCATTCCAATACTCAATAATTATCTTTTAAGAAATATTAGAGGTTCTCTAAATCTTTCACTTATCCTTGCATTGACATTTT
Organism: Nicotiana noctiflora; assembly: GCA_032618575.1. Classification (NCBI taxonomy): domain Eukaryota; kingdom Viridiplantae; phylum Streptophyta; class Magnoliopsida; order Solanales; family Solanaceae; genus Nicotiana; species Nicotiana noctiflora. Next base: position 10,977 of record JASVEL010000671.1, read on the forward strand.
ATTTGATCTCAAATTAGTAGGATCAGCTACAGATCCTCAGCGTCCATTCCATAACATTTGAACTATTTCATTCCGGTACTCAATAATTATCCATTAAAACAAATTAGAGGTTCTTAAAACAAGAAATGCTCGAAACTTTATGCTTATCCCGCACTGACATATTTCATTTATAACCAGCATGGAACACAAATTATAGCTAATGGATAACCTCTGCAATTACAATATGAATTGAATCTGAATTGCTAGCAAACTGCATCTCTAACAGAAGGTATGGAAGGATAAGAAAGTTTTAAATATTAATTTGAGCAATAGTAAAAAGAGATAGCAAAAACTAATTAGAGCAGTAGTAGAATGATACCATTACAAACAGAGAAGTGGAGAAGAAGAAACACACAACAGATCAATTGGTTGGATTTATTATCTGAACTATTTACACTTTTCAGCTGATTAATTACTTTTATTGGAAGAACAAACAATTAACATGATGATGAGCTCATTGATCAAGTTCTTAGTCAAAGGAAATGAAGAGTACCGCTAGCTGAAAAGTGATTTCCGGATTTGTATCTATGTGCCAATCAGGTTCTAGTTGTCGAACAAAGGATGTGCGTCCAATCTCAGTGCTACAAAATAGAACCTGCATTTCCAGTCTTATCAGTAACAGATGATGCATAAAACTAGACAAAAAAATTACGAGGACAAAAATAAGTCTACTTTGACCAAGAACTTGATGGACATCAATTAGATGATAGAGATTTGTAAAATGCATAGCATCACAGGAAATCAGAATTTCCCTCGCAATCTACATTTTCAAATGGAAAAAAAAGAAATCTTTTTTGAAATGGAATTTTCCTTGCAATTTATATTCTTGAATGACATCCTGCTGACTTACTTTTGCACCTTTTCAGATTTCAAACCAATATCTTTAACTCTTCTATGTCAAACTAGACATGATAATCAATTTAATTAGAACATTTATTCTTAATCTGCATCACACTAGGTCATTATTAGGGAGATGAAGGGCAGTTCAACTGGAAAAAAAAACTCACTGAAGGTAGTCTGTACAGAAGTAAAAAAAGGTTAGTCTATAAAAAAACAACTTGACATGGAACTAAAAAACACAGTAGAATGCACAAGCGGAGGCACCAGCTGTGAATGAAGGGTAATAGACGTGAAGGCAATTAGCTCCCCCCCCCCCCCCCCACAAAACCCACACACACACACAAGCAAATAAAAAAGAAAAAGAAAGAAGGCAAAATCTGAGCTTCTTTTAACTATTAATATGGTGAAACTTGTGAGACTTCCTTTTCTTTTGCTTCCTCCTAGCAGCAAACCAACATATTCCCATGAGTAATGGTATGTACCTGCCAACTAAGGATGTCCAATGAACTCTATTGACAATCATTTATTAGGTTATGACGCCTTAACTTTTGCATTAGAAGTTAATATGGCATCTGAGCCAATAGCCATCAATTACTATTAAGATGATTCAATTTGCAAATATTCAATCCTCACTCACACATACACGGACACATTTTCTTCTTAGTAATCAGTTCTACATATTCCCTTGCATTTAAAATGTAGTATCTGCAAACTCGGTGGATAATGGACCCATCCATCTCCACTAAAATACCTGCCATACATCAACGGTAGGTTTTGAACTCGTGACCTGCACCTAACCCACACATTATTCATTGCACTTATCATTAGACCAAAGCCCTGGAGTGTATTTCACTTTCATGTTAATTCATATTCTTCTTGCACTTACTCTGTAAAGTTTACCTCACACTAGTCCACTAAATAGTTTTAAGAGAAACACCACATAAGTTGAATGTGTGTCGTGTGACACACCATCATCAACATTTTTTTAAGAGAATTCATTTACATTCATGGGATTCTGTTATTCCTTCTTTCTTTTTGTTTTTATTTTTCATTTTTTTTGGTGGATCATAAAGGGATTTCATCATTCTTGGATTTCAGGTAACATGACTGCCTAGCTAGAAAAAGATCCCTCAGATGAAAAGGAAAAAGGGAACAGGAAAAATAGATTATGACCAGTCAAACAAAACTGGAAAAAAGTTCACCTATCCACACCATAGATGAAACTTCGATAAGCTCAGGTTATTAGAGAAAGAACATACATTCACAAGTAACTATGCATCCCTAAATGTGAAGCAAACAGTTGGAAAAGGGAACAAGTCGATCTTTTCTCGCAAGAGAAACCGAAAGGTTAACAATGTATGGACACGGTTTGCTTCTTCTTACAGATGGTTAAAAGTTATTTAGCTGCTACCTTGTCTTTGACCAGGCCGCCAGATGTAAATACTCCAGCATTCTCTAAAGCCAGGAGGACCTTTCTCTGCACATATTAGCTCATACCATGAATATGTATAGAAATAAACAATGTAAATGTTGATAGACATGCAGATTCATCATACAAAGCATTTACACATTCTGAATAGTGTCCACGTGTTTAAGAATTTGTGGCTGCTAAAAATGACAAGGTGGTCAGCAAGTAAAGCTGTCAATATGGGCAGGGTCGGGCTAGCCCAGCCCACGTGGGCTTTAGCAATTGACGGGCTGGACTGGGCTAGCCCACCATTTTGATTGGCCTTATAATGGTCAGCCCACCCCAGCCCTATGTGGGCAGCGGGCCCCCACGGGCCATCCATCATTTTTAAAAATATAATTTTATATTTTTTTTTTTTAAGTTCTAACCTAAAAAAAGATAATTATTTAAAAGTTAAAAAATATCTTGTTGGAAAGAATATTCGCAAAACTTAATAACTTTTTATATTGTTCCAATATATCAATATAAATACTAAAAAAAGTTTAAGACAAGACTATATTTTATTCACAAAAAGTCAAAACATAAAATAAACTATTCAATCGATCGTTCATGATGCTGATGACATATCCAACACATCATCTTCATCAAACACATTTGAATAATTAAATTTTAGAACTTAATAGTATTTAAATTCACATAAAAATATTACCAGTTTGAGTTTGAAAAAACATGTGCAGCCAATTTTGTGTAGTAACAAGTGTTTGGATATTTTCATAATAAATGCAACTTCTATACTTTGTAAGAACACGCCAGCAATGCTAAATGTTGATTTCGATGCTATAATGGTAATAAGAATATTAATTACATCCCGCACCATCATTGAAAGATCGAGATATTTTCTAGAATGGTCCTTCCAATACATGACAACATCCATCTCTCGAAACTTCTCAAGATCACATTTTGGTTCCTCTTAGTATATAGATCATATAATGACTTTCCAAAGGCAGTATATTTTTTTTTATATATTTTAAATAAATATTTTATTAGGCCCACGAGCCGGCCCGGCCCGGCCTCAGTCAAGCCTTATGGGTCACGGGCTTACTTGGGCCGGACTTACTTGGACCGGACTTAAAAGCCTCATTTTTAAACGGGCTTCAAATATTCTAGCTCAACTCTACAAAATCACAGGCAGGGCTGGGCTTGCCCAACGGGCCAAGCCCATATTGACGGCTCTACCAGCAAGCATAGTGCAAGATAAACAACCTAACATGAATTTAAGCTTTTGCTTGAGGAAATCCTAAAAAAGGAACATTTATCTTAAAATTCCAGTTTGAGGATTCATGCAAGTTCTATAAAGCAAAATACTGAAAGTCACAACGTACCATACCTGCTAATTGGAAAGACTTGTTGTGCATCTCCAAATAGAGTTTGAGTTCTGGTTCTCCTTATAGGATTTCTTAAAGTCTCATTCTTAAGAATTTGGTCCATGTTTTTGTAAGGTTTCCACTGTTTGGGTATACTTCTTGTATACGGGCTTGTTTTCGCCCTTATTAATGAAATTTATTACCTTATCAAAAAAAAATATGGTCCATGTTCCAAACTCCAAGCAGACATAGAAAAATTGCATGACTAGGAATTTGCAAATGAGAAATCCCAAAAGGAAAGCCAAATACAATGCTATCTCAATTGACTCTGACTCCAATCTTGCATGGTGCTTCATGGTAGGGCACTTAGGCAAGAACAAAATGGTCTCAAGTTTGAGCTCTAGAAAATAAATTTATGAAAATTAACAAAAACCAATAAGTTTAGTCTTTGCCACTATAAAGGCATGGCAGGATGATTCTAGGTTGATCTAGACCATTGTCCAACTGTGGTCTTTTTTATCTTGCTGAAAGAAACAAAATGCATCTCCTCGGATTTTCAATTTAGGATGACTTTAGAGAGCTAAGTTGTTCTGTGCAGAAAGCTAATGAATCATGCCCCCAAAAGTTGGTAATTCCACACTCGACCCCCCACCACCCACCACCCCCAACCCCCAATTTCTACTGAAAAAAGGACATAAAATGGCATCTCTAATCTCTCCATAACATTATTATCTCTGAAACAGGCAACCAGGATATAATAAGGGTTTGCGTCAGTAACAATCAGAAATTAACAAATACTAGAATATGTACAAAAGAGTGAGCACTTACTTCACTTTCATCATCAAGAACTCTTTCCATGAGATAAAGGTCACAAAATTTGGTGATTTCGAGCAACACTTCGAGCACAGAGGATCGTACAGTAGCTTGTTGCTGTCAAGACAAAACATAAACAATGTCAACAGCATCTATACACTGGTCCATAATCAATACCTGAAATAATAATTACCTGAAGCTCCTCTGGGTTAGTTTCCTCCAAGATCACTCCAAGCAACCTACATGTCACCTGTAATCAAAAACCATATCCAAATCACGTGTCTTATCGGTGCTGCCATCCAGAAAGCCATTAGAATCCATCATTAACAAACAAATTATTAAGAAAGATTTTTATCTACTCAAGCCTGAAAAGAAGTCCTGGATTGATTCTTTCTCCAAAATTTAGGTCGAATAATATATGGTTCTCTTCAAATTGAGGTACAGACCAATCCTACCACATACTTCAAGATGTAACAGGAGCAGATTCGCTACTTATATAAGCATTCTTATCAATGTTCCTATAAGGGCACAAAAAGATAAAGGATGACAAAGAACAGTCCATAAGCCTTCCCCCAACTTCCAAGAATCTGGGTTGTCATGGGGAAATTTTTTAATTAATTCGGCAATTCAACAATATTTCAGAATTCCGCTACTACAGTCTTGAAGATTCCTGTTAAACATTAAGTGCCACTGGACTTCCTCTCCTTCGAACCTCAGAGACTGTTGGAATGTCATCTTCCTCCTGGCATAAATTTTACAGATGCTTGAAAACGAAGTCTACGAATTTTTCCAGCATCACATGTGTCCCCAAAAATTGACCCTGCTCCCTTCCTCTACCTTGAGAGTGATGTCACCTCTAAGTTCTTCCCACCCATTCGAAATGTTTCTCTACAGGCCGCACCCGAAAGGGGTGTGATGTTTTAGTCCTCTAGCCATTCCCCCTCCACAATCCCATATTTCTTTGCTATTATTTTAGAATGTGCTCCTCAATCCCGACTCTCCCTTTAATCCATATTATGTAAGTTACCTAAAAAATCTGTCATCACCAATCCATTATAAGCAAGCAAAACCTGGATTTCCAATAGAGTTTCTCACCTGTATGCTAGCTGAAAGGGCTGGATGCATTAAATAATTTCGAATACAACAACAACAACAACTACCCAATACAGTCCCACGAGGTGTGGTCTGGGGAGGGTAATATGTAGACAGGCCTTACCCTAAACAAAAGGGTAGAGAGGTTGTTTCCAATCGACCCTCGGCTCAGGGAAGGAAAGGGAAAGCAACAACAAAAACAAAAACAAAAGAACATTGGTAACTCCAGCAGAAATCGCGTAAATAGTTATCTAAACATAAGAACCATACATAAAATGACATGCAATAATATCAAACAGTAACTACCATAAATAATTACCATAAGGGGGACACAATCCAATGCACGAATCATCTCTGAATCGCCCTGACAAGCCTCACCAAACCCCAGGAAAGGAGTACAAAAAATTCTAGAAGCCCCTATCCTACATCCTAATACTAGACCTCCAGACTTTCCTATCAAGGGTCATATCCTCGGAAATCCGCATCCTAGCCATGTCATGCCTAATCACCTCTCCCCAATACCTCTTAGGTCTCCCTCTGCCTCGCCTCACGCCGACCACCGTCAGTCGCTCACAACTTCTCACCGGGGCATCAGGACTTCTCCTCCGCACATGCCCGAACCACCTGAGCCTCGCTTCACGCATCTTCTCATCCACGGGGGCCACCCCCACCTTCTCTCGAATAACTTCATTCTTAATCTTATCTAACCTGGTGAGTCCACACATCCACCTGAGCATCCTCATCTCCGCAACCTTCATTCTCTGAACATGAGAGTTCTTCACCGGCCAGCACTCCGCCCCATACAACATGGCAGGTCTAACCACAGCTCTATAAAATTTTCCCTTGAGTTTTAGTCTTCTGTGGCACTTTCTTGTCACACAGGACTCCTGATGCAAGCCTCCACTTCGACCACCCCGCTCCTATACGATGGGTGACATCCCCGTCAATCTCTCTGTCCCCCTGAATCACCGACCCAAGATATCTGAAACTGTCCCTCTTGGCGATGACCTGAGATCCAATCTTCACGTCCCTGCCTACTTCGCTCGGCTCGGCGCTAAACTTGCATTCCAGGTATTCAGTCTTAGATCTGCTTATTTTGAAACCCTTAGACTCGAGAGTCTATCTCCATACCTCTAGCTTCTCATTCACACCGACCCTCGTCTCGTTTATCAATACTATGTCATCAGCAAATAGCATGCACCGAGGCCCACCCCCTGAATATGTCAAGTTAATGCATCCATCACCAAGGCAAACAAGAGAGGGCTAAGCGCCGATCCTTGATGAAGCCCCATAACCACCGAGAAATGGTCCGAGTCACCGCCCGCCATCCTAACCCTAGTCTTAGCTCCACCGTACATGTCCTTGATTACTCTGATGTAGGCTTCCGACACGCTCTTCGCCTCCAGGCACCTCCATAGCACCTCCCTTGGGACCTTGTCATACGCCTTCTCCAAGTCAATAAACACCATGTGCAAGTCCTTTTTCTTATCCCTGAATTGTTCCACCAATCTCCTGACAAAGTGGATAGCTTCTGTAGTGGAGCGACCCGGCATGAAACCGAGCTGGTTCACCGATATATAGATGTCATCTCCCATGCCCTTGCCTCGATCACCCGCTCCCATACCTTCATGATGTGACTTTTAATTTGATACCCCTATAGTTGTTGCAACACTGGATATCCCCTTTGTTTTTGTACAAGGGCACCACCGTACTCCACCTATACTCCTCCGGCATCCTTTTGGTCCTGAAGATCACATTGAACAACCTAGAGAGCCACTCCACTCCTGTCCTACCCATGCATTTCCAGAACTCCACCAGGATCTCGTCAGGCCCGGTCGCTCGGCCCTACTCATCCTACGCAAAGCCCTCATGACCTCCTCCACCCTAATGCATCTGCAGTACCCAAGGTCTCTATGATACTCTGAATGCCCCAGCTCCTCCTCTAGCTCTATGTTTCGATCCCCCTCCTCGTTAAGTAGGTCTCAAAAGTACGCCTGCCACCTCTGCTTGACTTGAGACTCTCCCATCAGAACTCTACCATTCTCGTCCTTGATGCACCGGACTTGGTAGATCCCGCGCCTTCCTCTCCCTTACTTTAGCTAACTGGAATAACTTCATGTCCCCGTCTTTCTCCCCTAATTCCTCGTACATGCGACCAAACGTCGCGTTTTTAGCTTCTGTAACCGCCGGTTTCGCTTCCTTCCTCGCCACCTTGTAGATCTCCCTGTTCACTCTCCTTTCATCCTCGCTTGTGCTCCCTGCCAACTTAGCAAACGCCGCTTCTTCACCTCCACTTTTTCTTGGACTACATCGTTCCACCACAAGTCAACCTGATGTCTGCCTGAATAGCCCTTGGCTACCCCGAGTACATCCCATGCTACCTCCCTAACCAAGTTCGCCGTCTCTGGCCACATTGTGTCCGCTTCCCCAGAACTTCTCCAAGCTCCACTATCAACTAACCTCCTCTCCAACTCCTGGGCTTTCTCCTTAGTCAGAGCATCTCATCTAATCCGCGGTCGTCCCCGAGCACTCCTCTTCTTCCTCTTCACCCAGAGTCCGGCATCCATCACTAGGAGTCTATGAAGAGTCGAAAGGGACTCCCCCGCAATAACCTTGCAGTCCTTGCATAAGCCTCTATCGCTCCTTCTGAGAAGGAGGTAATCAATCTAAGTCCTCGCCGCCGAACTTTTGAAGGTGACCAAATGCTCTTCCCTCTTCTAAAATGTCGAGTTCGCAATTAGAAGCTAAGAAGCCCCGGCGAAATCAAGCAGTGACGTGCCTTCTCCGTTCCTAACCCCAAGGCCAAAGCCACTGTGCACCTCACCATAACCACCCGCATCAGCCCCAATATGACCATTAAAGTCTCCTCCAATAACTAACTTCTCAGATTGGGGAATACTACTCACCAAAAGAAGGAATGCAATATGAGGTACTCAATCCAATCACTTAACACATAACAATAGAAGAAATGAAGAAATATACCTTCCTCCCTTCACTCAACCTTTGCCTAACTATCTGCCCAAGTGTTGGCTGCAAAAAGACAAGGAAAAGACAGTTATACACCAATTACAATAGGTTAATACTGCGGCATTGTGGAGAACAGTTGCTATCTACCTTTACTGGCTGAAAGAACTCATCAATAACATTTTGAGCATTTGAATCGTCAGAAGAAGGGGTAACTCCTGAAGTTGCTACATTTGCACTTGATTGATTTCTTACACCAGAACTACTAGACGTAGCAGCTTGTCTCTTTGGAAGCCTCCTTTGTGGTCCACTAGGTGATCTCCACAGTCTCCAGGTGAAAACTACTGCAAATGCAAGACCTGCTATAGCCCCTACGGATCTTGAATCCTGCATTTACCAAATAGCTCTTACCATCATATTACAGAAAAAAGCAGTACAATATTTTGATAGATCCTTCATGTGATGAAGGAACAGACCAACCTATTCAAAATGCGAGGAGAAGAGTAATATTAAATGTTATACAGCAACTTATATCCAGAAAGTCCTTATTTGCAAAAAAATAGGGGAAATAACAGATTATTGGATTGTGGAGAACACAAATTGCTAAGTAAACACCCACGGTCTTCCCCAGCTCTGCAAGTGGTGCGAATGATTTGGGCACCCACACTTTAGAAGTGCTGCCTTTCTGCATCCTATGTTACATGCACTGCCTTCGAGAATGCTGCAAGATGCATGAACGAATTGGCGAGTCACACTTTAAAAGTGTAGCTTAGAGTTAAAACTCTTCATGCCATTTGATTTGTAACTTGCTTAATTGACCCTTCAATATCTATCATTTTCATTTCATTTAATGATGATGTTCAATCTGAGAATTGCAAAAGAATGCACTTAAAAGGGAAACCGCGACCCAAAAGTAAAAGGGCAATTGAAACGGTCCAGGAAAAAGAAACTCTGGAAAGATAAATAGGGGGCCATCCATATTGGCCCAAACCAAAATTTCATAATATTATTGCAGAACTGAAGTTCTATACTTTTGCAATTGAAAATGGAAAATAAAAATCAACTGAACTGTGAGAATGCATGGATATTTATTAATATTGATACAATGAGCCATATATATAATACATATTCTACCCTACTACATATGGAACTCGGACATATTCTACTCCCACTACATATGAGAACTAGGACATATTTATACATAACTATCTAACACTCCCCCTCAAGCCGGTGCATGCAAATCATATGTATCGAACTTGTTACATATGTAACTAATACAAGCACTAATGAGGGACTTGGTAAAAATATTTACAAGCTAACCATTCGACATACGACGCCACTAGACTCCCCTGAGCAACAAAATCAGGTGTTGTTGATGCCAAAAAGTCCCCGGAAAAATTTTGAAAATACTGAGACTGCACCGAATTCCACATTACAAAATAGATTCTAAAACACCAGTAGAAAACAAAAACTTTTTTGGAAATTACTTTTCACACCGAGAAATCGCTATTCACGTAAGAAAAGTGCATTGTTCACGCCGAAAAAATAAATTGTCAGAATTTGATGTAATTGATATCTGAACAACTAAGTTGTCTGGAAGAAGTTTTGTCAAAAGTGGTCGTAATGGCTCACACGCGCCAGAAAAGTTATTGTAGCTTTTAGGAACCCTAGTTCTGGCGGCGCGTGAGGGACTTTCTGCCGGAGCGATTGACTATGGTTTTGTCGCCTGACTTTTCCGAACAAGATGGCAGTGTTGGTTTTCGCACAACACTTACCAATGAGGAGATAACTAAAACAATCTTGAGTCGTCAACCTAAAAAACGCACGGTGACTGACTTTTCTATTTTGATGGGACTGGGATTTCTGGGATTTGATCGTACAAGGATTTCGGATCTGATGGTGGTACTGGTATATGCACAGTACCACTATAGTAGTGATGAACCCCGGGAACACGACGAAGTTGCCGAAAAATTGCACGGCGATGAGATCTTTCTACCCGGATGCCGCTGGAATGACGCACAACGATAATTCTCACTGAAGCTCTGATACCATGTGAGAATGCACGGGAGAAAAATCTATTTATTAACAATGATACAATGAGCCCTATATATAATACATATTCTATCCTACTACATATGGGACTACGACATATTCTACTCCTACTACATATAGGACTAAGACACTTCTTTTTGTTGATAAGGTGAAGATTTTATTAAAAACCGTATCAGCTTGATACTTTAAAAATACAAAGATACTACTGGCTTAAAAACATTAAATCCTAAGTGGTCTAGCATGTCCAGCATAACATGAAAATTCATAACAACACTTCCATCTTTCCAATAGTACAAACATATGGAACTAAGACACTTTTACACATAACTATCTAACATGAACATACTAGAGAGTCCTCCTTGAGTGACATCATTCTCTGGGTTACCTCAGGATATGGTAATTAAATAGATAACTGAAACAAGAAGTTATTTGCAATCTGATGAACAAACAAACCTACAATAAGTATCATAGTCAAGAAAATAGTTGGTAATCATAACTTCACCCAATCTCTTAATCTATGAGACTAAAACTAGAAACCAGCAATGTTATCCGATATCAGTTTTTTCTTTTCCTCCTTTTTTTATAACCGGGAAATTCCCAAGGGCCAGTGACGCACTATTGGAAACCTGAGTCACTGAACTTTTTCCCCTCACTTGTTTTTCTCCTCCACCCTCAGCTTCGGCGGCTTAAATAGCCTTTAGCAGCTACTCGAATCGTAATCTTTGCATCCAGATCAGCCTGGCCAGCATCAAGGTCATTGTGGAAGGTTAATTAAATTTCCAGAACGCAAGTAGCGGAGAGGTTATGCATAGGGTATAATGAGTTCATGAAGATAAAAAAAAGAACGGATTTGGCATTTGAAAGAACTGCTGAACATGAGAACATGTGAAGATGAACAAGAAATAGTACTGTAGAGAACAACGTGAGACAAGAACTGGGAGAAGAGAAGACAATGGAAAGACCAATAGTCGCGGAGAAAAAACACAAAATTAAAGAAAAACAAACACCCATCAAATAATGAAATGCATTTTATTTTTAAAAAAAAACTGGGAGAAAACTGTAAGTCTTAAACCAGAAATCACTACTTAGCAGTAAGAATAGAAAGCGGTATTAATACATAGACAACAACTTTTCACTAGACATTTTCAAGCTTAATCAATTTAGAAACTTGGGGACTACATTTAACCAAGATTTTTTCTTTTGTTAACTAGAAATCTCCACATGCCACTAGCCTACGGTATGAAATAATGAGCATGCTCCGTTACCCTTCTCCACTTAACTACCAACCCTTTGGCTCCTAAACTCTGAATAGGTCACTTTCCAAATCTACATCAGTCTAAGCTTGAAATGACAAATGACCTTATCGCAATTATATAGTAACTTAATATTACTCCTATAACATTTGAGCTACTATTTTTAGAGATATTTGATCATAATAACCTCTTCATCATTTCAAAATTAACCCTTCACAATCTGAATTCCCATTCAAGCGTCTATTAACTCATAGAATAAGACAGGCACACTCTATTGGGATTTTATGTTTTAAGTATATTAAATACTTAAAAGAGAGTGAATAGGAAATGGAAGAAAATGAAATTTTAAAGTGAAATTTTAAGTTCCCCTTGGCAAAGGGATATTGTCCCATATTGAAAGATGAAGAAGGTTTTTATGGGTATATAAGCAGTTGCTCTTCTTCTAGCTCTTAAAGAGTTGAGAAGAGGGCAAGCCTCGCGCCATCGTCGTCATCTCACTCGGCTTTGAATTCAGATACGGACAAATGATCAATTGATTGATTAATTTTTTGGACCAAATTTATTTGTTAATAATAAATATTAACAGAAGTGTTATTAAATATACATTTTAATAACAAAATATTAATATTAAAAAAATATTAATATTAAAATCCTATTTTCCGTTTTCTGTTTTGGAAATAGAAAATTAACTACCCTCTTCAATTTTCCCTCTTTATTGTAGAGTAAATAGCCATTTATGTTATGGCATTTATGTTGTGGCCGTTTTGCATAAACAGCCATTCTGAAAAGTTACACCTCTTCAGATTTCAGCCCAACTTTGGCTATAAATATAAAACTATTCTGCTCAGAATTTCCATACTGTTTTCTGAGTTTCTCCTCCTTCTTCTGCATACTTTTAACATCAAACAAAGCAACAGTAAGTGTGATTTGCTACCAAACTTTGTGTTCGCTGAATGTTGTGAACTCAGTGAGTGACTTGGTGGAGGGTATATTTGGGAATTTGAATAATTATGTATGAGACCCAGGTTGAGTGCAGGCAGGTGCTAAGTTCGTGAAAGAGACGTGTAGAAATAGATATAAATATAGCAAAGGGCATAGAACATTCTTATGCTGAAGTTGTCAAATATAGCTCTGTTTCTCATCTTTGTTCAAATCCCCAATCCGTATCAGTCTATTTCTCATCCCCTTTCTTCTTAGATTTCTGTCCTCGCTACATTGTAATTTCAATTAGTGTTAAGTTAATACAATCAGTTGGTTTGGTGTATTATTTAGGTTGTTACATTGGTGCTTTCATTGAGAGGACTCCAATAACGGCTATGTTTCTACCTAGAATCAGTGGCCACAGCAACCCGAAGAGCTGGATTTTTCGAGCCCAGTTAGACTTCACATACCTTGGCTTCTTCAAGAAGGATTAGCTGCCTTTTCTTTCCTTCTATCTAGAAGGCGATGCCCTCGCATGGTTCGATTGGTTATTTCGCAATAACTAATTCAATGATTGGAACCATTTTAAGGAGAAGTTTCTTTTGCATTTTAAGAAACAGACCTTTACTGATCTACTATGTACTTCAAATTTCTATGAGCTTGAATCTTCTTCCAGACCGGCCAACAAGACAAAACAAGAATTTGCTACAATGTCTGCTGGAGTTTTACATAATACAATGGACGATAAGTCTTTGGTTGTAGCAGCGAACTCCAAAATTGATCCTCCTTCCTTAGGTTCATTCACAAACCTTCAAATACCTTATATGCATGATCCCATCTCTAGTTTAACTGATGGAGAGAAGTACGCACCAGTCAAAGACTAGGTGTTCGACAAAATTTCCCAGCATGACGAACCTGATCTGCCATGCCATTTTACAGCCCTTCTATCTGAGATGAAACCTGCTTTAGAGGATATAAAATCTGAGGGGCTGTTTGATGAAATGTTAAATAGCTGCTGCCCAACAGCAGTTGTGAAGGTGCAATCAGATGCCCCAATTAAAATGATCGATGAAGATGCTACATGTCCTAAAAGTAGCAAAGTCCAACTGTTTACTGAAAGTTCCCAAAGAGATATGCTAGTGAGGTACATTACTGAACCTTCTTTTGATCACGACCCTAGTAAACGGCAAATTGAATATGAGATTTTTGAAGACATGTATATTGCTGAATTTCTCATGGAGCCTGAGACTATTGAGGACCTCTATCTTGATAATTTGTTTAAGGTAAATGAGGACAGCATTCTAGCAAGTTACATGCCTTCGGATGAAATGTTATCTGATGTTGAGCACGGGGAATCTACTAGGGGATTCAATGATCACTATATTTTGAATCGATTTCCATTTGATCCTGGTGCCAATAGAAGGGATCCAAAACTTAGTTCTAAGTTCATAGCTCTAACAAGTTCTACTGAGAAAGAGGAGGCACATACATTGTTTGACGATCTTAGAAAAAGGGGTTGATTATTTGCTAAGTTGTATGACCGGCAGCCTATGGGCGGAGTTGAAATGGGTGTTGAATGTAGTTGTAATTTTCGAAATTCTTGTACATCATACAAGCTACTGGGTGAGTCTATAGCACATTCATTTCTATATTCCTTTGATGGTGCTCCTACTTATCTTGAGGAGCAGTATATGCGTACTCAGTTGAGGTATTTTAGAAGTGGAATGATGTAGTATCACTATGAGATTGCCTATCTAATTATTGTGATGCAGTGGCTACTAATGGAGCTCATTCGTTATGAACTCGCTACAGGTGCATAGATCTCGTATATAAGATTTTAGTTCCAATTTGCCGTTGTATTGGAGTTGTTGATTCTGCAGTACTAAAGTTGCACCAACCTAGTAATATCTTGGCTTTATATACTAATAAAGAAAGATGGAAGAGCAAAGTTCATGTACATTTTTTAAAGCATGAGAAAGGACTGCAGTTTCTCAACTTAATGGAAGAGTCCATTAAGAGTCTAAATTTGAACACAGAAATGCATACTATGTCATCATTGTAGATATGCTTGATGGATGAAGCCAATTTGTTCATGCTGGAAAGTATATGTCTGAAGCTGCAGAATTCAAGGACTTGGACTTACTGGATGTTGGACTTAACATGAAGATATTTAGAGGACTTGACAGGGTGGGGTTCCAAATCATCATAAATTTTTTCGAAGCAGAATTAGTTGTTTATCTCAAATTTGCAAATCTTCCCTTTGATCTGGATATACATGATATCCCGATAACCTATGTTATCAACCTGAATATGTTTACAAACAATAGTGTGTTTTCCCTTTATGATCCAATAGCTACACTATGGGGTGATTGGGTTTATAGCGAGGGGAAGTCGGCATTATGTGTTGGCTTTATTCTTGCAATATGTAAAGACGCGGGACTCTTTGGGCAGGTTGTTACGACCCAACACTTCCACCTTTACCCCTATGATCCAGGAATCCATGTTCTCCTACCTAATGCCTACGTTGCTAATTTTCTGGTTGGTGGTGGTTGCACTAAAGTAGGAGTAATGAACCAGTACTTTAAGCTTGTTGCTGATGCTCTTTTGGTTACCCTAACGTATGGCATATGGTATAAGGTTGAGGACCCCTTTGATTGGGTGGATTTGATTCCATGGCATATGGTATAAGGTTGAGGACCCCTTTGATTGGGTGGATTTGATTTCATTTCTGGACAACAACATTTGTGCAGATTTACTTATATCCACATTGCTTTTACTGATTGGCAACTGATCACTATCATCGCTATGTTATTATGACTCAAAATAGTTGCGAAGAAATTGCTCAATATTGCTTGCTTTCTGTTGACGATGTCAAGCAGATATTGCCACAATTTCTGCTACACTCGAACCTTGAGGGCAAGGTCCTTTTTGAGGCGGGGGTATTGTTGTGAACTCAGTGAGTAACTCGGTAGAGGGCATATTTGGGAATTTGAGTAATTATGTACGGGACCCAGGTTGAGTGCAGGCAGGTGCTAAGTTCATGAAAGAGCCGTGTAGAAATAGATATAAATATAACAAGCATAGAGCATTCTTATGCTGAAGTTGTCAAATATAGCTCTGTTTCTCATCTTTATTCAAATCCCCAATCTGTATCGGTCTATTTCTCATCCCCTTTCTTCTTAGATTTCTGTTGCACTGTTCTCACTACATTAGACAAGAGGGGTTGCTCTGATGGTAAGCAACCCCCACTTCCAACCGAGAGGTTGTGAGTTCGAGTCTCCCCAAGAGCAAGGTGGGAAGTTCTTGGAGGGAAGGATGCCGGGGGTCTATTTGGAAACAGCCTCCCTACCCCAGGGTAGGGGTAAGGTCTGCGTACACACTACCCTCCCCAGACCCCACTAAGTGGGATTATACTGGGTTGTTGTTGTTGTTGTTGTTGTTGTTGTTCTCACTACATTAGCATTTACTTTGTAATTTCAATTAGTGTTGAGTTAATACATTCAGTTGGTTTGGTGTATTATCTAGGTTGTTACACTGAAACATTGGGGTTTGAAGTACCACTACACCAGTATATAATTCGTTCTATTCTGTGAGGAAATAATACACAACCTTGGGTATTAGGAGGTAATTAAATTAGTTAAGAAAACATTGTGAATTCAGTGGGCTCAGATGAAGATTTTGTTTCTATTTTTCATTTCTGTTTATGTTCATTTATATTTTCCAGAATTATTTTACAAATACACTTTAATAACACACTCCTCACGCTGGTCCTAAATACTAAGTAGTACTTCTCATCCAAAAGAGAAAATACTACGTTAAGCAAAACAGAACTTCAGTGACCTAACTAGCCCATTCTAGATAGAATTTCTAAACTTTATAGAAATCAAACATAATAACTGGATTTCAAGGATAATAAAACCTTACATTTTATCAATTAAAAGTATTCAAGTGCTTAATTCACAAGGAAAACATAATAAAATTGGAGAGAGGGAAAAAGAAAGAGGAAGAACCAGTGAGTGGAGGAGATTAGAAATCTTGACGGTCAAGAAAGCACCGAATCGCTTGATGAGCTGAAGGAAATCGTCTTTATCAGCCATATTTTATTGCACTGGTAATTATTACTATATCAATTCAGCAAATTTGGTTCCTCGTCGTCGTCGGGTAGAGCTTTCCGATGATAAATGAATCAAGCTTTCAGCTTTTCCGGTGGTCTCTACCGTGACTTTGTAGTCCAAGTTTTGATCGAAAGCGGTGAATATGAAATTGACAGCCTTCCAGGTAAACTAAAAAGCAAAAAGACACAACCTTCGAGGAGAATGGGGATAGCATATTCTCGTTTTAGTTTCTTTTTATTTCCCCGAAAATAAAAGAAACCAGATGGGTGTGTTTGGCACAAAAGAAAATTTAATTTTTTTATCTTTTTGATTGACTTAAATATTTCAGAAATTATTTTTACATCGTCAACTCTTTTTTTAGAAAGAGAATATTTTAAAAACCTTTTTTAACATTTCTCACTTTATTTTCCATCCTCGCTAATTTACTTCTCCACTTTAAAATTGGAAATTTTTTATATTAAAATAATTGGGTTGCCTCATTTTCAAATTTTAGCTCATATTTCAATTTATAATTGAGTAGCATAAAAATTATAGGCTCATATCTAAAAAGGGGGTGTTATTTCCATTTTTTTAGTAGTAAGAAACGGGATTTTTTGCATTTTCTTGGATTCTTTCCAATTTTCTTCCCCAAATATTTCAAAAGTGAGATCTTGTGATGAATGTAGCTCCCAAAACCCTAGAATTTCTTCTTCGTCTCGAATTAACAACAAATCAAACATGAAAAGTAAAATTTGTGTGCTGCAAATCAGCGCAATTTTAGTTTTTGCTGCAATTTTTATTTTAATTTTTTTGTTCGATAGAGATTTTTCCAGTTTACGTTCTTCATAGTGGTGAATGGGAAGAAAACAAGTTTATCAATTTCGTCGGCGATTGTGTAATAATCGAGTCGGCATTCACTTACAACAATTTAGTTGCAGCTATTTCAGAACATATTAGGATCGATTGTGAGTTAAACACAATAGAGATTAACTTTCTCTCAAATGTTGGTTTGACATCGATACTGATTTGCAACAATAGAGGTGTGAAGGTGTATATCGAATTAAAGAAGAAAAACTTAAAATTACCGAATATCCGTTGTTCGTAACAGTGAAAGAGATATATGAAAATCGTTTGGTTCATATAAGTTCTAGTTGTGTAGTTGCTACAAGTTCAGATTCTAGATATCACGATCCCAAACCCGATCGTGATGGCGCCCAACACAACTACTAGGCAAGCCTGACCAATTATACTCTTAACTCGAGCACAGAGCTCAAAATCATTTGTTTAAAAATCATTAACAGTGAAGAAAATCAAAATATAGCTGATAGATAGAAAACAACCTAAATATCATCAAATACAGAGCAACCTCCCAAGGAACTGGGGGTCATGCGTCAAGAGCCTTTACCATAATAGCATAATAATACTGTAATACTACATAGTCTGAAGTACGCAGAAAATCAAATAACAGGAAATAGAGGAGGGCTCGGGTCCTGCGGACGTCAAGCAGCTACGTCAACACTCTGAATGGAAACTCTGATGAACGGCAGCAAGCTCAGCTAGCTCCTGAAGTACCTCGATCTGCACACATGGTGCAGGGTGTAAAGTGAGTACTTCCAACTCAGCGGTAATAGACATGTATAATAACATTGAAGGTAAGAAATCCCAATATACGGCAAAGTAAAGCTACAACAATATTTTCTACACATTTAACAGTGAAACATCAATAAGTACTAACAGGTAGATCAGATAAGTATCAATGCATGAATGCAATGCAAATGCACATGAACGATGTGGCGCGCAGCCCAATCCAGATGCCCACCCCTACTGTGGAGGTTCAGACTCTGGAGGGGCTCCTACAGCCCAAGTGCAATATCATAGTAACATACGCTGCGACGTGCAGCCCGATCCACTTTCAGTCTAGCTATATGCATGCAAGTCACACATGCACGGTCAAACTTACCAATTTTGGTTCCAATTATCAGTAATTATCAATTAGGTATTTGAAACATTAGAATTCTACTAGTCATTTCAAGACAATGTTTAGCTCGGAACTGATATCATGAAAACATGTTATTGTGAGCACGTAATTTTTGCCCCAAGCAATTGAATTCGAAAATAAAGTAAAATATACAAAATGATTTTTGATTGTTTGATTTGTGTGTGGAATACCAGTGTTTGTTAATTGTTTGAAATAAAATTGAAATGAAAATACAACAAAAAAGGGGAAATTAATTAGGAAAATATCAAAAATTGTAGAATAAATGCTAGGAAATTGGAAAATTAAGTAAAAATATAAAAAATATCGGAAAATCAAGGAAAAATACAAAAAAATTGAAAATAAAAGAAATATATCAGTGTAAAATAAATACAAAGGAAAAGTACAAAATACAAAAGAAAAATACAAAAAATTAAATAAAATACAATTCAAAAAAACAAAATGCAAAAAAAATACAATGTATAATACTAATTTGGGCCAAATATACAAGAAATACATATATCCAGCACCAATACAGACCAGGCCCAGCCATTTTTGGCCGGTCTGCCCATCCTTTAAACCATACGACGCCGTACAAATAAATAAATCTGGGTCGTTGATACAAATGATCAACGGACCAAAGAAGGCGGTGCCTTTCTTAATAAAACGGCGTCGTCCTTAGAATCAATCACAACCATCCATTATACTTAGTCAGACGGACGAGGCCAGGGTGCCATTTAAATGAATTGATGTAGCTTAGGTAATTGATCACAACCGTTTAATAACATGATCTAACGGACCAAATGAGACCCCTCATTAAACCAGACGACATCGTTTAAGATCCAAAGGATCGTGTCCGTTCATTTGATTGAATCCAACGGCCAAGGATCAATAACACATAATTAATATATATCTACCACCCCCTTTTAGATGCCTCATTACACACACCCTCACATTCTTATACCAAAACCCTAGCCGCCCTAGTCTTCCTCCTCCTTCCCCCGCCTCTCATGGAGACCACCGGAGGTCAGCCCCAGACCTTCGTCTCCGGCTCAGGCAAACCCCAAAATACCCTCCACACCTTCAAACACCCTTAAACACCACTAACCCAGTCCAAGACTTACCAGTCTCCCTCAAACTTGAAATTCCGGTCGCCGGAACCCTAGTCGTCGACCACCAAAGGACGAACCAGCCCCAAATTAACACCACCTGACCGTGTTTAGACGATCTACCACCCCACCAAGGTGGCTTCTCTCGAATCTTCCCCCAACCCTTCGAATGTTCGAAAAATCCTCGCCGGAACCCTACTCCGGCGAGCACCTAAAAATAACACTTCTTCAACACCTCACCCCAAGTCCCCAAACACCACTAGCCTACTCAAATCAAACCCCCAAGGCCCGATTTGGAAGATCTGATACCCAGTGTCACACCTCCTTTTTTCGTGTCCCAACTATTTACTACTACACCCCGGGAAGGGATATAATGATAGTAGTAGGGAAGGAGTTTTTCCAATTAAAGGACATTCGGAACGGGATTTTATTTATTAATTTTCAGAGTCGCCACTTGGGAAGATAATGGTGTCCCAAGTCACCGATTTAATCTCGAACCAAGGAAATTATGCCTCTATTTAACAGTCCGCAAAACTAGAAATTCGGATAACGAATTCTTTTAACCCGGGAGAAGGTGTTAGGCACTCCCGAATTCTGTGGTTCTAGCATGGTCGCTCAACTGCTGTATTTGTTATATTTGATTTCCTTATGCGCTTCAGTTTTTAAATGTTATTAATATTCCGCTTTGTTGATTTTAGGACTTGCGACGTCACGAAAACGCATTTCAAGTCACACCGCAACCAGTATGCCTGCGACTTTAATGCATTTCAGCTTCGCCGGGATTTTAGATTTGGGTCACCTCAAACCTATTCACGTACTATGTTATCTATTTCTTTTTTTTCCTATTTTATATCTGTTTTTGTGTTATATTTCGGAACTATAATAGTGGAGTCCAGGCCATTTATTAATTATTGGGCCTGGACTTTGGACTGCCTAACAGTCCATTATTGTAGACAACTGGGCTTCTGAAGCCCATCGTACTCTACTGTTTTATTCGAAAGTCCAATCATTCGGTTAATCGGACCTGGGCCCATATTCATGATTAGGCCCAGAATATATGAACATAATTTAACAGGCTAACAGTTTCAACACTGGATTAAAACAAATATTTTCAATTGATAAAGAGAAACAATAAAATCATATTATTTCAAAAGGTATCAAGTTACAATTCTCGATTACTGCTAATTTCAGTATCTAACTACCAACTAAAATTCTAACCTAATAATTTTGTATCAGTTGTATTGTACTATATGGCAGGTTCTGATATTCAAGTAATCACTAACTTGCAGGATTATTTTGTTACTTATTTTTAACATAGAGGAAAACAATGTTCGGATTTTAAACCATCATGCTTGAATTACTCAAGATCACCAAGTTTTAACAAAATGGATCTGAAGTTAATTCTTATTCAGTAAACACAAACCATACCACGAACTGATTTACTTATACTCTTAGGTTAATGATCTTAATTCGGAATTTAGCTAACAAAATAGATAAGTCTACGTTTATAAGTCTTATTTCAGAATCGTGTCTATTTACCTAAGTGTATTAGATTTATATTAACCTGTTTTAGCTTCGGAATAAGGTGATAGGCTGTTAACTAAGTTTAGTTTTTACATTAGCTACCCTACTCTAGATCAAATTTTATACAACTGCTAGTTATTACAACCCATTCCTAATGAATTACAAAAGATCTAAGGCTATAACTACAAGCATAAGAAAACAGATATAGCTTCAGCAAAATAAGTCTCTATATTTCATTCCTCATCACGTTTTCAATTACATCTTCGAGAAACAGTAGTGTACCTGATCAATTGAGATAAAACAGTGAGTTCTAGGGAGTGAAGGATGAAGAGAATCAGCAATAGACATCAATCAAGTATCAACAGCAATGAGGGCAGATTAACACAGCAACATGTGCTACTTCAAAGCAGAAAACCCAGCGATTTCAGTCCAAATAAGTAGAAGACCCAGCGAATTCCACCAAACAGATGAAGCACAACGAGCAGAAGTTCAAAAATGTTCAACCAATGTCTAACTTAGTACTATAATGTGTGAAATCAAATTTCTGAACCTCCAAATCCAACCAATTTCTGAACCGTGGAACCCCTTTTTCAGGCTTATTAGAAGCCTATTTATAGAGGCATTTTGGGGGGAATTTCAAATAAGTTAATTGTGTTTCCCTCCCGTTATTATTTTAATTAATTACAAAATAGTCCATTTAAAAAGTATCGAACTTCCCTAAGACCCCTACTAGAAGGTTCTTGACAGTTCTATTAGGTTCTATTAGGTGGGTTTTACCCAATTGCCCCCATTTGCTAAGGTTTATTACATAAATATTTTTTAACTCTACCTATTATACCCTTTATTATCTGGGTAATTTCAGAAAAAACACATACTAAAGTCATTTTTGTCTTTATAGGCTCTATTTAATCCACAATAATGCCATTTACCTTTTCCCTTTTACCCCTTATATTTAAGTGTTATTACCCGACCTACTCGTAACACTTATTTAACAAATAGCCATTAGTCAGTCATGCCTTTAAGACTTAACCAGCTTCAGGTTATAAACCTTTTTTATGTTAACCTCTTTTACACAAATAGCCATAAATCAGAATTCATCTTTAATTTGCAAACATAGCCACAAAATACTTACACATATAACCTAAGTTCACTTAAGTACTCAGAGGTTCAGAAAAAACTAACACACGAGTCAAGTTGCAAATATAACCAAATTCATGTTATTTTGCACAAATAACCCTAATCACGAACTAACTTCCATTAATCAAAACTCAGAGGAGAAATTTGATAATGGTTGAATTCCAATTAACTAAAACCCAATCGAGACAGAGTATAATGAGCAATCACATAAAACTGGCTAATTTATCACATGATTCATAAGTAGTTACTATTAGAAACCTAGGAACATTTAAATAACTTCAGGCATGCATAAGATTCAGGGCAAGTACGAATCAAGATACAAAAACAGAGATAGAAACATGCATAAAATAAATTTCAAATTCTAAGCATGATAGGCATGTGAAGCACTTAACAGAATACATTCAAAAACAAAAAGAATTAGGTTTTCAGAAAGGATGAACACATGGAAAATCAACAACCAAAACAGGGTAGGGTACTTAGCTTTTAGGCTTTTCCTTTTTTCCCCCCTTTTTCTTCTTTCTTTTCTTCTTTCTTTCTTTTTTTCTCTTCGATCTTTCATTTTCTTGATTTTCAGAGACCTTCAGAGACTGTTGGTCTCTGGATGTTATATATCTTAAAATAGGTCGTCGGGGTCTGATTTTGAGTGCATAGGAAGAGATATGAATCCTTAAGGTAATGTTTTGGGGTGGGGTTTGTTTTTGGTACTCACCGGAATAGGGTTCCGACGAGTGTTTTTTTATTATATGAGGAGTTAGAGGCAGATTCGAAAAAAACCATTTAGGCGGGGTGAAAGATTGTTTAAAGACGGTCAAGGGGTGTTATTTTGGTGGTATGATTCATACTTTAGGGTGGTCGCTGGCTAGGGTTCCGGCGACCTGGATTTCAAGAACAAGGACTGTTGGTTTTTTAGGTCGAGGTTAATGGAGTTCTATGGTGGTTTAAAGGTGAGAAGGGGTGTTTGATGGCCTGGCTTTGGCCGGAGATGGAGGCTGTAGTAGTCTCCGGTGATCTCCATGAGAGACTGGGGAATAAGGTAGAAGATGATTGAGGCAGCTAGGGTTTAGTAGAATGTATGTGTGTGTGTGTATAATAAAGTGGGAAGATGGGGGAAGGGAGATATATACTAATCTTAGGCTATTAATTCCTGGCCATTGGATCAACTGAGATGAACGGCCTAGATCATATGTACATTAAATGACGACATATGGATTAGTGAGAGGTCTCATTAGGTCCGTTGGATTAAATTGTTTAACGGTTGAGATCAAATGCTTCAAACTACGTCGTTTTGTTTAATTCGCTCACTAGTCTTAGCCATTAGATCAGTTGTAATGAACGGTTGTGATTGGTTTTACACAGGACGTCATTTCCTTTGTGATACCGCCTCATCACGTCCGTTGATCAATTGCAATCAATGGATCTGATTTGTTTATCTTGGTACGGTGTCGTTTGGTTAATACTGGGAAGACCGGCCAACATTTTGGGCCTGGTCTGTGTTAAATGTGTTTGGGCTGTGTATTTGGCCCAAATTACATATGGTATTTGTATTTTTGTATTTTATTATATTGGCTTGTATTTATTTATTTTTCTTGTATTTTCTTTTTATATTTTGTACATTTTCCTTTGTATTTATTTTACAACTAATATATTTCTTTTGTTGTTCCATTTTTTGCATTTTCCTTAATTTTCTAATATTTTTTGTATTTTTACTCTATTTTCCGATATTTTCGTATTTTTACTTAGTTTTCCAATATTTAGCATTTTTGTGATATTTTCCTAATTAATTCCTTTTGTATTTTCATCTCAATTTTATTTTCAAACAAATACTGGTATTTCACCCAAATCACACAATTGCAAACAAAAAATTATTTTTGTATTATTTTTTATATTTTTGGAATTTAATTGCTTGGGACAAAAATTACGTGCTCACAGCTGCCCCTCTTTGCTCGGGAACACGAAGAGTTTCAGTGCAAGATAAGTGAGCAGTAATGAGAGATTTTTGCCCACTTGCATATTCCGTATGAAGCATTTTCAAAAACTTTTGACCGCACCCTGCTTCGGAGGTTGCCTACATATCCTGGGCTAAACAGGATTCAGGTCGGTGTAGTTCGGGAAGGTCTGGTAGTTTGAAACTACCAGGGGACTGTGATGTCATTGTTGTTGTTGTTATTATTTCTGTTATTGCTGACTGACTCCTTATTACACCGGAATAAAAATAAAATAAAGAAGCTATCCTAAGCTATAGTCTATGAATTACAAAAAAATCCTATCTATGTCTTGTGTTCTTGTATTGCTTTGCTCTTTCATCTTGCATGTTGCTCTTTATTTGCATCTTCCATTTTTGTGAATCTTCGCTCGCTTCCAACATATTGCTTTCCTCCATTATATGAATTCAAAAATGTGTTTCTTCGCTCTCCAGGTTGATACCTGCTTATTGCAAAAACAAAGAAAACTTTTCATCTGCCGCAGTATGGGGCTTTCAATGTATTGTGATGTTACTTTGTTAGAAAAACTTTTAAAAATGCAGAAAGTATTCCCTTGTTATACGAACAGAAATTGAAAATGCTGAAAATTATTCCCTTGTTATACAGGTGAGCGCCTCAACAGAAATTGAAAATGCTGAAAAGTATTCCCTTGTTATACAGGTGGGCGCCTGAACAGAAATTGAAAATGCTGAAAAGTATTCCCTTATTATACAGGTGGGCGCCTGAACAGAAATTGAAAATGTTGAAAAGTTTTCCCTTGTTATACAGGTGCGCGCCTGAACAGAATTTGAAAATGCTGAAAAGTATTCCCTTGTCATAGATGTGGGCGCCTGAACAGAAATTAAAAATGCTGAAAAGTATTCCCTTGTTATATAGGTGGGCGCCTGAACAGAAATTGAAAATGCTGAAAAGTATTCTCTTGTTATACAGGTGGGCGCCTGAACAGAAATTGAAAATGCAGAAAAGTATTCTCCTGTTATACAGGTGGGCGCCTGAACAGAAATTGAAAATGCAAAAAAATATTCCCTCGTTATCCAGGTGGGCACCTGATGCAGAAATGAAAATGCAGAAAAATATTCCCTCGTTATCCAGGTGGGTGCTTGATGCAGAAATGAAAATGCAGAAAAATATTTCCTCATTATTTAGGTGGACGCGTGATGCATAAATGAAAATGCAGAAAAATATTCCCTCGTTATCCAGGTGGGAGCCTGATGCAGAAAAATATTCCCTCGTTATCCAGGGGGGCGCCTGATGCAGAAATGAAAATGCAGAAAAATATTCCCTCGTTATCCAGGTGGGCGCCTGATGCAGAAATGAAAAATGCAGAAAAATATTCCCTCGTTATCCAGGTGGGCACCTGATGCAGAAATGAAAATGCAGAAAAATATTCCCTCAGTTTGATAAATGGGTGTAAATTCTGAAAAAGATAATACCTCCCTTGTTATTTGGGTAGGTTCCTGATTATTGAGTTCTCCATTGTGGATTCTCTCATTTATTGCTGCTTCTTTTGATTGTTTACTCTCACATTGGTCACATTCACTTTAAAGTGACTAGTGAGAATTTAAATCTTTTGTCCCTGTCTAAATCAGTGAACAATTTATTAGTTATAAAATGATGGTTAGCAACTGCATTCTTGCTGGCCTTGCTTCCACCATCTGCCTCATCTTGCTTCATACTGCTTTGCAACTTATTCCTGATTGTCTTCTCAATTCTTTCCTGTGATCCCTTTTGCTTCTCTCTTTTTGTTTCTTTTCTCTTTTATTTTCTTTGGAGGACCCAGTATTATTATGCCAACTAACATGAGAAGCTGGTAGCTAGCTTTCAATTGGCAACTAGCTTTGAACAAATAAAATGAAATGCAATGACCTAAACTTCAGGGGTGAGGATATTTTGAAGTAAAAACAGAACTTATCTGGGTGTGAAGGCTGATTCCTTTGACCATGCCATGCATTTGAATATCCGACCCAGTCTGTCCAATCAAATCGTTGCTGACTTAATTCCAACTTTCCATCAACCCAACCCTTTCTTATTTTGCCGTTTTCCTTTCATCAGACCATTCCTCACTTTCGCCTTATGGTGCCCGTGAAGGTTTTTACCAATAAGACTCTCTCATTTTTATTTTTTCTCTCACCTCACATTCGCCTTATGGTGCCCGTGAGGGTTTTCACCAATAAGACTCTCTCATTTTTTTTATTTTCTCGACTCACATTTGCCTTACGGTGCCCTTGAGGATTTTCACCAGTAAGACTCTTTCATATTTTTTTCTCTCGACTCACATTCGCCTTACGGTGCTCGTGAGAGTTTTCACCAATAAGACTCTCTCATTTATTTTTTCTTTATTTTTCTGTTTCCAAACCTCCGGGTATTGTCCATAATGTGTTTCTCTTTATTTCTGTTGCATTGTCATTTTCTTAAAATTCATCAGAAGGTCTTTCTTTGGGCTGTAATGTGGCTTTTGGATGGGTTTAGAAAGAAAGGTATAAAGGCACAAAATTTAAACGTGGTTTTAAAATAATTACAACTCTCGGAATCATAAAACATAACTTCTGCCCCGATTTTAATATTTGGGGAATCTTGGATTTTATTTCTATCGTGACTGAACCTCATTGAGGCTGCCTACATACCCTTTCGGGATCAAGTCAAACATAGTTCGTACCGTAAGGTATCTTCGTAATTGACTTTTTCCCGATTTTTCTTTTGTATTTTTTTTTCTTTGTTTTTCATTATAGATTTTTCATTTTTCTTCATTCTCTTTTTCATTTCATTGTTCATAATTGATTCCGAGAGAAGGGTATGAAAGAATAATGCAATAAGGCTCAAAAGGGGAAGCAATGGGTAAAGTTTTTGGATAGGGAAATAAAATGCCTTCATCATTTCAATTTCAAAATCATGACAAATACAATTGTACATATGAAAAAGGAATCATATATAGTATCTATTGACTGCGTCGGAGTTGATAGCAGTCTCTACACATTTCCTTTTCACATCTGTTAGATATAAAGCTCGGTTGGACAATTCCTGAGACACAATGAATGGCCCTTGCCAATTAGGTGCAAACTTTCCTTTTGCTTCGGCCCAATGTGGTAAAATACGTCTTAGCACCAACCGTCCAACTTCGAATTTCCATGGACGTACTTTCTTGTTATATGCTCTGGCCATCCTTCATTGGTACAACTGTTCGTGGCATACTGCTGCTAACCTTTTTTCATCGACTAAGCTCAATTGCTCTAACCGGACTTTTACCCATTCATCGTCATCAATTTCAGCCTCATCTATGATCCGGGGGGAAGGTATTTCTATTTCCGCTGGTATGACTGCATTTGTTCCGTACCCCAATGAGTAAGGGGTTGCACCAATTGAAGTACGTACAGTTGTACGATAACCCGTGAGAGCAAATGGTAATTTTTCATGCCATTGTCTTGACTCTTCCACCATTTTCCTGAGAATCTTCTTAATATTCTTATTTGCAGCCTCAACTGCTCCATTTGCTTTAGGCCGATAAGGTGTATAGTTACGGTGCAAGATTTTGAACTTTTGACATGCCTTTACCATGAGGTGACTGTTAAGATTTGCTCCATTGTCCGTGATAATCACTTTAGGAATTCTGAAGTGACAAATGATATTTGTATGTACGAAATCCACTACCGCCTTCTTTGTTACTGCTTTAAATGTCTTCGCCTCCACCCATTTAGTGAAATAATCAATTGCTACCAAGATAAACCTGTGCCCATTAGATGCTGCGGGTTCTATTGGACCGATGACATCCATACCCCAAGCGATGAATGGCCACGGTGCTGACATTGTATGCAACTCATAGGGTGGGGAATGAATCAAATCTCCGTGTATCTAGCATTGGTGGCATTTCCGCACATACCTAATGCAATCTCGCTCCATGGTGAGCCAATAGTATCCAGCTCTTAGTATTTTCTTGGCCAAAACATATCCACTCATATGAGGTCCACAAGTACCTGCATGTATTTCAGCCATGATTGTAGCGGCCTATTGTGCATCTATACATCTTAATAGACCCAAATCTGGGGTTCTCTTGTATACAACTCCTACGCTGAAGAAAAATCCATTTGTTAGTCGCCTTATAGCCTTTTTCTGATCTCCCGTGGCTTGTGCTGGGTACACCCCCATCCTCAAATATTCTTTAATATCATGGAACCATGGCTCACCGTCAAGTTCCTCTTCTACTATAAAATAATAAGCATTTTGATCACGAACTTGTATTTGTAGTGGATCTATATTGGCTTTGTCCGGATAGTGCAACATGGACGATAATGTGGCTAGGGCATCGGCAACTTCGTTATGCATTCTTCGGATATGCTCGAACTCTATGGACTGAAACCTCTGAGCTAGTTCATGTAGACACTGTCGATATGGTATAAGTTTCAAATCCCTTATCTCCTATTCACCTTGAATTTGACGTATCAAGAGATCCGAGTCACCAATGACCAAAATCTCTTGAACACCCATGTCTATTGCTATTCTTAATCCCAATATACATGCTTCATACTTAGCCATGTTATTAGTAAAGAAAAACTGGAGCTAAGCGGTAACAGGATAATGCTGACCTGTTTCTGAAATGAGCACTACTCCAATTTCGACCCCTTTGCTATTGACGGCCCCATCAAAGTACAGTTTCCAACCCGAATTGTCGTCTTGTTCCAATTCCTTAATATTCATTGTCTCCTAATCAGGAAAATATGTCTTTAATGATTCATACTTATCATCAACTGGATTTTCTGCCAAATGGTCAGCGACTGCTTGTGCCTTCATCGCAGTGCAGGTTACATAAACAATATCAAACTTTATGAGTAGAATTTGCCATTTAGCGAGCCTTCCTGTGTGCATAGGCTTCTAGAAGATGTACTTCAATGGATCCAATCGAGATATAAGATAAGTGGTATAAGCCGACAAGTAATGTTTCAACTTCTGTGCAACCCATGTTAAAGCACAACATGTTTTTTCCAGCTGAGTGTATTTTACCTCGTAAGATGTAAATTACTTACCGAGATAGTATATTGCTTGCTCTTTATTCCTTGTTTTATCATGTTGTCCCAGTACACAGCCAAAATAATTATCCAATACGGTCAGATAAAGGATCAACGACCTTCCAGGTTCTGGAGGAACCAACACAGGAGGATTGGCCAGATATTCCTTGATTTTGTCAAATGCATCTTGACATTCCTCAGTCTAATTTACTACAACATCTTTCTTTAATAATTTAAAAATGGGCTCACAGGTTGATGTCAACTGAGCAATAAATCTGCTAATATAATTCAACTTGCCCAACAAACTCATCGCCTCTTTCTTGTTCTCTCGCGGAGGCAAGTTCTGGTTGCTTTTATCTTTGACGGGTATAATTCAATACCACACCGGCTTATTATGAACCCCAATAGCTTTCTTGATAGCACTCCAAAAGCACATTTTGCTGGATTGAGCTTGAGATTATATCTTCGAAGCCTCTAAAAAAACTTTCTCAAGTCTTTGACATGATCACACTGCTTTTTGGACTTGATAATAATATCATCCACATACACCTCAATATCTCGATGTATCATGTCATGAAACATAGTGGTCATTGCCCTCATATATGTAGCTCCGGCATTCTTCAACCCGAACGGCATTACTTTGTAGCAATATGTCCTCCAAGGTGTGATAAAGGCTATCTTTTCTGCATCTTCTTCGTCCATCAGGGTCTGATGATAACCCACATAACAATCCACAAAAGAACCAATCTCATGTTTGGCACAATTGTCAATCAATATATGGATATTTGGGAATGGAAAATCATCATTCGGACTGGCTTTATTGAGGTCTCAATAATCAACACACACTCTGGTTTTTCCATCTTTCTTTGGAACAGGCACAACATTGGCTAACCAGGTGGGATACTTGGTGACTCGTATGACATTTGCCTCAATCTGCTTATTGACCTCTTCTTTTATTTGCACACTGATATCCATTTTGAACTTTCTTAACTTTTGCTTAACCGGCCGGCATTCTGGATAAATGGGCAACTTATGTACCACCAAGTCAGTACTGAGGCCGGGCATGTCATCATAAGACCAAGCAAATATGTCCTTGTACTCATATAGCAACCTGATCAAATCTTCTCTGAGTGAAGTCTCTAAGTGTACACTAATCTTTGTTTCTCGAATATTCTCCTTATTTCCCAAATTAATAGACTCCGTCTCATTTAAGTTTGGTTTGGGTTTCTCTTCATAATGGCTCAAATCCTTACTAATTTCCTCAAATACTTCCTCATCCTCATATTCCACTTCATATTCATTTTCAACTTCCTGTATATCTATCCGATTATCAATACTGGACCGGGGATCCTTCATGCATGACATATCATTGGAATCTGCAAATATTGGACTGTACAAAAAGAAGAAGAACAATAAAATAAGGCAAAAATAGAGGAAGAAAAAAAATTACATTTCATTAAACAAGGTTTGGATACATTTGACTTGACGAAACATAGGATTACAATTTTTTGAAACAAGACAGTTTTGGGAATGGAATATTAAAAGCTAACTACCACAACTGCCTCATGATTGGAAGAGGAGTAGCTTCCCAATTATTTAGCATGGCGTCGGGTCCAACAAATTGAACATCCATCTTGCTTGTTCCCTCGGATGCTTCTATCATATTCACATCTTCAAACAACCTTTCAAACCTTGCCAAAAGCTCTTTATCCGGCTTTATCTTTGCATGGCCCGGCATGACAATTGCCAGACGTCTTTGTGTACCAGGCTTGACAAAGGAGTAAGACAATTTTGGTATAGGTTTAGGGAGGGTCCACCATTTCTTTTTCAATCTTTTGGCTCTCTGTATATCAGTGATGGTTGGCTTGAAACCCAGGCCGAAAGTGTTAGTGCTACCCGGAAGATGAAATGGTTGTGTTATGCCGTGCAAGGCAGCTCCTAGACCTTTTCCCAGAGAGAACCCATTCTTTATCATCTCTTTGGCAACCATGACCGCTGCAGGGGTCACTTTGGGTACTAGCATATTTTCTCCTTTAGATATTTTGTTCACAGTCACGGTGTCCATCACTTGGTACACCCACAGACCTTTGTCTCCTTCAACTTCTTCAGATGGCATGATGGCATTACAAACATTATCTTCCCCGTGCACTATTATCTCTTGTTGATCCCACTCAAACTTCACCATTTGATGTGGAGAAAATGGCACCGCTTTTGCAGCGTGGATCTATGGACGTCCTAACAAGAGGTTATAGGACACATCAACGTCCAACACTTGAAACTCCATGGTGAAATCCACATGTCCGATGGCGAGTTCTAGTATGATATCTCCCACGGTGTTCTTTCTGCCTCCGTCGAACCCCCTCACACATACACTATTTTGGTGAATCCTCTCATGATCAACTTTCAGCTTCCCTAGAGTAGAAAAAGGACAAATATTGGCACTTGACCCGTTATCGACCAAGACACGAGTTACCACTGATTCCTTACACTTCACCGTGAGGTATAACGCCTTATTATGTTCCGTCCCTTCTAGTGGTAACTCATCGTCTGAGAATGTTATCATATTTGTCTCAAAGATTTTGTTCGTAATCTTCTCCAAATGACATGCCGAAATCTTCTCTAGTACGTGAGCTTCATTTAGAATCTTCATTAACACTCTTCGGTGTTTATCAGAATGAATCAACAAAGATAGCAAAGATATTTGAGCGGGTGTCTTCCTCAATTGCTCAACTATGGAGTAATCTTGAGCTTTCATTTTCTTTAGGAATTCCTCAGCTTCTTCCTCGATGACTGCTTTCTTCACATAATCTGGATTTTCCTTTACCACTTTTGCCTTTCTCAAATCATCAGGGACAAAACATCACCCAGACCGGGTCAAACCATGAGTTTCATAGATTTCCCCCTTGACTTCTTTCCCTTTGTACATAACAGTTACTTTGTCGTAATTCCTAGGTACAGCTTTGGTACTCACAATTGGCATCTTAACAACTGGCTTGATAACAACTGGTTCTATATAAGCCCCTTTCACGGTCAGTATGGGCTTCACCCCAGTTACTATCACTTTTACTGGCTCGGGCTCAATCATCATCGATGGCTGTTTTGCTGGTGACACAATTGACACTTTCTTACTTTCAACTTTATCCTCGACCTTGTTGTTTGCTTTAATTGTCATTACAATCTGAGAAGGTTTTCTGCAGCTTTCTCCCTATACTAGCTCTATCATATGTGTCTCACGATGCGCTGGGCAAAGGATTTTGCGTTATGTTGGGAGTTTCGGGTGCTTGCACCTCAATTCTTCTGGAGTCAATGAGTTCTTGTATCGTAGACTTTAGGTGCTAACATTTCTCCGTATCATGTCCCGGTGCCCCAGAACAGTATTCACAACGGATGGATAGATCTAAGTTTCTTGGTGGAGGGTTGGGAATTTTAGGCTCGATGGGATTCAACATTGCTAATTCTCTCAATCGGTGAAAGAGGCTGGTATATGATTATCCCAGAGGAGTGAATGTTATTTTTCTTTGAGCCTTGTCACCTTTCACTTTAGGGTTAGGACGGAAACTGGTTCAATTAGGATTTCTGTAGGTTTTTTATGGTGGGTAGGCATTTTAGGCATGGTATACATTCTGAAGAGATGGGGTTCGACATGAAGGTGGAGGCGGAGGGTAAGATTGAGTATGCTGGACAGAAATTGAGGACCGGTCGGAGGATAATAATATGGAGGTGGGTTATATGGTTCTGGTGGATACGATTGGTATGGGCGAGGTTGGTGATGATATGGGTTAGGGCCTCGGGACCAAGATTTTCCCTCAATAACCGCCACTTCTTCTTTCTTCTTCTTCCCAATTGATCCTCATGTCCCCATTTGAATTGCTTTATTTGTGGCCTTGATGGCTGAGTAACTCATAATCTTGTTCGTCTTCAGACCTTCTTCCACAAAGCTCCCCACCTTCACTACCTCATTAAAGGTCTTTCCAATCGCAGACACCAAATGGCCGTAGTATGTCGGCTCCAAAGCTTGTAAGAAACAATCTACCATTTCTCCTTCTTTCATTGGTGGATCCACACGGGCCGCATGTTCCCTCCACCTGAAACCATACTCCCGAAAGCTCTCTCTGGGCTTCTTTTCTATCTTGGTTAATGACATTCTATCAGGGATGATTTCCAGATTATATTGAAAATGGTTTGCAAATGATTGTGCCAAATCATCCCAAATGAACCATCGGGTATGATCTTGACGGGTGTACCATTCCAATGCTGAGCCGCTGAGGCTTTGACTGAAGTAGGCCATAAGTAGTTCATCCTTTCCCCCAGCTCCACGCATTTTGCTGCAATATCCTCTCAGATGGGCCACTGGATCACCATGGCCATCATACATGTCAAATTTTGGCAATTTAAACCCGGCAGGTAGTTGTACCTCAGGGAACAAGCATAAGTCCTTATATGCCACACTAACTTGGCCTCCTTAACCCTGCATATTGCGAAACGACTGCTCAAGGCTCATCATTTTCCTGGCCATCTCCTATTGTTCGGGGTTTCTAGCAGGTTTCTCCTCATTTGTCATGTCGATAAGTGGGGTGTAAGAATCGTGTTGTCTGAAGGTGGGTTCTAGAGGGTAGTAATGATTATCCTGGATATGAAATACAGGCTCGCTAGATGATTTATGTAGAGTGACTGGTGGTGGTGCCACATACACGGGAGCGGCCTGGGGTGGTAGTGGTGGAGCTTATTTAGGCAGTGAAGGTGGTACTTGTGATGTAGTGGCGTAATTTATTTCAAATATGCTATACATCTAATACTCACAAATAAATGAATCCTAGATCTATTTATTCTGCCTCTCCTTCCCACGAAATCTGGCTCAAATCTGGATCATTGATGCAGTGACTCCCTCTCCTCTTCTCTCATTTTCTAATCTCTCCTTTTGTCACGATCCCAAAACCCGGTCGTGATGGCGCCCAACACATTGCCAACCATTCATAACACAGAGCTATTAGCTCTCACTTTACCCTTTTTAAGCATAAACAGTAATAATATAATGAAATAACATCTAGCACATCGGGGATAGATATCCTAAAACCAGTATAAACCTCCCACCGAATCAGGAGTCATAATATGTGAGCCTCTACCAGAATATATAGCTGTGATAGTGTATACAAATGTGACTACAAGTGCAGAATAGTCTAAGAAAGTAAGATAGACTGGAGAGTCAGGTCCTGCGGACGCTAGCAGCTATCTTGACTGTCCAAATGAAGCTCTCCGAGCAGTTGTAGAGTCAGCTCTGTTGTGATGTACCAGGATATGCACACAAGGTGCAGGAAGTAGTGTGAGTACTTACAACTTAGTGGTAATAAGCAAGGGTAAGACAATGAAGGTAAGAAAACCCAATACAGCAATAAGTAAAGCTATACACAATATCTTGTATCAGTTATCAACATGAGCAATATCAGAACTAGCAATATCAGAACCAGCAATAACATGTATAGCTAAATGCAATGCAATGCATGAATATGACCGCTACGGCACGTAGCCTAATCCATTTGGGTACCCGTGCACACAATGGGGGTTCAAACTCCGGAGGGGCTCCTACAGCCCAAGCACAATATCATGCTATGCTGCGGCGCACAGCCCAATCCACTACCAGTCAGCTATAATGCAATGCAGCCTCACATGCTCAGAAAACAGTATTTGAAATCTCTTTTTATCATTTTCAGTAAAAAATAGTGTTTTAGAAATTCCAGAGTTAGGAAAAACCATTTTAGACAATAATAGCTCAGGACTAGTATCAAAATAGCATGTCAATATCATAGAAACAATAACAACGATCCTCGCGGGATCCCAATAACTGGCTCACAACCCAAAGATATCCACGACCATCCAAGTAGGAGGTTCACCTGCTCAATAATAGCCAACAACACAGTATAGTATCAATAGGTCGGACTAAGCCATAGTCCCCAATCACATTCGACCCCGCACTCACAGGAGAGTACGTGTCTCGCCTCAATATAGCGTCACATAGTGATATACCGGGGTTTCGAACCCGCTGGTCATCACCCACACCCATTACTCGCCTCGACTCGGCTCGAAGACTGGTCCGCAATGCCCTTTCCACGCGAATCGGCCTCCACGGGTGTAGAATATGATCAAAATCAATAGAAATGCATCAAAATAGGCTAAAGGGACATTACCCAATCAAAACAACTCGAATTACACCAAAAAGCACAAAGTTGCCAAAACCTGGCTTTCGCTACGCTTCTTGAAAAATTACAAAAGTTACATTTTCAGAATCCTTATCTCAACATGAGCCCATACATATAAAGTTTATCAAAATCGGACTCCATTTGCCCATTTAAATTGATGATTTTCCATAACCCAGGCTTAGAGCAAAAATCCCCCATTAATCCTTCCATTTTCAGTGAATTAGATGAAGATTCTAAGATAAAATCGTGTATTACCATAAAACTTACCTCCAATATTTTCCCTATGAAATCCTCTTCAAATTCCGTTACTTAGCTCTCAGGGAACTCAAAATGGAGGAAATACACTATAAGTTCGCGAATGAAATGTTCTGGTCTTAACCCTTCTGTCAGGGATTTTAATTCTATGCGATTGCAGCCCTTGGCTTGCGATCACAATGAACAAATTTTAGCGGCCCTCATTTCCTTCTATGCGATCGCGTGGGACCTTATGTGATCGCGATGCACATCTAAATAACACTATGCGATCGCGACACTAGCTGCTGTGATCGCATTGCCTCAGTCCTGACCTTACGCGATCGCAACCCACGCCATGCTATTGCGAAGGGTAAAATTCCCGAGCTCTCTTGTACTCTATGCGATCGCGTGACTGCCATCGCGATCGCGAAGAACAAATGTCTGCTGCACTTATGACAGCAGACATGATCCCTTATTTAGGCTAAAAATGGTCTGTTTGGACCGCCGGATTCATCCCGAGGCCCCCGAGACACCAACAAAAACCACTAACCTACTCCAAAATACGATACGAACTTGTTCCAATCATAAAAACACACGCTTAAACACGGAAATCATCAAATCAAAGCGAATTCAAGCCTAAGTTTCAACTAGAACTTCTGAAACCAACATCCAATCAAAAACCCGACCAAACGATATCCGAATGACCTGCAAATTTGCAGACATATCCAAAATCACCTAACAAAGATATCGCACTGTCAGAATTCTATTCCGACTCCCGGATCAAAATCTCACCTATCGATCGGATTCCGCCAAAATTCCAACTTAGCCAATTCAAGCCTATTTCTACACCGGACCTCCAAATTCAATTCTGATCGCTCCCCTAAGTCACAAATCACCTCACGGAACTAACCAAATCATCAGAATTCAATTTCGAGCCCTCTAACCACATAGTCAACTCCAGATTGACATTTCATAAACAAGATTCACTCAAAAAGGCTATATGCCTCATTTTAAACCAGAATTACTCCCAATTCATCCGATAGACTCTAACACGGATATAGAAATATGAAACACATAAATGAAGAGGTAACGGGTGGTAATTCTCGTGTCAACGGGCCGGGTCATAACATTCTCCCCCACTTAAGCAAACGCGCGTCCTCGAGCGGGTCAAGAAACATACCTGGAGACTCAAATAAGTGAGGATATCTGCTCTGCACCTCCCGCTCGATCTCCAAAGTGGCCTCCTCCACGGGTCGACCTCTCCACTGAACCTTTACTAATGCAATGACCTTGGATCTCAATCTTCTCACCTGACGACCTAATATGGCTATAGGCTCCACATCATAGGTCAAGTCATCATCAAGCTGAATAGTACTAAAATCCAACACATGCGATGGGTCGCCAACATATTTTCGGAGCATAGATACGTGAAACACTGGATGAACACCCGATAGACTGGGTGGAAAAGAAAGCATATACGCCACCTCTCCAATCCTCCTGAGGATCTCAAAATGGCCAATGAATCTCGGACTGAGCTTTCCTTTCTTCCCAAATCTCGTGACGCCTTTCATCGGCGAAACCTTCAGTAAGACTTTCTCACCCACAGAATAAGACACATCCCGAACCTTCTGGTCCGCAGAACTCTTCTGGCGCGACTGAGCTGCGCGAAGTCTCTCCTGAATCACCTTCACCCTGTCCAAAGCATCCTGGCCTAACTCTGTCCCTAACAATATTGCCTCACCGGGATCAAACCAGCCAACTGGAGATCTACACTATCTCCCATATAAAGCCTCATACGGCGCCATCTGGATACTATATTGGTAGATGTTATTATAGGCAAACTCTGCGAGCGGCAAATAATCAGCCCATGAACCACCGAAATCTATAACACAAGCTCGCAACATATCCTTTAAGATCTGAATAGTACGCTCGGACTGTCCGTCCGTCTGAGGATGAATGCAGTAGTCAACTCAACCTGTGAACTCAACTCACACTGAAATGTCCTCCAGAACTACGAAGTAAGCTGAGTACCTCTGTCTGATATAATAGAAATGGGGAGTCCATGCATTCTCACAATCTCATGGATAAATATCTCTGCTAACCGCTCCGAGGAATATGTAGTACACACAGGAATGAAGTGAGCTGACTTGGTCAACCTATCCACAATCACCCAAACTGAATCGAACTTCCTCGCTATCCGAGGGAGTCCAGTAACAAAGTACATAGTGATCCTTTCCCATTTCCACTCGGGAATATCAATACGCCGAAACATGCCACCGGACCTCTGATGCTCGTACTTGACCTGCGGATAGTTGAGGCACCGTGCTACATGTCTCACAATGTCCATCTCCATCTTCCTCCACCATTAATGCTGTTTCAAGTCCTGGTACATCTTTGCGGCACCTGGATGGATAGAATACCGCGAGCTATGGGCCTCCTCCAATATCAACTCACGAAGGCCATCAACATTGGGCACGCATATCTGGCCCTGCATCCTCAATACATCGTTGTCACACCTCCTTTTGGCGCGCCCGCGAGGGCACAAGGGAGTTTTTTCCAATTAAAGGACAATCGAGATGGGATCCATTTATTAAATTCAGAGTCGCCACTTGGAAAAATGATGGTGTCCCAAGTCACCAGTTTGATCCCGAACCGAGGAAATTTATGACTTTGTAGTATAGTCTGCGAAACTAGAAAAACCGGATAAGGAATTCTGTTAACCCCGGAGAAGGTGTTAGGCACTCCCGGATTCCGTGGTTTTAGCACGGTCGCTCAATTGCAAATTTTTTGTTTCTATCTGATTTCTTTATATGTTTTTATTATGTGCTACTAATGTTCCGCTTTTTAATTTAGAAGAATTGCGACGTCACGAAAACACATTTCGAGTCACACGGCAACCGGTATGCCTGTGACTTTAATGCGTTTCAGTTTCGCCGAGAGTAAGATTTGGGTCACATAAATGCGCACCCGTATTTAGGAAAGTAATTTTATTTACCAATCGTGCCTAAAGAGTCTATCGCCTGTTTAACTTTGGGAAAAGACCGTGAAATTCACTAAACGGTCCTTCCAAGTCTAAGTTTTCACGACAATTATTCGAGGGCCCCACAATTAGGTGTTTAGTGCGGCGAGGCTCATCTCACTCTTTTATTAAAGGCCAGACCTAACATGATTATGTCTTTTTATTTGACTGGTCTCAAACAATAAACCAAGGTCCTAGTTAAACGATATTTTTAAACTATACATTAAAACCTCCCAGTCAAGTTTATACCAACGGACTTATGGATCCATTTCTAATGAAACAAGGCCAAGGAATTTGTCATTTATACTATAGAGTTGGCTGTCAAATTCTGACGTCGAACCCGCAACTATTTGACATATGCGAATGATTCACATTAAAGTCCTCGTTTGCGTGATTTTATTAAGTTCCATTTAATAGCCCAACCCTAATTGCAATTATCTAATAATCTAAGTTCATGACAGATTGTTATAAAAATGGTAGTGAGACATGGTGCTAGCTTTCAGATTCCTTTATATACATGGCTAAGCTATTAAGCTACCTTTAGAATTTATCAGCAAAGTATCCATGAGATTGTATTACTCCGTATATTTTTAGCACACGAGACTTCAACAATTAAAGTAACCAAACCAACATGAGGTATTAATACTACAATATTGAACATCGTCATCACAGCCACATAATCTTCATAGAAAAAAAATGTTCAATTATTTCATATCACGATTACAACTGGTTTACTCAATCCTAATCAAACTTCATACATCTTCGATCATAGACGAGTATTTAGCTAAACATTTCACAAATGGATACAAAAATAGAACATCGAGTGAACTTAGTCAACTGTTTCGTATATGCTTCTTCATTTGATTTTCCAAGTCAAACTCTCATTGATTCTTTACAATTGTATACAAGGATAGAGAGAGTACCTGGACAATGGAAATAGAAGGAGAAGAAGAAGTCAGCAGTAGTAGTATGCAACAACAGCAACAACAGCGCAGCAGTACACCCAATCAACAACCAATCAGTCAATCAGCAAGCAACACAAACAGCCCAAAACAATCCCAAAACAGTGGCCCCAAAACACAGTGCTGCCAGTGGCCAAATACAGCACTGGCAGTGGCTCGACACGATCAAACTCAGCAAATAACACACAATCAAACTCAGCACACCAATGACAATCGACTCCAGCAAATCAGTGACAAATAACTTCAACAATCAATGACAAACAACTTCAGCAAATAGAACAAACGACCCTAAAAGCTTTGCTGGAGATCTCTGTGAGCTTCAACTAGGAATCTAGTGAAACAGTGACTAAAGATTCAATGGCAGAACCAAGAAGAGCCCAAACTCCCCTGTCTATCACTATATTTCCAGAATACTTCTCCAACAAACACTATCCCTGTGTATGTCTCCTATTCAAGTAGATATCAAAAAATCCTTAAGAGTCTGTGTGTGTAGGAATATTTCTGTCTATATTTTCGAATCTCCTACTGTGTGTATATATCCCCTCACTGTTTCAGATTAATGCTATACTTATAGCTAAAAAAAACCCCTTGATGGTACAAAGACCTTAATTTAAACCCTTTTGCCCATCCCTCTCCCTGCTGAATCCATTAGGCTCCCTGAACTCCCCACTACTAAGTGTCAATGTATGGGCTTTAGTATTAAAGATGCTAATTGCAGAGGGCTTAATGGGATTCCCTGCTACACAGCAGGTTCCACTAAGCTGCATCATGGGTGGGGCATTTTTTAAGTCCTATGATGCCAACATTCTGATTCCAATCACTAGCAGCTATATCACAACCTAACTTGTATCAACAGTTCAAAGAATAACTTTGATCCAACAGTGATTCGCAATATGATTTACAGGGTAAATTTCTGCCATAAACTTCTAATAAATAGGCCTACGAAACTAATCGACCATGCTCGACCAATCGATTGTAATACACCCAATTAATAACAGTCAATCAAATAGAAACAGTGACTCGACAAATTCGGGCAGATTCAGAAAAAGGGGATTCAATCATTCGACGATTGTTAACCCGAGTCGAATGTTCATTCTAATAGCGAATACACTCCAGGAAATCAAAACAACAACAAATACTGACCAAATAAAAGGCCTTGGAGGAGGAGAGCAGAACCATTTGAAAAAAATTCGACAAATCAACGAAATTTAATTTAAACAAACAACAAGCATTAACAAAAGCAAATAGAATAAGGAAAAGGAAGGTTTTACCTTAGAGACTCAAAGAGTAGATAACTCGGATTTGTTCTTGGATTCAAACGATTTTGAGGTCGAACGGACCTTAGTCGAGTTCTCTCAAATGAGAGCACTTCGACTAAGGTCGATTAGACCCCAAATCCTCATTAGTTCGGACAAATTCCCTAGTCCGCCATTTTTAGGGTTCTTAGGCTCAAATTGGGGTTCGAGCATTTCTGGTTGGATTCGAACGAAATCAGGGTTGGTATGGGTATGAGGGAGGTGTGAGGAATGGTTGGTGTGAATTTGAGGTGGTTTGGGATAGATGTCCAAGTTCCGGCGAGTTGCAAATGGATATTCGAGCCGTTTGAGTAACATTCGAGACTAACGGCCAACGGATCCATGTAGAGGAGGTGTGGGAGATTTTACGGTGTTAATTTGAGGGTGATTGGCCTACCGGAACCGCCGTGAGGCGATTTCCGGCAGGCGGCGCAACGGTGGTGGACGGCGGAGCGAGGTCCGGTCTATGAAGACCTTTGGGAGATGAAGAGAGGGGGGGTTCTGGGGTGAGAGATGAGGGTCTTGGGTGTGTTTGGTATGTTTAAAATTAATGCTTTAATCTCGGCCGTTGGATGATGAGAATCCAACGGCCAAGATCAAACGATTGGGGCGGTTGATGAGATCCGTCGGATCAACGCTGATCGACGGCTTGGATCTCTTCACTTATAAATGGAACGACGTCGTTTGATCACATTACGGTCTGAGTGTATTTGGGTATTTATCGATTAATCTGGGCCGTTGGATAATAAAATCCAACGGTCCAGATCAAACGTTACATTAGCTGATGCTGGGCGAGTATTTTGGGAATTTAATGATTGATCTGGGCCGTTGGATAATAAAATCCCCCAAGTCTGCTCTTCATACTACATTCCATGATGTATTATATGTATATATATGTATATATATATATATATATATATATATATATACTAAACTATAACACAACTAATTTTTTACCACAATTATCCCACATAATTACATATCACTTAAATGTAAACCGTATAATTTTGATATTGAACACACTAAAAAAATGCAACACATAACGTATATATTTTTGTATTTTACTAATTCAAATAAATAAACACGCACACACAAAAATGCACATGTAAGATAAAAATAACACCAAAATCACAAAAATCATGCCCAACACGAAACTATTTTATTTTGAATTTTCTGGGAGTACTTCTCGGGTAAGGCAAAAATCACGTGCTCACAGCTGCCCCTCTTTGCGCGTAAACATGAAGAGTTTTCGTGCAAAGATAAGTGAGCGGATATGAGCGATTTTTGCCTGTTCGAGCACTCCGTGTGAAGCATTTTTTGGAAATGTTTGACCGAACCTTTGCTTCAGAAGGTCTCCTACATATCCCTGGCTATAAGGGAATCAGGTCAATGTAGTTCGGGAAGTTTTGGTAGCCGGGACTACCATGGCTGCTGTGATCTTGCTGTTACTGCTGTTGCCGCTGATGCTGCCGCTTAACTGACCTCCTTATTACACCGTGCTAAACGAAAAATAAGAAGCTAGACTAAGTTACAACATTGCGAAATCTTATCTATCTCTTCATCTTGACTTTCCCATGTTCCTTGCTATTCTGTCGGACTTGATGTTCCTTCCTTGTGATCTTCGAACTATTCTGCTTCGAAGTCTGAATCTATCTTTCTGATCCTTGTTGCCTTCCTTCCGATTATGAAATTGGATTCATGCTGGGGATATCCGTTATACCCTACTGCTTTCCTCAACCAACTTCGAAAGTAAATCGCCACTCCATTCTCCAGGCGGGCACTTGATCTCAACAACAACTTCAAAATAAAATCTCGACACTCCATTCTTCAGGCGGGCTCCCTGACTTCAACTATAACTTCAAAACTAAAATCGCCACTCCATTCTCCAGGCGGGCTCCCTGACTTCAACTACTACTTCAAAATAAAATCTCGACACTCCATTCTTCAGGCGGGCTCCCTGACTTCAACTATAACTTCAAAATAAAGTCGCCACTCCATTCTTCAGGCGGGCTCCCTGACTTCAGCTATAACTTCAAAATTAAATCGCCACTCCATTCTTCAGGCGGGCTCCCTGACTTCAGCTATAACTTCAAAATTAAATCGCCACTCCATTCTTCAGGCGGGCTCCCTGACTTCAACTACAACTTCAGAATTAAATCGCCACTCCATTCTTCAGGCGGGCTCCCTGACTTCAACTACAACTTCAGAACTAGATCGCCTTCCTTTGCTTCTTGTACCATTTTATTCTTGCTGCCTCGACTCTTGAACCATCATTTCTCCTAAATTTCCTTATTTCGGAATTTCTTTCTTCCTGGGTCGTGTTGCTTTCCCTCCTGACTGATGGGGATATCTTTAGAACTGTTTACTTGCCTGCTGAGGACAATGACGCTGGGAAAATTTTCCTTCATTCCCTCATTTCCT
The DNA here is from genome assembly GCA_032618575.1 of Nicotiana noctiflora. Lineage (NCBI taxonomy): Eukaryota > Viridiplantae > Streptophyta > Magnoliopsida > Solanales > Solanaceae > Nicotiana > Nicotiana noctiflora. Next base: position 54,666 of record JASVEL010000671.1, read on the forward strand.
TTGATTCATGCGCTTGAATTTGCGTTGGGATCTCTTGTTGTAACCTTCTGCTTTACGGTGGGTTACTGGTTTCAAGGCCTGCAATGCAAAGACTGAAGACTTGCCTTTTGTTATACAGGTAGGCGCCTGCTTTTAGTAGCAACTTTTGAATTAAAAAAATGTATTCTGGTAATAATTTATGAAATATGCAAAGGATAATGTAAAATAAAACAAACGTAAAATATCCTATTCGAGGGCGGATACTCCCATTGTATTCTATTTGAGGGCGAATACTCCCATCGTATCCTATTCGAGGGCGAATACTCCCATCGTATCCTATTCGAGGGCGAATACTCCCATTGTATCCTATTCGAGGGCGAATACTCCCATTGTATTCTATTTGAGGGCGAATACTCCCATCGTATTCTATTTGAGGGCGAATACTCCCATCGTATCCTATTCGAGGGCGAATACTCCCATCGTATCCTATTCGAGGGCGAATACTCCCATTGTATTCTATTCGAGGGCGAATACTCCCATCGTATTCTATTCGAGGGCGAATACTCCCATCGTATCCTATTCGAGGGCGAATACTCCCATCGTATCCTATTCGAGGGCGAATACTCCCATTGTATCCTATTCGAGGGCGAATACTCCCATTGTATTCTATTTGAGGGCGAATACTCCCATCGTATTCTATTTGAGGGCGAATACTCCCATCGTATTCTATTTGAGGGCGAATACTCCCATTGTATTCTATTTGAGGGCGAATACTCCCATCGTATTCTATTTGAGGGCGAATACTCCCATCGTATCCTATTCGAGGGCGAATACTCCCATCGTATCCTATTCGAGGGCGAATACTCCCATTGTATTCTATTCGAGGGCGAATACTCCCATGAGATCAATGTATGAAAGTGAACAAACCTGAGACGTCCTGTTCGAAGGTGGACAAACCTGAAACATCCTATTTGAAGGTGGACAAACCTGACATGTCATCTTGAATTGCCTTCCTCGTTTCTCGGAGAAAATTTTCAACAACGGCAGAAAATTGTCTGCCCTAGTATTGGCGTTCTTCCTTGTGGCATGATTTTCTGCTATCAATAGCACTTTCTTTTCCTGTTTCAAATCAAAGAACATTTGTTAGTTCAAAACATTGTGAGCGGTTGTGCCGCTCCTGTGGGGTGGTTTTTCCTTTTCTCCTTTCCCTCGCTCGATGTTCCCCAAAACTTGTTGGGGAATGATTTCATTTGCTGGAGATGATATTCCTGCTGGGGATGGGTTTTCCCATTTATCACTTCTCCATTCTGTGCTTCTCAACTTGTTGGGGGTTATTTTGTTGAAGATGGGCTTTCCTTTCTTCCTTTACCACTCTGTGTTGTCCGACCACCTCGGAACTTGCTGTAGATAGCATTGATGGGGGATACTGATCTCCTCAAATTGGTGTTTCATTCTTCTTGAAGGCTGTTGAGGATGACACTGGTTCGAAGACCATTTCTCTTAAGACTTTCCTTCTTCCCCAAGTAGGTATTGACTTCCAGAAAATTTCAAACTGAAAAGAAAATTTTCTGCCCCAGTTTAATAATCTTCTTTGCACCGTACTTCTCTGTCGTCAATGGCATTTCCTTGCCTTGCATAATAATTGGAAAGTTGGTGGCAAGTTTTGAAGTCATTTCTCACTATGTTTTGACTAGACATACTTTGATGGGGAATTTTTGATAAAATGAGAAAGATAAAAAGAAACAAAATAGAAGACAAAGGAAAAAATGACTCTCTTAACAAGAAATAACTATAAAACTTATCAAACGCGAATACCAATTCTACTGGTCATGACATGCACATATGGCCTATCCTCTGTCGTTAATCGCCTTTCACAATTTCCATCTGACTGTCACCTTTATTCGACTTGAAGTGCCCGAAGGGTTTTAACTTTCAAGCCTCTCTCATTTTTGTTTTCTCTCAGCTTTCATCGCCTTATGGTGCCTGTGAAGGTTTTCACCGGTAAGACTCTCTCATTTGTATTACTTTTAGCTGGGGATTGGGGTGTCACTGCCAAGACTCTCTCGTATTTCCTTTCTGCTGAGAATCAGAGTGTTATATTCTGATAGGACTCTCTCACTCGCCTGACGTGGCATCTTTTGAAGACTGATCAGAAGGTCTTTCTGGACCGTAATGTGGGATTTGGATAGGGCTAGAAAGAAAGGGTATTGAAGGCTCAAAACAAAATCAATTTTGGGTTCAAAATTTACAACCTTCGGACCTAAATTTATTTACAATAAACACAATTTTTCTTTGCCCGAGTTTTATACTTGGGGATTTTTATTTCTTTATTTACACTATGACCGAGCTGTGAAGCGCCTACGTATCCTCTTTAAGGAATCAGGTCAAACGTAGTTCCCAATTCCTCTTTTTCAAGTTTCTTTTTTTCATACATTTTTCTTTTTCTTTTCTTTATCTCTTTTTGTTGTTTTCTTTTTCTTTACTTTTTCTTTATCCCCTTCTTCTTTTGCCTTTCAAACTTGTGTTTCTAGTCTTTGCAACTAACTCCGAAGGAGGGGTATGAAAGAAATCAAAATAAGGCTCGAAGGGTTAACGAAGGATAGAGTGTTTGGGTAGCAGAACAAAATGCCTTCGTCATTCCAATCTTCAAAACATGCCAAGTACAAACAACATATTCGGGACATCTTTTGGTTGTGCTAGGAGTGATAACCATGTCGTCCATTCGCCTTTCATCTATCATTTTAAAGTATTGCTGGACGACACTTCCATTTCAGTATCACGAGCGAACCCCATGTGAGCATGGCCATTTTGCCCTTAAGGCTTTCTTTGTATTTTACCCGCCCCAAATTTCACGTGACTCGGGTTCCAAATAATCTCAAATCATTATTTCTTTTAAAATGCCATGACTATCTTCCAATTCCTTCATGATTCACTTTTAAGATTAGGCCACAATTATGCATGCATGTCATGTCACTAGAATCGGCGTTCGAACAGATGACAAATCTAAATACAGAAGAACTAAACAAAAGACGACTGGGTAATAAAAGACCGAAAGTTCCATTAAACGGAGAAAAGGTTCAAATACAATCAAGCAAACAAAAATACAAAACTGAAACGAAACTTGCAATGACTAAGCAAGCTGCAATGACCAAAAATGGAAAGATAAGAGGGTTTCACTTCAAAACAAGATCCGGGTCACAACCCCGAAAACAACTCGGACAAAAGAAATGACAACAAAACAAACCACCAAAAACTCCTCATGATTACCAAGCATGACTTCTTATATGTTGGGTCTAAGGGTGAGCTGGCAATGGATTCTGATTAATGTTGGGTGCCTCTGGTGTCTGAACCTCGATCTTATTGGTGTCAATAAGATTTTGCACTGCATGTTTCAGTTTCCAACATTTCTCGGTATCATGTCCGGGAGCTCCTGAACAATACTCACAGCTTACTGAGCGATCCACATTTGGGGGTAGGGGATTTGGCAATCTTGTCTCAACAGGACTCAACAAACCTATCTGCTTCAATTTGTGGAACAGAGCAGTATAAGTTTCTCCCAACTCGGTGAATGTTCTTTGTGTCTTTTCCTTTCTGAAGGCATGATTCCCTCGGAAACCTGGTCCTGGAGGGTTATTGTAAGCCCTTGGTGGTGGATATGTGTTTCGGGGAGGGTGATTAGGGTGATTTGGGTAGTAGGGTTTGGCTTGGTAGTGAGGTGAAGGACCTTTCGATCTGGACCAAGTACCCTCCTCTACTGTTGCAACTTCTTCTTTTCTCTTCTTCCGGAATGCAACCCCCGTGCCATTCTGAATAGCTTGAGTTGTTGCTTTCAACGCGGAATAGCTCAATATCTTATTGGACTTAAGTCCCTCTTCTATCATTCCGCCCATTTTGACCACCTCGTTGAAAGATTTACCAACTGATGTCACCAGGTGACTAAAGTAGGTTGGCTCCAGTGTCTGCAAGAAGTAGTCTACCATTTCATTCTCTCTCATCGGGGGATCCACCCTTGCTGCCTGTTCCCTCCAGCGGAACCCAAATTCTCTGAAGCTTTCAGCGGGTTTCTTCTCTAGCTTGAGCAATGATAAGCGATCGGGGATTATTTCAAGATTATATTGAAACTGGCCGATGAATGCTTGGGCCAGGTCATCCCATGTAAACCATCTGCTGGGATCCTGCCTGGTGTACCATTCTAATGCAGACCCTCCCAAGCTCTGACCGAAGTAAGCTATCAGAATTTCATCTCGCCCTCCGACTCCTCGCATTTTGCTACAAAAACCTCGAAGATGGGCTACTGGGTCACCATGCCCCTCGTATAGGTCAAACTTGGGCAATTTGAACCCAGTGGGCAACTGGACGTCTGGAAATGGGCACAGATCTTTGTAAGCAACGCTGACTTGGTTGCCTAAACCATGCATATTCCTGAAGGATTGCTCCAGGCTTTTGACTTTCCGAATAACTTCCTCGTGCTCCAAACTTTTGAAGTGCTTTTCCGGTTCTGCCGGGTTATCCCAGTGAGGGGTGTGTGAATGCGGTTCAGGAGCCTTAAAGGTAGGCTCGGGATCATAACAATGATTGTCATGTATTTGAAAAAGCGGTTCAACGGACGACTTCTGTAAAGTAGCAGGTGGAGGTGCCACGAAGACAGGGGTGACCGGAGGAGGAGTATTTTGTCTAGCTGGTGGAACCTGGGATGTATAAGGGTTTTCCCCTTGATAATATGGATAGATCGGTGCAATTGTCGAGGGACCAATAGGCGGACGCTCTGGAGCTGGTGTAAGAGTAGGAAGGTTTGGTGGTGACTGTCCCCTAGCCCAGGCTAGGTGCATCTCTGTTATTTGTTGTCTCAACCGGTCCACCTCATCTTTCATTATCTGTATCTCTGTTTTCTCTCCATCGAGACTTTTGCCGGAACTAGACATGCTTGCTAGAATTGGCCCTTTTGATCTAGTATGGTAATGGTGATTGGCCAGAATATTCTGTCAAGCCAACCGCTAAACTTTCTGAAATGCAACAAACTTGTAAGCTCACAGAGTTTAACAGATATGTTATCACACATTGGATGTAATGCACCTAGTCAGTTAACCATATATGTATTCGCTACATGCATCATTCCAACTTTTCCTTTTCCATTATCCTTGAAAACCTCTCTTGTTATTAACTTCCATTTTTTTTTCTTTTTTTTTATATATATACATATACAGTTGTGGTCGAATCTTATGGAGATTGCCTACGTATCATGACCCCGCATGAATCAGACCGAGCGTAGTTCTTGCAAATTAATGCAAGAAATAAAGAGATATTTATTTGATTTTTATTATTATTTTTTTTTGATTTTTCTTTGAAGGAAAATTATATAAGCCGACTCCAACTATAAACTTGTGTAGGAGATTTCTACAAAAATAAGAAAATTTTTGGTGTCAATTATGACTATTTCTACAAAATCAGCCACATAATGGCTTAATTAACAAAATGACTATTTTTGCAAAATTTATTTAAGAAAGATAAACTTGAAAATTTTTCATCCTGCGGCTCATGGGGGCATCGTTCGGCATTGCCATAAACCAACACAAGACTAAGAAGTTTTTAATATCAATTGACTATTTTTTACAAAATTGGCCATATAATGGCTTAATTGACAAAATGACTATTTTTTGCGAAATTTAAAAAAGATAAACTTGAATTTTTTTTTTTTTTTTTTTTTTTTTTTTTATCCCGTGGCTCATGGGGCATCGTTCGGCATCACCATAAACCAACGCAAAACTATATTTTTCATAAAATGGCCACGTAATGGCTTATTTAGACAAGGTGGCTATTTTTTGCAAAATTTTATTTCAGAAGACGCAAAATCAAAAATTGTTATCCTGAGGCCTATGGGGCATCGTTCGGCATCGCCATAGGCCAACAAAAGATTGCGAATTTTTTATGTCAATTGTGACTATTTTTTACAAATTGGCCATGTAATGGCTTATTTAGAGAAGGTGGCTTTTTCTGCAAAACTTTATTTCAAAATTTTTGTCATGGGGCATGTGGGGCATCGTTCAGCACCGACACAGTCCAATACAAGACCGAAGAAGTTCAAATGCCAAAAGTGGCTATTTATGCAAAGACCGGCCATGTAATGGCTTATTTGATAAAGTGGTTATTTTTTGTAAAGTTGAGTGATGACTCAAAACTTGATTTTTGCGGATACAACCTTTCAACATTTTCGCGAGGGAACATTTCAAGGTTGTGTCCAAAATTATTTACAAACGACTCGAAGTGGCTATTCTTGCAAAAACAGCCTTCCGGCGTCCTTTTAAGGGACATTCGGCTTATTTCAAGCAAGAATAGCATTACCAGACTTATTTATAACAAAAATAAAAATTTTGACATTTTTGGTTATTTTTGCAAAAAGGGTGTGAACCGGGACTTGATTTTGCGGCTATGGCCTTGCAACATTTCCACAAGGAATATTTCAAGGTCGTGCCCGCAAATTATTAAAAATGATTCAAAGTGGCTATTTTTGCAAAAAACAACCTTCCGGTGTCCTTTCGGAACATTCGGCTATTTTCAAAACAGCGTCACTTCGATTTATTGACAAAATTAAACACACACATTTTTTTGATTTTTTTAAAAGGGGTGGTTGGACCCGATGAGGGTTGCCTACGTATCCCACCTAGTGGCGAGAATCAAACCTGCGTAGTTCGGTCAGATTATTTGACCAATTATTTCAACAAAATTGTTCTACCTATTTTTTCGAATTTTCTTCTCAAACAATTCGTCAATATTTCGATATCTAAAATTTCTCTCTTTTTGTTTTTCAAGAATTTAGCCAATAATAATCTAGAACAAATAAATGCAACATATAACATGCTCGGTCTTTAATTTTCCGGGTCACCTGTCCTAGACGGACCCAACCCCTGTGTTGAGTTCCCTAAGTCGGATATGATGCAAATAAACGTCCTAAATCTAGGCTTAATATCCTGATGTTTTCAATGGTACTAGACCGTGTACCCGAGTAGACAACTCGGATTTGAGGAGAGAGCTACGTACCGGGGACCCGCGGGATCGTCCGGCTTTGTAACTTATCCTGCCTCTTTTCTTATTTTGGTATTGACACTAACAGAAAGGGGAGTCTCAACCAGTAAGCACATCCCCGGGGGTAAGAAGAGACGGGTTTTCGGCACAGTTTTGTACACAGTTCACGCAATCTCAAAGCGGTAAACATATAGCAATTTATATATACAGTGCAACTAGTATCAAAGCGGTAGACATGTAGCACATTAATTAAACATGTAATAAAATCAGATATAGACAAAACAACAATTTAACTGAGCTCGAATTCTTAGACCCCGAACCGAACTTCACATATCTGGATAGCAGTACACAGCTGTCACACCTCCTTTTGGCGCACCGGCGAGGGCACGGGGGAGTTTTTCCAATTAAAGGACAATCGAGACGGGATCAATTTATTAAATTCAGAGTCGCCACTTGGGAAAATAATGGTGTCCCAAGTCACCAGTTTGATCCCGAACCGAGGAAATTTATGACTTTGTAGTATAGTCTGCGAAACTAGAAAAACCGGATAAGGAATTCTGTTAACCCCGGAGAAGGTGTTAGGCACTCCCGGATTCCGTGGTTTTAGCACGGTCGCTCAATTGCAAATTTTTTGTTTCTATCTGATTTCTTTATATGTTTTTATTATGTGCTACTAATGTTCCGCTTTTTAATTTAGAAGAATTGCGACGTCACGAAAACACATTTCGAGTCACACCGCAACCGGTACGCCTGTGACTTTAATGTATTTCAGTTTCGCCGAGAGTAAGATTTGGGTCACATAAATGCGCACCCGTATTTAGGAAAGTAATTTTATTTCGAATCGTGCCTAAAGAGTCTATCGCTTGTTTAACTTTGGGAAAAGACCGTGAAATTCACTAAACGGTCCTTCCAAGTCTAAGTTTTCACGACAATTATTCGAGGGCCCCACAATTAGGTGTTTAGTGCGGCGAGGCTCATCTCACTCTTTTATTAAAGGCCAGACCTAACATGATTATGTCTTTTTATTTGACTGGTCTCAAACAATAAACCAAGGTCCTAGTTAAACGATATTTTTAAACTATACATTAAAACCTCCCAGTCAAGTTTATACCAACGGACTTATGGATCCATTTCTAATGAAACGAGGCCAAGGAATTTGTCATTTATACTATAGAGTTGGCTGTCAAATTCTGACGTCGAACCCGCAACTATTTGACATATGCGAATGATTCACATTAAAGTCCTCGTTTGCGTGATTTTATTAAGTTCCATTTAATAGCCCAACCCTAATTGCAATTATCTAATAATCTAAGTTCATGACAGATTGTTATAAAAATGGTAGTGAGACATGGTGCTAGCTTTCAGATTCCTTTATATACATGGCTAAGCTATTAAGCTACCTTTAGAATTTATCAGCAAAGTATCCATGAGATTGTATTACTCCGTATATTTTTAGCACACGAGACTTCAACAATTAAAGTAACCAAACCAACATGAGGTATTAATACTACAATATTGAACATCATCATCACAGCCACATAATCTTCATAGAAAAAAATGTTCAATTATTTCATATCACGATTACAACTGGTTTACTCAATCCTAATCAAACTTCATACATCTTCGATCATAGACGAGTATTTAGCTAAACATTTCACAAATGGATACAAAAATAGAACATCGAGCGAACTTAGTCAACTGTTTCGTATATGCTTCTTCATTTGATTTTCCAAGTCAAACTCTCATTGATTCTTTACAATTGTATACAAGGATATAGAGAGAGTACCTGGACAATGGAAATAGAAGGAGAAGAAGAAGTCAGCAGTAGTAGTATGCAACAACAGCAACAACAGCGCAGCAGTACACCCAATCAACAACCAATCAGTCAATCAGCAAGCAACACAAACAGCCCAAAACAATCCCAAAACAGTGGCCCCAAAACACAGTGCTGCCAGTGGCCAAATACAGCACTGGCAGTGGCTCGACACGATCAAACTCAGCAAATAACACACAATCAAACTCAGCACACCAATGACAATCGACTCCAGCAAATCAGTGACAAATAACTTCAACAACCAATGACAAACAACTTCAGCAAATAGAACAAACGACCCTAAAAGCTTTGCTGGAGATCTCTGTGAGCTTCAACTAGGAATCTAGTGAAACAGTGACTAAAGATTCAATGGCAGAACCAAGAAGAGCCCAAACTCCCCTGTCTATCACTATATTTCCAGAATACTTCTCCAACAAACACTATCCCTGTGTATGTCTCCTATTCAAGTAGATATCAAAAAATCCTTAAGAGTCTGTGTGTGTAGGAATATTTCTGTCTATATTTTCGAATCTCCTATTGTGTGTATATATCCCCTCACTGTTTCAGATTAATGCTATACTTATAGCTAAAAAACCCCTTGATGGTACAAAGACCTTAATTTAAACCCTTTTGCCCATCCCTCTCCCTGCTGAATCCATTAGGCTCCCTGAACTCCCCACTACTAAGTGTCAATGTATGGGCTTTAGTATTAAAGATGCTAATTGCAGAGGGCTTAATGGGATTCCCTGCTACACAGCAAGTTCCACTAAGCTGCATCATGGGTGGGGCATTTTTTAAGTCCTATGATGCCAACATTCTGATTCCAATCACTAGCAGCTATATCACAACCTAACTTGTATCAACAGTTCAAAGAATAACTTTGATCCAACAATGATTCGCAATATGATTTACAGGGTAAATTTCTGCCATAAACTTCTAATAAATAGGCCTACGAAACTAATCGACCATGCTCGACCAATCGATTGTAATACACCCAATTAATAACAGTCAATCAAATAGAAACAGGGACTCGACAAATTCGGGCAGATTCAGAAAAAGGGGATTCAATCATTCGACGATTGTTAACCCGAGTCGAATGTTCATTCTAATAGCGAATACACTCCAGGAAATCAAAACAACAACAAATACTGACCAAATAAAAGGCCTTGGAGGAGGAGAGCAGAACCATTTGAAAAAAATTCGACAAATCAACGAAATTTAATTTAAACAAACAACAAGCATTAACAAAAGCAAATAGAATAAGGAAAAGGAAGGTTTTACCTTAGAGACTCAAAGAGTAGATAACTCGGATTTGTTCTTGGATTCAAACGATTTTGAGGTCGAACGGACCTTAGTCGAGTTCTCTCAAATGAGAGCACTTCGACTAAGGTCGATTAGACCCCAAATCCTCATTAGTTCGGACAAATTCCCTAGTCCGCCATTTTTAGGGTTCTTAGGCTCAAATTGGGGTTCGAGCATTTCTGGTTGGATTCGAACGAAATCAGGGTTGGTATGGGTATGAGGGAGGTGTGAGGAATGGTTGGTGTGAATTTGAGGTGGTTTGGGATAGATGTCCAAGTTCCGGCGAGTTGCAAATGGATATTCGAGCCGTTTGAGTAACATTCGAGACTAACGGCCAACGGATCCATGTAGAGGAGGTGTGGGAGATTTTACGGTGTTAATTTGAGGGTGATTGGCCTACCGGAACCGCCGTGAGGCGATTTCCGGCAGGCGGCGCAACGGTGGTGGACGGCGGAGCGAGGTCCGGTCTCTGAAGACCTTTGGGAGATGAAGAGAGAGGGGGGTTCTGGGGTGAGAGATGAGGGTCTTGGGTGTGTTTGGTATGTTTAAAATTAATGCTTTAATCTCGGCCGTTGGATGATGAGAATCCAACGGCCAAGATCAAACGATTGGGGCGGTTGATGAGATCCGTCAGATCAACGCTGATCGACGGCTTGGATCTCTTCACTTATAAATGGAACGACGTCGTTTGATCACATTACGGTCTGAGTGTATTTGGGTATTTATCGATTAATCTAGGCCGTTGGATGATAAAATCCAACGGTCCAGATCAAACGTTACATTAAGCTGATGCTGGGGTGAGTATTGGGCTGGACGGGTGAGGGGTTTGGGCCATGTTTTTTGGACTAAATTATGGCCCAAGTCTGCTCTTCATACTACATTCCATGATGTATTATATGTATATGTATATGTATATATATATATATATATATATATATATATATATATATATATATATATATATATATATATATACTAAACTATAACACAACTAATTTTTTACCACAATTATCCCACATAATTACATATCACTTAAATGTAAACCGTATAATTTTGATATTGAACACACTAAAAAAATGCAACACATAACGTATATATTTTTGTATTTTACTAATTCAAATAAATAAACACGCACACACAAAAATGCACATGTAAGATAAAAATAACACCAAAATCACAAAAATCATGCCCAACACGAAACTATTTTATTTTGAATTTTCTGGGAGTACTTCTCAGGTAAGGCAAAAATCACGTGCTCACAATCGTCACTATCAATAGTGACATCTCTGGCGTCATCATGCTGAACTCTGTTCTTAAGGACAAGCAAGTGTGGATCATCATATTGGCGCTCACGAATACGATCATATAAAGAAGACCGAGAGACCACACAAGCCAACACCCTGCTAGGCTCTGAAATGTCTAACCTCACTAGTCGATTGGCTAACGCCTGAACATCATAAGCAAATGATCTCTCTCCAACTGGAATATATGCCAAGCTGCCCATACTGACCGCCTTTCGGCTCAAAGCATCGGCCACCACATTAGCCTTCCCCGGATGATATAGGATAGTAATGTCATAATCCTTGAGCAACTCAAGCCATCTCTGCTGTCTCAAATTAAGATCCCTCTATTTGAAAAAATGTTGGAGACTACGATGATCGGTATACACCTCACAGGACACGCCGTACAAATAGTTCCTCCAAATCTTCAAGGCATGAACTATGGCAGCTAACTCCAAATCATGAACAGGGTAGTTCTTCTCATGAGGCTTCAATCGACGAGAAGCATAAGCAATCACTCTACCTGCCTGCATCAACACACAACCTATCCCCACTCTCGAGGCATCACAATATACATTATATGAACCTAAAACTGATGGCAACACTAATACTGGAGCTGTGGTCAAAACCGTCTTGAGCTTCTGAAAGGTCTCCTCGCACTCATCCGACCACACGAATAGCGCACCATTTTGCGTCAACTTGGTCAAAGAAGAAGCAATGGATGAAAATACCTAAACAAATCGGCGATAATACCCTGCCAAACCAAGGAAACTCCTAATCTCTGTAGTTGAGGACGGTCTAGGCCATCTGTGCACCGCCTCTATCTTCTTCGGGTCAACCTTAATACCATCACAAGACACCACATGACCCAGAAATGCTACTAACTCAAGCCAAAACTCGCACTTGGAGAACTTAGCACACAATTTATCCTCCCTCAACTGCTACAACACAATGCCCAAATGCTGAGCGTGCTCCTCCTGGATATGGAAGTAAACTAGAATATCATCAATGAACACGATCACGAATGAATCCAAATATTGCTTGAACACACTGTTCATCAAATGCATGAATGCTGCTGGGGCGTTGGTCAGCCCAAAAGACATCACAAGGAACTTATAGTGCCCATATATAGTCCTGAATGCAGTCTTCATAATATCAAAGTCCCTAATCTTCAGCTGATGATAGCCTGAACGAAGATCAATCTTCGAGAATACTCTCGCTCCCTATAGCTGATCAAATAAATCATCAATGCGAGGTAGGGGATACTTTTTCTTCACTGTTACCTTGTTCAACTATCTATAATCAATGCACATCCGCATAGAACCATCTTTCTTCTTAACAAATAACATTGGTGCACCCCACGGTGACACACTAGGGCGAATGAACCCCTTATCCAAAAGCTCCTGAAGGTGTTCTTTCAGTTCCTTCAGCTCAGCTGGTGCCATCCGGTAAGGAGGAATAGTAATGGGCTGAGTGCCCGGCACCAAGGCAATACCAAAATTGATGTCCCTATCCGGTGGCATACCCAGCAGGTCTGATGGGAATACATCTGAAAAGTCCCTCACAACAGGCACATAATCAATACTAGGAGTCTCAACTCCCACGTCCCTCACAAATGCTAGATACGACAAACACCCCTTTTCAACCATTCTCTGAGCCATTAAGAATGAAATAACACGGCTAGGGACGTAATCATTCAAACCTCGCCACTCAATCAGAGGAATACCAGGAATAGCCAATGTAAATATCTTGGCATGACAGTCCAATATGGCATGGCACGGAGACAGCCATTACATGCCCAATATCACATAGAAGTCCACCATCCCTAATAATAACAGATCCACCTGGGTCTCCAGACCCCCAATAGAAATAACACAAGATCTATAGACATGATCCACAATAATCGTATCACCCACTGGGGTGGATACATGAACAGGCAAATCAAGACTACCACGGGTCGCAGCCAAATGATGTGCAAAATAAGAAGACACGTACGAATATGTGGACCCTGGATCAAATACAACAGAGGCATCTCTGTGACAGATAGAAATGATTCCTGTAATCACTACATCGGAGGCAACCGCATCACGCCTGTCGGGGAGTGCATAAAATTGTGCTTGGCCTCCACCAGATCTCTCCTTGCCTCTGGGGCGACCACGAGAAGACTGACCTCCACCTCTACTAGCCTGAGATGGTGCTGAAGAGGAGGGCTGATCCCTCTGCTAAGACTTGTCCCTGCGAAGTCGAGGGCACTGCCTCCTCATGTGGCCAAACTCGCCACACTTAAAACAACTGCTTGGCGCTGGAGAAGGGACCGAAGGGAACCCCTCTCCACAGATGAACCCTGGGCTGAAGTAGTACGTGATGTACTCTGAGCTGGGAGGGAACTAAGTGAAGGACTGGCCCTGCTGGAATCCCTGGCGGCCACGACCAGAAGAAGAAGCTCCGCTATGCTCAGGGCGGCCTGACTGAGAAGGTCTAGATGAGAGACCTCTGCCCTGCTGAAACTGCCCTCTAGATGGAGCACCATTAAAGCTACCAGAACCTCGAGGCCTCTTGGCCTCCCGCTCCTCCCGCTCACGGCGACGATCCACCTCAATGGAGCGTGCCATATCCACAACCTGCTCAAAAGATGATGATAGTACTCTCTCTGGTCATCATAACGCGAATGGAATAGTTGAGGCCATCAATGAACCTCCTAATCCTCTCCCGACCTATCGGGATCATCCATATGGCATGCCTAGCCAACTGAGTATATCTCATCTCATATTGAGTCATTGTCATATCACCTTACACTAGCCACTCAAACTGGCGACGTAGCTCCTCTCGACGAGACTATGGCACATACTTCTCTAAAGAGAGTATGGAAAACTGCTGCCAAGTAAGGGGTGCTGCCCCTGCAGGCCTATGCCTCTCAAACTCCTCCCACCAAATGAATGCTGTACCTGAAAACCGGAATGTAGTAAAAGAAACACCACTAGACTCAAGAATCCCTGTTGTACGCAACATCCTCTGACACTTGTCCAAGAATCCTTGGGCATCCTCGCCCTCAGTACCACTGAATGTAGCCGGCTGAAGTCTGCCAAATCTCTCTAACTGACGCTACTCGTCGTCAGGCATCACCAGAATAACATACCCTGCGCTAGTGCAACTGGCGAAACTGGAATAGCCGGTGCAACTACCTGAGATGGGACTACCTCTGGCGTCTGAAGTCCCTGCACAACCTGCTCTGGTGTGCGAGCTGCGGGGGTCTGATGACCACCCCCGGTCTGTAATGTCGCTGCTGTAGCGGTAGCTGATACTACCTGAGCCAATCCAGAACATACTGATAATATCTGGGCCAAAGTCTCCTGAAGGCCAGGAATGACAATAGATACCATCTGGGCCTGAGCTGGTGCTGCTGGAGCATCAACCACTGGGGGCTGCTCCTGAATAGGTACAATGGGCGGGTCAGCTGGCACTGCCTCAGCTGCCCTACCTCTACCACGACCACGGCCGCGCCCACGGCCTCTAGCAGGTGGCAATGGTGGTCGTCCACCTCGTCCTGAAGCTCGAGTTCTCGCCATCTGCGAGAGAATAGAATACAGAAGTTCAGTTCTCGGAACAACAAAATCGCACGACAGAGTGCAAGAAATGTGAAGTGTTTCCTAAAAGTTTGTAGCCTCCTAAGGATAAATACAGGCATCCCCGTACCGATCCACGAGACTCTACCAACCGGCTCAAGATTCATGAGGCCTAGTAACCCAGGCTCTGATACCAACTTGTCACGACCCCAAAACCCGGTCGTGATGGCGCCCAGCACATTGCTAGGCCAGCCTGACCAACCATTCATAACACAGAGCTATCAGCTCTCACTTTACCCTTTTTAAGCATAAACAATAATAATATAATGAAATAACATCCAACACATCGGGGATAGATATCCCAAAACCAGTACAAACCTCCCACCGAATCAGGAGTCATAAGTCGTGAGCCTCTACCAGAATATACAGCTGTGATAGTGTATACAACTGTGACTATAAGTGCAGAATAGTCTAAGAAAGTAAGACAGACTGGAGAGTCAGGTCCTGCGGACGCTAGCAGCTACCTTGACTATCCAAATGAAGCTCTCCGAGCAGCTGTAGAGTCAGCTCTGCTGTAATGTACCTGCATTTGCACACAAGGTGCAGGGAGTAGTGTGAGTACTTCCAACTCAATGGTAATAAGCAAGGGTAAGACAGCGAAGGTAAGATAACCCAATACAGTAGTAAGTAAATCTATACACAATACCCTGTATCAGTTATTAACATGAGCAATATCAAAACCAGCAATATCAGAACCACCAATAACAGGTATAGCTAAATGCAATGCAATGCATGAATATGACCGCTACGGTGCGTAGCCCGATCCATTTGGGTGCCCGTGCTCACTGTGGGGGTTCAGACTCCAGAGGGGCTCCTACAGCCCAAGCACAATATCATGATGCTGCGGCGCGCAGCCCGATCCACTACCAGTCAGCTATAATGCAATGCAGCCTCACAGGCTCAGAAAACAGTCTTTGAAATCTCTTTTTATCATTTTCAGTAGAAAACAGTATTTCAGAAATTCCAGAGTTTGGAAAAACCATTTTAGACAATAATAGCTCAGGACTGGTATCAAAATAGCTTGTCAATATCATAGAAACAATAACAACAATCTTCGCGGGATCCCAATAACTGGCCCATAGCCCAAAGATATCCACAACCATCTAAGTAGGAGGTTCACCGGCTCAATAATAGCCAACAATACAATATAGTATCAACAAGTCGGACTAAGCCATAGTCCCCATTCACATTTGACCCCACACTCACAGGAGAGTACGTGTCTCACCTCAATACAGTGTCACATAGTGATATACCAAGGTTTCGAACCCGTTGGTCATCACCCACGCCTCGACTCGGCTCGAAGACTAGTCCTCAATGCCCTTGCCACGAGAATCGGCCTCCACGGGTGTAGAATCTGATCAAACTCAATAGAAATGCATCAAAATAGGCTAAAGAGACATTACCCAATCGAAACAACTCGAATTACACCAAAAACCACAAAGTTGCCAAAACTCGGCTTTCGGTACGCTTCTCAAAAATTACAAAAGTTACATTTTCGGAATCCTTGTCTGAACACGAGTCCATACATATAAAGTTTATCAAAATCGGACTCCGTTGTCCATTCAAATCGATGATTTACCATAACCTTGGCTTAGAGCAAAAATCCCCCATTAATCCTTCCATTTTCAGTGAATTAGATGAAGATTCTAAGATAAAATCGTGTATTTAGACCATAAAACTTACCTCCAATGTTTTCCCGATTAAATCCTATTCAAATCCCGTTACTTAGCTCTCAAGGAACTGTAAAATGGAGGAAATACACTATAAGTTCGCGAATGTAATGTTCTGGTCTTAACCCTTCTACCAAGGATTTTAATTCTATGCGATCGCAACCCTTAGCTTGCGATCGCAATGAACAAATTTTAGCGGCCCTCATTTCCTTCTACGTGATCGCATGTGACCTTATGGGATCGCGATGCACAACTAAATAACACTACGCGATCGTGACACTGAATACTACTATCGCATTGCACCCAGTCTTGACCTTACGCGATCGCAACCCATACCATGCGATCGCGAAGGGTAAAATTCCTGAGCTCTCCAGTACTCTATGCGATCGCGTGACTGCCATTACGATCGCGAAGAACAAATGTCTGATGTACTTATGACAGCAGACCTGATCCCTCATTTAGGCAAAAAATGGTCCATTTGGACCCCTGAATTCATCCCGAGTCCCCGGAACCCAGCGAAAACCACCAACCTACTCCAAAATACGATACAAACTTGTTCCAATCATAAAAACACACCCTTAAACACGAAAATCATCAAATCAAAGCGAATTCAAGCCTAAGTTTCAACTAGAACTTCAGAAACCAACATCTAATCATAAACCCGACCAAACGATATCCGAATGACCTAAAACTTTGCAGACATATCCAAAATCACCTAACGAAGCTAGTGCTACTGTCGGAATTCCATTTTGACTCCCGGATAAAAATCTCACCTATCGACCGGATTCCGCCAAAATTCCAACTTAGCCAATTCAAGCCTATTTCTACACCGGACCTCCAAATTCAATTTCGATCGCTCCCCTAAGTAACAAATCACCTCCCAGAACTAACCAAATCATCAAAATTCAATTTCGAGCCCTCTAACCACATAGTGAACTCCATGTTGACTTTTCAAAAACAAGCTTCACTCAAAAAGGCTATATGCCTCATTTTCAACTAGAATCACTCCCAATTCAATCGATAGACTCTAACACAGATATAGAAATATGAAACACATAAATGAAGGGGTAATGGGGTGATAATTATCGTGACGACGGGCCGGGTCGTCACACCTTTCCCTCTCATTTTCTCGCCAGGCTCGCAAATAGTTTGCTAACCTTCATTATTCCAGGTATGACTTTTTGTTGCTTGTTTCTTTATAGATTTGATATTTCTGGTGTTGTAAGGAACCGATTTCTTATGATTGAAAATTGCTAGAAGTCCTATTAGTTTGGTTAAAACTTGTCCCTCAATGTAGGACGAGAGAACCCTTAGTCGGACGTTGAAAGATATAATAGTAGGGACAACGAAATATGTACAGAGGATTGTAATGATTTCTTGTGATTGAAAATTGCTAGAAGTCCTATTAGTTTGGTTAAAACTTGTCCCTCAATGTAGGACGAGAGAACCCTTAGTCGGGCGTTCAAAGATATAGTAGTAGGGACAACAAAATGTGTACATGGATTGTATATTGGTTTCTACTAGTTTAGGATCAAGGCGTAGTTAATAATTAAATCAATAGTTGTGTTGTACCGTAGTGTTTCACGGTCATTTATATCTCCTTATGCGAGCTATGAAATTCTGCATATGCTAATTTTTCTAGCCATTTCAGTAGATTTTTTTTCATAGGCTAGCTTCACTAATTTATTCACTAATCAAGGTTAATACATAGATTCAATGAGTAATGTGGTTTTGCTGGTTAACCATGTACATTATTAAGTATTCAGTTTGTATATATCTAATTCCTTCTTTTTCATTCCATATATATATTACGTATGAGCATAAATCGAATCTGTGGTGCCTAAAAAGATTGCAAATTTAATCTATTATTATAATTCTACAATTACGAGAGTGACCTAATTCCTCGATCCCTCAGATGGAATAGGATGACTTGATCGCCACAAAGTGTTTGACAATATGCTTCACTGAAAATATAATATTTTTACATCTCTATGGGGGTTAGATAATATTTGAAAATGATATTAAATGTTGATCCTGATCTTAGCATGATTAATAGTAAAGAAATATCAATTTGGGTCTTGATGAAAAAAAATAATCAAGTGATTTTCTCTTTTAACTTACCTATATATGGGATAATATTTTACTTGATTTGAGGTATTCTTCATGATTAATATCTAATTTGTTGGTTCCTTAACTATAAGTCTAGTCTGGATTAGAAATTTAGCGTGAATCGAAGCTTGGTCGAATTTGCAGATATTGTTGCGAATGCAGCTCGGGTACATTGTACGCATCAAGGTTACACAGTTTCTTGCGGAGGCTTCGCAAGTCTCATTGTGGTTTCACTCGAAGGGTAAATATGTTCTCCTTATTCTTCTTTGTTTTCATTTATTTTTGTATGTATCCTACGTACACGGCTTAATCTTAAGTATGCGTGGATCTACGTGGACTAGATAGTTTATTTTTATTAAATTATTCTTTTGGGCTAAATTATTCTCTTGATATATCTTTCAAGAAATTCTAATACCTCTATTTTTGGCTCTCTCAAAATCAGATATTGGGTTATAAAAACAAACTTTTTTTAGGAGGCAATTAAATGTCTTTTGTCATAAGTAGGATGGAGTAATGCCAAGGCATTGAGCATGATTAACCTTTGGAATAAGTTATAAGTGTGATCTCAATGAGACCCGGCTATGGCTCAAGATTGAAGTATTCTTCCTGCTATCCAAGGTATTGATGCTCTCACTCCTAAGAGTGTTTTGTGCGGATTATAGTTCAGCAATCGTAAAAATGTACATATGGAGTTTTTTTGTTGCTTTTTTCAACAAATAAATGCACTATGAAGGTTCATTCAGCAAAAAATTGATCATAATCTCTCGCTTGATGAGTAAGGAAGTTCTGTGAGCAAATATTGACTCGTATTTTGTAGTTGCATTGGAAAAAAATCTAGTTGTTCTATAAATGCATATTATATTGGTTTGTAGCTTGATCATTTGAGTTGCTTATTGTTTTTTGTTTTAATTTATTTTGTGGGCACTAGATATGAGAAGTGGTATCCTATCACCTAATTACGTAAGAGGATCACCAGATAGAAATAACAATACAGATCATGCTTGTTATACTCAACTATTACTAGAATTTATCATTGTTATTTCCTTTTGTTATGTTGAGTGGATGTAAAATATTGCTCCTTGAAGTTTTAATACATTTTATAATGTAGTTTGGAATTGTTTATTCTTTTTATATATTATATAAGTCGTTATTTCATTAATCTTTCTTTTTAAGAAAGAGGTATGGCACAACTATAAGAAAAATTATGGAGGGTTTGAATTAGTTTGAGATAAACAACTCTGTAAATTACGCGTTTTAGGACTGCCATTTGCAACAATATGGAACCGCCACTTTATGCAATGTGCAATTATGGCATTTTCTCCAAAACTGCCATTTTTTGTTTTTGGCGAATGTAATTTTGGGATATTTAAAAACCGCCATTAATGGACATAATGGTGGTTAAAAGTCGCCGTAATACGCAAGAAAACACACCGCAAATTCACTATTTTTTGTAGTGAATACCTTGCGATAACAAAAATTTATTCCACTATTTATTAAAAAATTTCTTTCCGTTGTCTGTTCTTAAGACGTTGACAAAAGTGTCAAACTGTGTTTTAACCATATAAACAAATTGCTTCAAGACAATTATAGTTTCATTCTTAAACTGCATCAAGAAGATCCAAGTAGTCCTGGAAAAATAGTCTACAACTGTAAGAAAGTAGTGTTTCCTATAATGAGTGATCTTCTTATATAGCCCCCAAACATCCATATGAACTAAATCAAACGCGCTAGTACTCCTCTAACTCAGTCTAGACTGTTTAGCTAAAGGGCAAACAGAACATTTATTTTTTATATCATTATCTACTTTAATTTGCAAAAAGAAAAAAAGACATGTTGCATAACAAAAACACATCGATTTGCTCCACAATCCATAGTTTATTGAACATGTGAGCTAAACTAGAATTAGAACCAAGTCTAGCATGTCTGAAAGTTGAAGGAAAGTGGATGTGTATGGTTGATCTTCTCTGTCGCCATTAACATACCAGTTTGAGCAAGTAACTTTTTCAATTGAAAAAAAATCAACAACAAATGATTTGAAGTGAAGATTAAGCGAATGAATTGAGCAATAAAATAGTTGAACAAAATTATACAGCTTCATCAGTCTCCATGACTCTGATACCATGTCAAAACTTATCAATTGAAGAGAGCTGTGAACGTGAAGAAGAAGAGTGAATTGGAAAATTTTCCAACTGTCATTTCCACCTCTAACTAACTCATTATATACAAGCTAATTAGAAAAACTAAAAATAATAATAGAGACCCTTAACTTCTAGCAATTACAATGTGGTCCAAAGAATAGCTAACTACTAAACCTAACTAACTTCCTAACTTTCAATATTAATAACATGCTATAGTCACTTAAATTATACTATTTATTTATAATTGTTTACAGTCTACTACTATACGTAACTTAAACCTCTTTTCAAAAATTAAATAAAAAATAATAGCAATCCTATATCTTTTCTTTTCCTTTTTGTAAACTTATATATGTGATGGTAAGAATCATTCAATTGTGTTGTATGTGCAGTAGGTTTTGTTCTAATGCACAAAACTCATATTCTACAAATTAAGCAGTCGCACTGTGACAATAACACAAATATTAAGTTACAAGGATATAGGAGCGGTGAAATCAGTCTGGCAATTGGGATGGTGAAGAAGTTTGAGTATCCTCGACTGAAATTTCAGTGGCATCATCAATGACACTACTGCTATTAATAACTGGCCTTTCAATCTTGAGGCTTGGTCCATTGCTCAACATTTCCTTCTCCAAATACTGGCAATAACTTTCGAAAACTCGCGAACTCACATTAACTCCAAAATTTAACAAGAAAAGCAGTTCCAATTCTAGCTTGTTCAATTCTGCATTTGTTACTCCTCCAACCCGAGCATAGAATGCGTTGTTGTAGTGTCTGGTGTACATTATAATAGCAAAAATATCAGGAAATAAATGGTCTACTAGTAATTGTTCCAACTTGAATTTCATTTCTCTTCAATAACTTATCACAGGCCTTCTATCGCATTTTATTTGGCATACTTTCCTGTTTAATTTATCCCAAGAAAAATGATATATTTCTATATTTAAAAGCAATTTAATTTTTTTGATCATAACTTTCAAACATCTTTTCTCCTTTTTTAAATTTTATATTCAGTCAAACAACGTCATATAAAATAAAACGGAGAAAGTACATAATATTTTCTAGCCTTATAAGTTCACCTTTTGTTTCTAAAAGGGAGATGAAGCCCTCTAGCTTGTCATTCCACTTTCCCCACACACACACCCTATATTTAAGTAGTTACTACACAATATAATTTTACCTGGTTCTCCTATGCATTGCTGCCTCCACTAACACTACTCTAGGAAACATAAGTTGATAATAAAGTACTCCACCATTCCATTTTAATTTGTAATGAACGCTAAATTCAAGATTTTAAAATAACTAATATAAAAAATGCAAATAATGATTGAAAAGTAGGTTGCTATCGAACAATTACAATGAGGTTTAACATTTAAATAATCTAATGAACATGAATTATTGAAAGTAGAAAATCTTACAAAATGAAAGGAAGTAAAAAATAACTTAAATCCAGATTAGAACGAATTGAATGTTTTAAACTATATACTCACTTATAGTAAATAATCTAATGAACATGATTTTTTGAAAGTAGCAAAATCGTACAAAATGAAAGGAAGTAAAAAATAACTTAAATCCAAATTAGAACGAATTGAATGTTTTAAACTATATATATATACACTTAAAGTATAAAAACTTGTTACATCATCAAATAAATTAAACCTTTTATAGTATATATACTCATACTACTATTTATTATAAATTACTACCAATTAGCACGTGAAATAATTATGAATAAGTACTCTTTAAAGCGTCGTAACTGTGTAACATTTGAATATTATTGAGAGAAAAGAACACTTACGCATCGTCAAGCATTTTGGAAGCAACCATGACACAGGTGACAAGCAGCCTATGAACATTGAGAGAAACGAGAAGAGAATCAGGATACTTGTGCCCCAATCTGTCAATATACACATATCCAACCACAAAACAAGACGGGCTGCAATTCGTGTATTTGTATAATCTCTCCAAATACTTCTGTATACTTATGCTCGGCGCTCTCACTCCGTGAAATGCGTTAAAGTTCTTCCCCAGTACCGGGCCACCATTAATATCGCCGCCGCCACCGTTGCTAATGAGTCCATTATCGTGGTGGTCGAGCATTAGCTGGTCATTTCGTGCAACCAGTTTTTCGAGAACGTAGGATAAGATAGTTAGGACCCTGGGAGTGGTTGTGTCGATGGCGGTGCTCGGCGGCTCTGGCCGGCGGTGGAACTCGTCGCTGCCGCCCTCGTCTAGCATCTATACCGCGTACTGTTTCATGAGGAAATTTCATGATTGCGGCTTTGGTTGTTTAATTGGATAGAATTGGATCCCGCGTTATCTCGTTGAGTTGTTTTCCATCGTGGGGTGTTGGACACGTGTCACCGAATAAGACAATACTTAGGTTGTGCATCATTCATTAGTAAATGCACCTCGAAATAGAAGATGTAGTAGTCGTGGATATGGTTGTCGTAGAATCTTGGGTTGCAGACTTGCAGTAACTTTTTTATTACAATTTCTCATTTTAAGTTTTAATGTGGTAAAATGTATCCTCTAATGTCCTCTTCTGGAATTGACGATGATTAGAGAGAGAAGATTAACCAAGTTGCACTTAAACTGACACGTACTACATGCTGCTTAATCTAATTAATTACTATTTTCTTTTAAATATATAAAACTAGGGGTTTTACCACGCTTTGCGCGGTTATAAACCACAGCCATATATTTAGAAATGATTTTTTGTAGATTTAGTTTATATATATATATATATATATATATATATATATATATATATATTATATTACACACACAAAAAAAATAACAACATATTTTATTTTCGATATTCAATAAAAGTAAAATAAACGAATTTTTTTCACTTATACTTATATGGTGTGTCGTTGAGGTTAATACATTCTTTATTCCTTAATTAGACTTTAATCTACCCTTTATTATTAAGTTCTCTTTTCTTCTTTTTTTCTCTCTCTTTTTCTTTTCTTTCACCGTCTTTCCTACTATCATTTCCTATATTATATTTGTCTTCCATAAAATTCTAAAGTTCAAGATCGACTTTTAATTATTTTAATGATTCTGAAGCACTCGAAACCAACAAAAAGCTAGTCGCATAAGAAGAAAGGAGTATCAAGAATATCTAAGTTTATACCTTTTAACTATTTAAAAGATTCTGAAACACCCTAACACACATAAACTTAATTATTGTAGTAAATAGAAACAAAGCTAAAGTCTATAACTTTGATACTAAAACTCTAAAGGAACACCACAACCCAACAAAAATGAAGCTTTTGTAGTCGCATAATAAGACGAAATGAGCCTAAAAATTTTGGTCCAAACATTAAACTACTTGAGACTGAACATTGGAAGTAGAGTACTCATGTCACGACACAATTTCCTCTGTGGGTCGTGATTGCGTCCAATACCGTTGTTGGGCAAGCTAACCTTAATCAACTAGTGAGTTCTCATTCTTTTTAATAATCATTCTCGGCCTCTTACTTGTTTTGAATTCCCAAACAATCGATAATAACAAATTATAAGGTGAATGAATCGAATAGGACTAAAAGAGATCATAGCAATATGAATAAAACCGAAAATTAATAATCTAGTAATATGTGTGCAATTGACTAGTGTTACACGTGCTAGTGCAATTAGTAGAATATACATAAAAAATACATATTAAACCTACTACCTCTATATTGGAATAGACAACAATAACAAAAAGAGAGACTCATGCATGCTACGTCACTCAAAAGGGGCAGCTCACCGTGGAATCTTGGTCGCCTATCAGGAATGTGCGTCGAACTGGTAGCTAGATGCACCTACCTCGGATTATGTACATTTAAATATAGAAGCGTAGTATGAATACATAAATAATATGTACCCAATAAGTATTTAGTCTAACATCGAAGAAGCAGTGATGAGGGGTCGACTTGACACTTACTAGTCAATAATCGTTACGTTAAGCATGGATGTCATGAATATTATCAATAAATAACAGGGAGTGACATGTTCTTTGATAGTTAATATTTCAGTTCCGAACTTTCAGTTAACAATCTATATTCCAAGGCATTTAAAATAGTTCAAACCGCAGAAGGTACCAACTAAATAGCATGCACAGATAATGCCGATGTCGTACGGCCCGATCCAACATAATAGTAAAATGTACACTGCCGGAGGGTCGAACTATGCGAACCATAGATGCATCTATTACCCTGCTCGTAAATCATACATTTGATGCGGTCAAATATAAACACATCAAATAATCAATCAATAATTCATCAGGAAGGCAATTACCCAAAGTAAGGTTAACTTCCTTTAAACGGACAAGAAAACTAGTGTTTAACTTTTTAAATTCATTTACTAAGTTCGATATAATTTACGCAATTTAGATTATCAACAAGTTACAAATACGACAAGTAGAGTATACTTTTGGGTCCTGAACTACCCGGACTTAAGCATAATAGTAGCTACGCACGGGCTCCCATCACCTGATCGTGCGTGCCTAGCCCCCACAATTAGTGGCACATATTAAATTATTCCTCCTGTGGGGACAATTCCCTCTTACAAGGTTAGAAAGGAGACTTATCTTGCTCCAAAGCTTACTTCTAAATTCAAAAATGCGCTCAAACCCTCAAATCGGAGCCGAACGATCCAAAACTATTCAAATGAGGTAAGAACTAGTCAATATATGTTCAAGAGTTCATATTCTAATTATTAAAGTAATTTTTCAACCCAAAATGCAAGGTTACTCACGTGCCCGGATCCCGAATTTTTTTTGAAGAAAGTTGTTACCCAAAACCTAAGGATCAATAAATTATGATTTCTACTACATTCCATAACAAATTTCATGGTTAAATCTTGCTTTCATCAAAACCTTAGATTTTCACTCTAATCCTAGAATTTTCACTAATCTTTGCATGTTAATCTATCCAAAATCCAAGTATTTGACTCACATATAGTAGGAATTACTTACCTCTAAGCGCTTGGTGAAAACCTCTCTTAATAGCTCCAAAATCGCACAAAATTTGAGTGGAAATGAGCCAAAAGTGGCTAACACCCGCAACAAATGAAGGTCACTGCCTTAAGTGATTTTGGCATCTGCTGTCCTGGGCTGCACCTGTTCCCACTGCATCTGCAGAAAGTCTGCTTTTGCAGAATTCCACTGGGCGATTGGGACGCACCTGCGAAAGAGGTTGCTTCTACGGTTCTTGGGCTAGCCACCCATAGCCGCATCTGCGATGGCCTATATAGCCGTTTCTGTGGGCTCGCGCCAGGGGCTTGCCAACCGCAGGTGCGGTTATGACAGAACTCTAGAGCTTTACCTCCTTCCCACATTTTTAACAAAGCTTGATCCTCATCCGATTGACTCTCCCCGAACGTACCCTTAAGTCTGAAATGATAATATGGACTCGCTCGAACCCGCAAAACACCGAAAACTACATTAAAACTAGGAATCACACCCTAAAACCAATTGATTCAATCTTATGTGAATTTCAAGTTCTTCAATTTACTTCAATGTGACAAAACACACTGTACCACTCAGATTGACGCCAAATTTTGTGTTCAAGTCTTAAATGACAATGTGGAACTATTACCAATCTCGGAATTCCATACGGACCTCGATAACACACAAAAAACCCCACCTCAAACCAAATTTAAGGAACTTCAAAATCCTTAAGGAACCAACTTTCACTATTAGGTGCCAAAATTCTCCCGGGTCATCAAAACCCGATCCAGACATACACCTAAGTCCAAAATCATCATAAAAAGCTGTTGGAACCTTCAAATCCTGATTCCGAGTCCGTTTACTCAAAACATTGACTGAAGTCAAACTTGGCCTTTTAAGCCAACCTCAAGGAACCAAGTGTGCTGATTTTAACCCAAACTCTTCAAAATCCCGAACCAACCATCCCCGCAAGCATAAATCAGTAAAAACAAGTACAAAAAGTCTTATTTAGGGGAACGAGGTTCCAAAAAATAAAACAACTAATCGGGTCGTTACATTCTCCACTTCTTAAACAAACGTTCATCCTCGAACGGGTTTAGATTCTTACCTGAAGTCCTGAATAAATGTGGATATCTTCTCCGCAAGTCCTTCTTGGACTCACAAGTTGCCTTCTCGACTGGTTGGCCCCTCTACTGCACCTTTACTGTAGAAATCCTCTTGGATCTCAATTGACGATCCTGTCTATCAACAGTGGCAGCTGGCTCCTCCTCGTAACCCAAGCACTCATCTAGTAGAATAGTACTAAAGTCTAACACATGAGACAAATTGGCGTGATACCACCAAAGCATAGACACGTGAAAAACTAGATGAACCCCTGACAGGTTGGGAGGTAAAGTAAGCTCATAAGAACCCTCCCCAACTCGCCTTAACACCTCAAATGGTCCTATAAACCTTGGAGTCAACTTTCCCTTCTTACCAAATCACATAATACCCTTCATAAGTGAGACTTTCAAGAGAACCCTCTCGCCGACCATGAATGATACATCACATACCTTCTTATCCGTGTAACTCTTCTGTTGGACTGAGCGGTGCAAAGTTTTTCCTGAATCAACTTTACCTTTCCAAGGCATCTTTTACCAAATCTGTACCATACAACTTAGCCTCAACATGCTCAATCTACCCGATAGACGATCGATATCGTCAACCATATAAAGCCTCAGATAGAGCTATGTCGATGCTACTCATAACTGTTATTGTAAGCAAATTCGGCCAAAGGCAGGAACTGATCCCACTACCCTCCAAAGTCAATCGCACATGCTTGGATATCTACTCTGACTACCCGTTGGTCTGCGGGTGAAATGCTGTATTGAGCTCTATACGGGTCCCTAACTCACTCTGTGCAGCTCTCCAAAAATAAGAAGTGAACTGAGGGCCTCTATCTGATAAGATGGAAACTAATACTCTCCTGAATGTAGATCTGAGCCAACCTATTTGAAGTATAATTAGTCACAACCGAAATGAAGTGTGCTGACTTGGTCAAATTGTCGACAATCACCCAAACTACATCAAACTTTCATAATGTTCGCAAAAACCTAACTACAAAGTCCATAGTAACGTGCTCCCACGTCCACTCGGGTACATACATCTACTAAAGTAGGCCACCTGGCCTCTGGTGCTCATACTTAACATACTGGATATTCAAGCACCTAGCCACATACTCAACTATGTCTTTCTTCATCCGCCGCTACCAATAATAGTGCCTCAGATCATGATACATCTTTGTAGCACCTAGATGGATAGAAAACCATGAACTATGTGCCTCCTCTAGAATATCCTCACTCAATCCATTGGCATTAGGAACATATAGACGACCCTAGAGTCACTGAATACCATCCTTGCCAATAGAAACCTCTTTGGCACTACCTTGTATCATCGTCTCTCTGAGAATTGCCAAATGCGAATCATCGAACTGCTGAGCCTTGATCAGTACTAATAAAGAAGACTGAGCAACAACACATGAAAGGACTCAGCTGGGCTCTAACATATCCATTCTTACAAGTCTGTTAGCCAAGGACTGAATGTCCAAAGCTAGTGGTCTCTCCTCCACTGAAATGAATGCCAAGCTACCCATACTTTTTGCTTTCCTGCTTAAGGCATCCGTGACCATATTTGCCTTGCCGGGATGATAAAAATGGTGATGTCATAATCCTTTAGTAACTCAAGCCATCTACACTGCCTCAAATTAAGATCATTCTACTTGAACAAATGTTATAAGCTGTGATGATTAGTATAAACCTCGACACCCCATACAGATAATGCCTCCATATCTTAAGAGCATGAACAATCACTGCTAACTCAAGGTCATGCACATGGTAATTTTTCTCATGAATCTTCAGTTGACGTGAAGCATATGAAATAACTTTCCCCTCCTCCATCAATACACATCCAAAGACATTGCGTAAAGCATCGCAATATACCGTATATATCCCTGAACCGGAAGGCAACATTAGAATATGTGATGTAGTCAAGGTTGTCTTATGCTTCTGAAAGCAAACCTCATAATCATCGGACCAATGAAAAGGAGCACCCTTCTGGGTCAATCTAGTTAGAGGTGATGCAATGGATGAAAATCCCTACACAAATCGGCGGTAACCTACTAACGCTGGGAAACTCCTAATCTTAGTCATTGAAGTAGGACTTGACCAACTCTAAACTGCCACAATTTTCTTGGGATCTACTTTAATACCCTCTTTTGATATGATATGCCCTAAGAATGCTACTGACTTTAGAAAAAAGTCACAATTGGAGAACTTAGCATATACCTTTTGCTCTCGCAAAGTATGAAGCAGTACTCTCAAATGCTGCTCGTGCTTTCCTAGGCTACGTGAGTGTATCAAGATGTCATCAATAACGACAATGACAAAGGAATAAATATAAGACCTGAACACCCTGATTATCAGGTCCATAAATGCCGCTGAGGCATTAGTCATGCTGAAAGACATCACCAGAAACTCATAATGGCGATATCTAGTATGAAAAGCTATCTTCAGGACATTCGAGTCTCTAATCTTCAGCTTATGATACCCTGATCTCAAATGGATCTTAGAGAACACCCTAGCACCCTGAAACTAGTTGAACAAATTATCAATGTGTGATAACAGATACTGTTCTTGATGGTAGCCTTATTCAACTGGCAGTAATCAATGCACATCTGCATAGTCCCATCCTTCGTCTTCACAAACAACACTGGTGCACCCCAATGTGACACACTTTATCTCAATAACCCATTTGATAACAAATCCTCAAGCTACTCCTTTAACTCTTTTGGAGCCATACGGTAGAGTGATATAGATATAGGCTGGGTACTTGGAGAAGGAATCAATACAAAAATCAATATCACAATCCGGTGGCATGCCAGAAAGGTTAGAAGGGAATGCATGAGCAAACTCCCGGACTACAAGAACTGAATCAATCATCATAGACTCTATGATGGTGTCCCGAATACAAACTAAATAGGCAGAATAGCCTAATATATACTTGTACTTGCTTCGTTTTGACAATCCGGTCCTTGTATTTCACATATTTTCATCCAGACACCTTAACTTATCAAAACAG
>JASVEL010000672.1:0-144059 GCA_032618575.1 Nicotiana noctiflora
CCGCGTGATATTCCTACGAGACGTGCTTGGGTCGTAGGAGCCCCTCCCGAGTCCGAACCCCCACAGCGAGCACGGGTACCCAAAATCGGAGTCGGCCACACGCCGTAGCGGTCATATCATGCATTGCATTGCATTTAGCTACATCCGCTAGTTGTTATGCTATTTATTGGTATTTGTCGGTACAAGGTACAGTGAAGATTGATTCTATGACAGGGTAGCCGATTATAGCTTTACATAGTGCTTTATCGCGGATTTCTTATCTCGCGCCGTCTTACCCTTGTTTATTACCACCGAGTCCGGCAGGTACTCATTTTACTCCCCGCACCTTGCGTGCAGGATCCGGTACCTCTCAGCAGTGATCCGCTAGCGCTGTGCGAGGCGACGTTCGTGGATATTCGAGGTAGCTCAGAGTCCGCAGGACCCGACATCCCTTCCTACCGTCTTTGGATTTTGTATTGACATTTCTTTCCGCACTTGGTATTTTGTAAACCCTTATACACTCATGTTCAGTAGAGGCTCATGACTCTTGACCCTCGGTCTATGGGAGTTGATGTATTATGGGACTTGGTTCCCCGTTTTCGTTACATACATCGTTGTTGTTTCATATATTAATATGCTTAAATGGGCTAAAGAGAGCTTCTAGCTCCATTGATTATATTGATTGGTCAGGCTGGCTTAGCAATGTGCTGGGCGCCATCACGACCAGATTTGGGGTCGTGACAAGTTGGTATCAGAGCCTAGGTTTACTAGGCCTCTCATGAGTCTTGAGCCGGTTAGTAGAGTCTTGTGGATCGGTACGGGGACGCCTGTACTTATCCTCGGGAGGCTGCAAACCTTTAGGAAATACTTCACATTTCTTGGAATTCTTATCGTGCGCACTTGATTCAGCTTGAGATATAATTTTTGAAATTCCTTCCATACGTCTGTGTACGCATCGAGCGCTCAGTAATGTAATTGCCTTATGGCTTATGATTTCCTCGAACGAGGGGCGAGATATAATCTTTGTGAGTTCATGTTGGGCCAGTAGGGATGACTTGAGGCTGGACCTTGTTTATGACTTGAGCATTGAGGTGCTGATTTTGTGAGTGGTGGCAATAGATAATGTACTGAGGTTTTGAAATTCCGTATTCTTGCACTATACAGTGCTGTGCTGAGAGGGAATACGCGTCATGTGACGAGCGTGGTGGTATTGTGACTGGGGATTTGGACTTGATCCTTCCCAATTGATAAATTACTGTGTAAAGTGACTAAGACTGGGCTTATATCTATGTGCTCGGTCTAGTAGCCATGTTTGGGGCCTTGTGCCGATCTGTAGAGTATTATGGAGGCTTACTAATGGATGAGTCGTTAATTGTTCGACTCTTATCTAAACTGTTGTGTAGCCCCGAGCTATGGGCGTGGTGAATATTTATCATATCTCGTAATTGGAAGGTAAAATGCCTTATTTGTAGTGGAACAAGTTTAAACTCAGGAAGACTAAAATGATTATGCTATGTGTATCCTGGTGGAAGGTATTGTGCTGAAATGCTAAATTGAGGCGAGGTAGGTGTGTTGATTCTCATGTGTAATTGAAAGGTATTGATATGTGTTATGATTCGAGCAGATACATCGCAGGTTCAAATATAAATTGTGATGATATAATTCGTGTAGTATTGATATTTAATGTTGTTGAAATACATTGTGATATCTTGTTGAGTTGTGGAAGTATAGCTAGGATGGTTTGGTGATTCTCTGGCAGGTGGATAGGCCAAATTACAAAGGAAACTCCGCCGAAATTTTTGGAAAATTCGGGACTTAGAAAAGATTTTGTCACCTAAAGAGGGGGCGTAACTGTTGTGTGTGAATGAATGCAAGAATTGCAAAAGAGTTAATATTTCCGATGATTCGAAACTCCGCCGAAGCTTGTAAATGACTTGAGTTTAATATCATACTAACATTTCGGCATCACTTGAGTAATACTGATATGAGTGGTTGAAAGTGCTTTGATGAATGGCTTCGAGCTAAGTTGGGGAGGTTGCTATTGATTAACCGATTGCACTATTGTGTGCTATGTTGATTCTGTCTCTAAGTATGTTGGGAAATTCTGGTAAAGGTTATGGTGCTTCGTAGATGTGAAGAAATACTAGGGTATTTTGAACTGAGGTTGGTAAGGAATGCTTGGTGTATAGAAAAGAGTGATAGCTAATAGTATCCGTATGTAATCATGATCTGCAGTGTCAGAATTCTAATAAGGCACGAGTGGTTCTGTTCAATAAGACAGTTGAATTACAGCTGAATAAGGGTGAATGATGCCCGAGAATGGTTTTGCAGTGTTCAAGATTTTACTTGTAACAGTCAAGTGTCTCAAATTTGTGCATGTGGCTAAAGATGGTGGTTTCGTTAGAAGAGATCGGTACTTGTGTTATATTATGTGAATGAAGGGATTCTATGTAATCCGTATTGGAAGGTAATGATAACGAATTCAAATCGCAAGAGGTTCTTCAAAATAAAGTATTGTAGGATGTGATCCTTCTGGAAATATTGAGAGAGTATTCAGTGGCCTATATGTCTCAGACCGTGTGGTCTTATGTACGAGTCTCGTGTGGAATGAGTTCATGTGTTATGGTGCTACAGTAGTGGCTAATATTAAATCAAAGATGAATCAGAAAGGAAACCGGGTAAATGGAATGACTTGTTAATAAACCGAAGCGGTATGATAAAGAATACGACTAATTCCTGGTATGTGGTTGAAGTAAGGAGTCTTGCAGATATTGTGCAATAAAGCTTTTGAGTGTTGGCAGTCGTGTAACCCGATATGAGTATAATATGGGTATAAGGACTCAGTCCTGGCAGTTTAACTTATGCAATGTGATTGGGAGAAAGAGTTTATGATGTATTTTAATGTGGTTTGAAAAATGAGTGTATTTCCTGTTGGTATGCAAAGCTTGGAATGTGTAACGAGTCTTCTCTATATGAGATCATAAAAGTCCTTGACTAGTTGATTGCGTCGATGTTTGCGGCGTAGGAAAGGGATAAGAATTTCCATGTTATCTTAGTATGGTATACGCGATGTGTTATGGAAAGTTGATAACGGTATATTCCCGGTTTTGAGAACAGTTCATAATATATGGGAAGTCAATAAAATTATTGAGCAGCGCGAACAACTGCAGATGAATTAAGAATCGATCTTTCTAATGATTTAAGAAAAACGGTACTGCTATTCTATTAACTTGGCAGGGAATATGATCCAAAAAGGACAAGGTAATGTAAACTGATGATATCCAGTGGTATGGTGGTATTCTCTTGTGGGATCGACTGTAATAATTGAGTCGTTGATGGCATAGTGAAATTTTCGAATGGCTTTCGAGGTATGAATAGATGCTTGATGTGTGTTATGTAATCGTACGGTGGAGTGTGGGATCAGGCATAGTGATCCATATGTAATACATGTGTTAGAGTCTGGAAGTTCTCGTAATCCACCTATGCAGTGGTTGTATATCGTGTGTATTAGCACCGTTTAGCTCTTAGCTTGATATGATGAATTTGGGTTATGATACCTTATTTCAGACTGGTTGACATAAGCCAGGTCGTCTAGACTAATGTGATATGGGCTATGTCGGAAAATGGCACAAATTGCGTAGCAGAGAACATCAGAGTATGCTCCAACAGAGTAGTTGTACACAGGACCAGCGGACGGCTGGTAGGCATTGCTTTGTCAGTTGGACCTTAGTGGCGGATGTTAGTGTAGAAGTATCTACCATTGATTCAGTTCCAGTATTGAGAAACGTTGTCAGATGCGTTTCACGTGGCCAAACTTGAGGCTATATATGTTTATTATGATGAGCAACTTGACTCGACGCGTATTCATTTGACGAGGGTTACTTGGATCGGGTGGCACGCCGCCACAGGTATGGTATCTGGATCGGGTGGCACGCCGCCACGGGTATGTCATTGGAGCGGGTTGCACGCCGCAATAGTATAATGTGAAAATAAAGTTAGTTATATGTTACCTGGTATACAATACCTCCTGGCTTCCGAGGAAAAGTCCGTATTGAGTATCGCTCGGCGAATGGCACATCGGTTGTGTCCTTTCAGGATTTGATAGCATACATTAATTGTTTCACCGTGAGTGAGATTGATTGCTTGGGTTCAGACCTAAATGTGTGTGTGGCTGATCGTTTTGAGCTTGGTAAATTGGGGTGCTTCATGAATAATAATGTTTGGATAAAATCATGAATCGTGGCAAGGCCGCGTGATGTTATGACCTCTCGAGGAGGATTCAGGTACTTTATTTCTATAATGCGAGACGCGGTCTCAGTTCTATATTATGATGGCACAGAGGGATTGAATTGCAGCTCTTTTGCTGGAGACAGTTGTCATGAATTGAGCTGTCATGATTCGAGTGTGTGCATACGTTTCTATTTGAGCCTATGTTGTGCTCGTCGTAGCTTAGGCCGGTGTTGAGGTGTCTTTTCACCAGTGCGGTGTGTTATAATCGAAATGGTCGTTGGAGCCAATAATGAATGTGAGTATATGTGATTTCAGTTGGTTAGAAAGGTAATACCGAGATTTGGGTCCGAAATCTGTTGTGGTATCAGTTAAAAGTGAAATGGATTTATGAATGGTTGACCCGAGAGATGGGTTCGATATATCGCGTGTTTGGTTGCCGTGGGCATGATATGAAGGCGTTGGAACAAGACTCTATCTAATAGAAAAGGTTTTTCAGCTAGTATTTGGTGATTGTGGCCAGTTGTTGTGATTAGAGACTATCGTCTCGAGTGATTGGGTTGTGTGATACATCATATGATCTCACCCGGAGTAGTGAATATGGGTTATTGTAGTGGATTCAAGTGTATCCTGAGTATAGGCATGGGATTTGCAATTGGCATATGATTTCAGAGAGTACAATGTGCTTTATGGTTAAGATGGTCTGTGAAATTTTGACTATATGGTGTTTTCGGACTTATGTGAGATAAGGGTGACGTATGATCGCCCTAATATATGCTTGGTAAGGTCATTCAGCTATGGGGTTGCTTCTAGTACAACTCTGAGTACGCTCGAGGACGAGCGTTTGCTTAAGTGGGGGAGAATGTGACGACCCGGCCCGTCGTCACGAGAATTTCCACCCCGTTATGTTGTAAATGCATGTTTTATGCTTTTATATCAGTGTTAGGGTCTATCGGGTGATTTAGGAGTGATTTGGATTGAAAATGAGGCATATAGCCTTTTTGAAGGAGACTTGAATAAGGAAAGTCAACCCGGAGTTGACTATTTGGTTAGAGGGCTCGGAATCGGATTCTGATGATTCGGTTAGTTCCGGGAGGTGATTTGTGACTTAGGGGAGCGATCGGAATTGAATTTGGAGGCCCGTGTAGAAATAGGCTTGAATTGGCTAAGGTTGAATTTTGGCGAAATCCGATCGGTAGGTGAGATTTTGATCCGGGGTCGGAATGGAATTCCGACAATTCCTGTAGCTTCGTTATGTGATTTTGGATATGTCCGCAAATTTTCAGATCATTCGGACATCGTTTGATCGGGTTTTGGATTGAATGTTAGTTTTGAAAGTTTTGAAGAAACTTAGGCTTGAATCCGTGTGTAATTGGTGATTTAGATGTCTAGGATGATGTTTTTATGATTGGAACAAGTCCGTATCGTGTTTTGGGGCTTGTTGGTGGTTTTCGTTGGGGTCCCGGGGGCCTCGCGGTGAATCCGGACTATCATCCGGCACTTTGGAACAAGGAATGGTCTGCTGTAAATTGCAGACCACTGGGCACCAGTTAAGCCTTCGCGTTCGCGAGGGCTAGGCCCGCGTTCGCGTAGGCTGAGGGGAAATGGTCATCGCGTTCGCGAGGGAGGTAACGCGTTCGCGTATTGGAAAGGTTGGGAAGCATCGCGAACGCGTGGGCAAAGGTCGCGTTCGCGTATGAGAGTGTTGGAACGCATCGCGTTCGCGTGGGTCTAGGCCGCGATCGCGAAGGAGGAGTTGGCGAGGCCACGCGTTCGCGTGGGAATTTGTCGCGTTCGCGTAGAGTAACTGGAAGCCAAGCACCGCGAACGCGTGGAGACCATCGCGAACGCGTAGAGCAAATTGCTCTGGCAGTGAGTTTAATTACAGAATATTTCACATACGGGTTCATTAACCCAAAACTTCATTTTTGAGTTCCAAGAGGAGAAATTGACGGGAGATTGCTGGGAAATCATCGGGGTTTCGTTGGAGGTAAGTTTTGTGGCTTAATTACATCATTTTAACATGAAATCCTTGGTTAATTCTCTGTAAATGGGAGATTAAATGTGGGTTTGAGCCCTAAGCCTAAATTGAAGAAAAACACCGATTTGAGTGGGCAAACGGAGTCCGATTTTGGTAAATTTTATATGTATGGACTCGTGGCGAGACGAGGGTTCCGGAAATGTGAATTTTGTAAATTTTCGGAATGTGGGCCCGGGGCTCGGGTTTTGACAACTTTGGGAATTTTGATGTAAATTGAGTTATTTCGAATGGGTTGTGTTTAATTAGCCCATATTGATGTATTCTCATTGATTTTGAGCAGATTCGGCATTCAAGGTGATTGAATTGCGAGGCGAGCGCAAGGCGGATTAAGGCTTCGACCGGCTAGAGGTGAGTAATAGATGTGGGTGATGACCAGCGGGTTCGAAACCCCGGTATACCACTTTGTGACGCTGTATAGCGGCGAGACACGCACACTCTTGAGAGTGCGGGGTCGATCATGAACTCGAGACTATATATTAGTCCGACCTGTTGATACTGTATTATTGGCTATTCTAGAGCCGTCGAACCTCCTTCTCGGATGGTTGCATATATATATATATTGTGATAATGGCCACCCTTGAGCCAAGGAACCCCCTTCTCGGGCGGTTGAGTATACATGTGGGCCGTGAGCCACTTATTGGATCCCGCGAGGATCGTTATCATTGTCTTATCATATAGACATGCTAGTTTACTACTAGTCCGCGGCTATTTTTGTTATTATGCAAATTCCAATCTCTGGAACTTGATATTACTGTTTTCCAACCGAAAAATGATAAAAGAGTTTTCAAAAACTACTTTTGAGCCTCGCGAGGCCGTATCCGCATATTAGCCGACTAGTAGTGGATCGGGCCGCACGCCGCAGCCGAGGTATATGTCGGATCGGACCGCGCGCCGCAGGATATCTCTACGAGACGTGCTTGGGCCGTAGGAGCCCCTCCGAGTCCGAACCCCCACAGTTGAGCACGGTACCCAAAATTGGAGTCGGCTACACGCCGTAGCGGTCATATCATGCATTGCATTGCATTTAGCTACATCTCCTAGCTGTTATGCTATTTATTGGTATTTGTTGGAACAGGTACAGTGAAGATTGATTCTATGACAGGGTAGCCGATTATAGCCTTACATAGTGCTTTATCGCGGATTTCTTATCCGCGCTCGTCTTACCCTTGTTTATTACCACCGAGTCCGGCAAGTACTCATTTTACTCCCCGCACCTTGCGTGCGCATCCGGTACCTCTCGCAGTGATCCAATAGCCGTGCGAGGCGACGTTTGTGGATATTCGAGGTAGCCGCGAGTCCGCAGGACCCGACATCCCTTCCTACCGTCTTTGGATTTTGTATTGACATTTCTTTCCGCACTTGGTATTTTGTAAACCCTTATACACTCATGTTCGGTAGAGGCTCATGACTCTTGACCCTTCGATCTATGGGAGTCGATGTATTATGGGACTTGTTTCCCCGTTTTCGTTATATGTATCGCTGTTATTTCGTAAATTAATATGCTTAAACGGGCTAAAGAGAGCTTCTAGCTCCGTGGTTGATATTGATTGGTCAGGCTGGCTTAGCAATGTGCTGGGCGCCATCAAATAACTTGTTTAACACATCATGCACCTTCCTGTGCTACCACTACTTAGTTGAGCATATTAGCTATATAATTTTGTAGAGATAATTCTTTATTCGAGCGAATAAGACATTAGGCCAAATTCCAACATCCTGAATTTCCTGCCAAGTCTGTTTCTATCATTCGACCACCATATCAATCTCCACATGTTGTACCCAAACATTAATGCATAACTTTGTTGAATTCACACTTTGCATCACTTTACTCATATGACCACCATAGATTTCGGAGCCAAACCTCGATATTACCTTTCTAACGAGCTGAGCTGAGATCAAATATGCTCGTACTCATTAATGACTCCAACGATCTTGTCGATTATAACACACCGCATTGGTGACACGACACCTCAGCATCGGCCTAAGCCACAATGATCACAACACAAGCTCCAATAAAAAAAACGATCCGAACACACTCGAATCATGACAACTAACTCACACAAAAGAGCTTTAGTTCAATTCACATGTACCATCATAACATAGAACTGAGATCTCGTCTCACATCATAGAATTAGGGTACTTGAATCCTCCTCGAAAGGTCATAACATCACGTGGCCTTGCCACAACTCACGATTCTATCCAAGCACTATTACTCATGGAGCACCTCAAGTCACCATGCTCAAAACGGTCAGCCACGCACATATTTAGGTCTGAACTCAAGCAATCAATCACACCCACGGTGATATATTTAATATATGCTATCAAATCCTGAATGGATACAACCGATGTGCTATTCCCCGAGCGGTACCCAATACGGACTATTCCTTAGAAGCTAGGAAGTATTGTATACAAAGTAACTTATAGGAAACTATATTTTCCACATCACACTGTTGCGGCGCGCAACCCGTTCCAATAACATACCCGTGGCGGCGTGCCACCCGATCCAGATACCATACCTGTGGCAGCATGCCACCCGATCCACGCATAAATCTCGCAAGAGGAAATGCACATTGAGTCAAGTTGCTCATTACAACAAACATATATATAGCCTCAAGCTCGGCCACATGAAATGCATCCAACAATGTTCTTCAATGCCGGAACTGAATCAATAGTAGAAACATTTGCACTGATATCCGCCACGA
Source organism: Nicotiana noctiflora (assembly GCA_032618575.1). NCBI lineage: Eukaryota > Viridiplantae > Streptophyta > Magnoliopsida > Solanales > Solanaceae > Nicotiana > Nicotiana noctiflora. The sequence continues at coordinate 8,947 of JASVEL010000672.1, forward strand.
AGGCCCAATTGACAAAGCAATACCTACCAACCATCCACTAGTCCTGGGTACAACTACCGTGCTGGAGCATACTCTGATGCACTCTGCTAAGCAATTTGTGCCATTTCCGACATAGTCTATATCACATTAGTCTAGACGACATGACTTATAACAACCAGTCTGCAATCAGGTATCATAACCCAAATTCATCCTATCAAGCTAAGAGAGAGCCACTAGGGCTTCCAATTTCCAATGATCGCTAAACGATGCCGATACACACGATATACAACCACTGCATAGGCGGATTACGAGAACTTCTAGTATCCATTACCTATATAACACATGATTCACTATGCCTGATCCCACCTTCCACTGTACGAATACTTAACACACATCAATCATCCATTCATACCACAAAAGTCATTCAGAAAATTTTCCTATGCCATCAACAATTCAATCATCACCATCGATCCAACAAGAGAATACCCCCATACCACTAGATATTATCAGTTTACATTACATTGTCCCTTTGACCATATACCCTGCCATATCACTAGAATAGCAGTACCATTTTTCCCTTAATCGCCAGAAAGATCGATTCATAAATCACCTGCAGCTGTCCGCGCTGCTCAATAATTTTTAATGACTTCTCATATATTAGGAACTGATCTCAAAACCTTGAACATGCTATTATCAACTTTCCATAACATATTGCATATACCATACCACACTAAGATAACATGGAAACTTCTATCCCTTTTCTGCGCCGCAAACATAAACGCACTCAACTAGTCAAGGACTTTCATGATTCCATATAGAAGAAAACTCATTACACATTCCCAGCTTCGCATACCAACATGAAAATACTCACTTTCAAACCACGGTAGAACACATCACAAACTCTTTCTCCCAATTTATTGCATAAGTTTAACTGTCAGGACTGAGTCCTTCTACCCACATCGAGCTACGCAACTGCCAGCACTCAAGAGCTTGGTTGCACCATAGCTGCAAGACTCATTACTTCGAACACATACCAGGAGTTAATCGTATCCTTATCATACCGTTTCAGTTTATTAACAAGTTGTTCCATTTACCCAATTCCTTTCTGATTCATCTTTAATTTAATATTCTCCTTTACCGAAGGATCACAATATCTCAACTCATGTTACCACACGAGACTCGTACATAAGACCACACGGTCTAAGCTCACAGGCCGCTGAATACTCTCTCAATGTTTCCTAGAAGTACCACATTCTACAATACTTTATTTTGAAGAACTTCCTGCGATTTTGAATTCGTTATCATTACTCTCCAATATAGATGCATAGAATCTCATCATTCACATATCATTACACAAGTCTTGATCCCTTCTAACAAAACCATCGTCTTTAGCCACATACACAATCTTAAGACACATTACCGTTACAAGCAAAATCTTGAACACTGCAAAACCATTCTCGGACATCATTCACCCTTATTCAGTTGTAATTCAACTGTCCTATTGAGTAGGACCACTCGTGCCATGTTAGAACTCTGACATCGCAGAACATGATTACTTACAGATACAATCAGCTATCTTTCTTTTCTATACACCGAACATTCCTTAACAATAGTAGTTCAAAACATCCTAGTATTTCTTCACATCTACGAAGCACCATAACCTTGTCACAATTTTCCCAACATACTTAAAGACAATGCCCACATAGCACACAATCGTGCAATTAGTTATTTAATAGCAACCTCCCCAACTTGGCTCGAAGCCATTCATCAAAGAATTTTTAACCACTCATAGCATTATTACTCAAGTGATGCCGAAATGTTACAATGAGATTAAACTCGAGTCATTTATAAGTTTTGGCAGAGACTCGAATCATCAAAAATCTTTTAATTCTTTTGCACTTCTTGTATTCATTCACACACAACAGCTAAGCCCATCATTAGGTGACAAAAAAATATTTTCTAAGTCTCAAATTTTCCAAAAATTTCGGCAGAGTTTCCTTTGTAATATGGCCTATCCACCTGCCATAGAATTACCAAAACCATCCTAACAATACATCAAAAATTTGACAAGACATCATAATGCACATATCATAACACATTTGATCTTTCTGAGCCTGAGCTCATACTACCACACGTAATGCATTATACCTTTCCACTAAGAGACAGGAACATATTCACCACGCCCGTAGCTAGGGGCTACACAACAAATCACAATAAGAGTCTAACACCTAACAGCTCATCCGTCATCAAGCTGCCATTTCCACAATTAGGAACAATACTGGTCATACAATCTTTATAATACCAGTTTGTAAAATCAGCACTGTGGTGCTCAAGTCACAGACAAAGATCTGGCCACAAGTCCTCCCGACTGGCCTAATATGAACTCGCGGAGATTATATCTCGCCCCTCGACTAGGGAATCACAAGCCATCAAGGCAATTATATTACCGAGCGTTCGAGTGCGCGTACAGGCGTATGGAAGGAATTTCCAAGAATTATATCTCAAGCTGAATCATGTATGCACGATAAGAATTCCAAGAAATGTGAAGTGTTTCCTAAAGGTTTGCAGCCTCTCGAGGATAAGTACAGGCGTCCCCGTACCGATCCACAAGACTCTACTAACCGGCTCAAGACTCATGAGGCCTAGTAAACCTAGGCTCTGATACCAACTTGTCACGACCCCAAATCCGGTCGTGATGGCGCCCAGCACACCGCTAGGCCAGCCCGACCAATCAACAATAATCACGGAGCCACAAGCTCACTTTATCCAATTTAAGCATAACAGTGATAGATATATTAAAAACAGGGAACCAAGTCCCAACACGTGCCAACTCCCATAGACCGAAGGGTCAAGAGTCACGAGCCTCTACAGAGTATACAAAGTGTAAATAGTGAATATAATTGTGCACAAGTGTGGGATGATCAGAACAAAAATACAGACAAACTGGAGAATCAGGTCCTGCGAACGCTGGCAGCTACCTCGACCGTCCAAAAGCACTCCCTAGCCGCAATAGGATCAGCCCTGCTGTGATGTACCTGAATCTGCACACAAGGTGCAGGGAGTCGGGTGTGAGTACTTCCAACTAAGCAGTAATAAAAGTAAATAATGCTGAAGGGAAGAAAACCACGATAGGCACTATCTCATGCTACACAATACAGAACTATCTTTTTATTCCTTTCAAGCATATGTGAGTAGATTATTTAGAAATCTCAATTTTAACTACTTTATTTCATAATAATATACCAATACCTGGATACAATCTCAAGCAATGCAAGTCCGCACTCAAATCAGCCCCTCGGGCTCAGCACTCCTTATCAATTGACACCAGAAGATCTGGTCAATAAGGAAACTAATGCATGTGTGCCAGTAATGTATGAGTGCGAAATGTTATGCCACGTAGTACATGTAAACCAATGTATGTATGCCATGCAACGCATATGACCGCTACGGCGTGTAGCCCGATCCAATTTGGGTACCCGTGCTCACTGTGGGGGTTCAGACTCCGGAGGGGCTCCTACAGCCCAAGCACAATATTAATATCACACCTGCTGCGGCGCGCAGCCCGATCCGTATACCACCGCGGCGTGCAGTCCGATCCATGCATGTGTATGCATATGCTCACATAAAATGTCATGTCCTAACATATGGCCCTCGGCCCCAATCAGTTTAACAGATAATCAAGAAAACCCTACGGGCAACAATATCACATTAGCTCACAACAAAAATGTTATTAAGACCTTGTTCAAGTTTTTTTTTCATAACCTTATAAAAATGCTCAATAGCAAATATTCCATTTTAAACCTTAAATTTAGAATAAAATATGCACAGTGTTATCAAAACAATGATACCAATCCCTTAAGGATTCAAATAATTGGCACGAAGCCCAAACATCATAATTAGTCCAATTCATTTCAACAATTAGGTGTTATTATTTATTACGTGGGACGGACCAAGTCACGAACCTCAATGGTGCTCTACCCCACGCCCGTTATCCGACGTGCAAGTCACCTCAACACAGCACTAAGATGTGCAAGTCCGGGGTTTACTAACCCTCAGGACATCATTTACAAGTATTACCCACCTCGAACCGACGAAAGCTCATGTCCGCGACGCCTTAGCTCCTCGAACCGGCATCCACGCACGTCAAAACTAGCACAAATCAGCACAAATATATCAAAATAGGCTAATGGAACATAACCCAATCGAAAGAACTCGAAAAATATCAAAAATCACGAAATTGGCAAAACCCAAGCCCCGGGCCCACATCTCGAAAAATCTCGAAACTCATATTTCCAGAACCCTCGTCTCGCCACGAGTCCATACATATAAAATTTACTAAAATCGGAGTTCGATTGGCCTTCCAAAACCCAAATTTTCGTTTTCAATATCTAGGCCACCATCCTTCATAATTTCTACCCAAATTCATGAAGATTGATGTTAATTCTACCATAAAATGATGTTTTTGAGTCAAGAAACTTACCTCCGATGAATACCCGATGATATCCCCTCTTGAAGCTCTCCAAAATCATCCAAACGAAATGAAATCAATGAAAGAAATAAACCAATTTCGTGTAAAAAAAGAATCTACCCGTGCTTCGTCGAGTTGTACCTTGCACCTGTGCTATACAAGTTGTACATCCTATTGCTCCAGCAGTCCTTTTCCGTCGGTCATAACTTTCAGTACAAATATCCAAATTACGAGTTCTTTAGCTTTCTGGAAACTAGACACGAAGGTCTACAACTTTTGTGTTTTGCACTTTTGGTAATTACTTATAGATTACAAGATATCAGCTCCCAAAGTAGCCAAAAAGCTGCTGAAAATCTGCTACAACAACAACTATTTCCAAAACCAAAAATGCCCGTTAGGCATCCGAAATCACCCCGAGGCCCTCGGGACCTCAACCAAAAATACAAACTCAACCTAATACTTCATTCAAACTTGCTCGGATAAAAAAACGATACCTTAAACATCAAAATCACCAAAATCCTAGAATTCGATTCAAACTTAAACTTAAACTTTCAAAATTCACATTCGATCAAAAACCCGACCAAACGATGTCCGAATCACCTGAAAATTTGCAGACATATCCAAAATCACCTAACGAAGCTACTGCATTTGTCGGAATTCCATTCCGACTCCTGGATCAAAATCTCACCTATCGATCGGATTCCGCCAAAATTCCAACTTCGCCAAAATAGGCTAACTTCTTCACCGGACCTCCAAAATTACTTCCGATTGCGCTCCTAAGTCTTAAATCACCCACCGAAACTAACCGAATCATCGGAATTCAGTTCCGATCCCTCGAACTCATAAGTCAATGTTGAGTTGACTTTTCCAACTTAAGCTTTCCTTAAAGAGATTAATTGTTTCATTTCCTACCAAAATCAATCCGAATTGACTCAAGATTTGCACACAAGTCACACTCAACGTTACAGACTTGCACGAACTTTCGGAAATTGCATTTCGACCCCGATATCAAAATTTTCACTTCCGGTCGAATTTTCTCATAAACCTTCAAATTCATATATTTTGCCAAATGACTTCAAAATGACCTCCGGACACCCGAATTCACTTCCGATCGCGTTCCCAACTCCAAAATCACCATATGGATCTATTCGCAGACTCGGAATCCCAAACGGACATCTATAACTCTAAAATGCCTTCCAACCCAAATTTATGAAATCCTTCTAAAATACTAACTTCCACCATATACGCTGAAATGCTCACCGGTTATCAAAAATCCAAATCCGGACATACGTCCAAGTTTAAAATCATCATACGAGCATGTCGGAACTATTAGATCCCAATTCCGAGGTCATTTACTCAAAATTCCAATCGTAGTTCAGTTCTTCAACTTTAAGCTTTCAAAATGAGAATTTCCATTTAGATTTGACTCTAAACTTCATGAATTTGACTTCTGACCATACACACAAGTCAATATACCTGAGATGAAGCTGTTCATGGCATCAATCTGCTGAATGACGCGCCAGAGCTCTAAACGACCGGTCGGGTCGTTACACAAACACACCTTAAAAAGTTACCTTTAAATTTATACTCGCCTATATTGCTTCATAATGAATATTTTGAATATGTTCTAATTAAATAATTTCCAGTATTTTCCAACTCCCCATTATAATATACTGACTTATATGGCTTCATAATGAATATTTACAGCATAAGTTGGAAGAATTTATAAAAAAAAATTATAAATTATATTATTTTAAACTTTTCCATTATAATATACTCACTTATATGGCTTCATAAATAGTATTTACAAAATAAGTTGATAGAATTTATAATAAAAAAATTTGAATTACTATAGACGGAAGACTTTTTGATTGTGCTAACCCAGTATCAAATACTGGAGATTATACTTTAATATGACATATCTCCAGCATGATTTACAGGAAGCATGATTCTGCTCAGCCAGTATAAACTACTGGAGTTTGTTCTTTCATATGCATATCTCCCGTAAGATTTACAGAAAGCAACAAAAATAAGAACTGCTATTCTATAAACTTTCCTGAATGATATATTATAACTTCTCCATTATAATATACTGTTTTATATGGATTCATAAATAGTATTTACAGCATAAGTTGATAAAATTTATAATAAAAAAATTTGGATTACTATAGGCAGAAGACTTTTTGATTGTGCTCACCCAGTTTAAAGTACTGGAGTTTATTCTTTCATATGGCATATCTCCAGAATGATTTACAGGAAGCATGATTGTGCTCAGTCAGTATAAAGTACTGGAGTTTATTCTTTCATATGTCATATCTCCAGCATGATTTACAGAAAGCAACCAAAATAAGAACATCCATTCTATAAATTTTGCTAAATAATATATTATAACTTCTCCATTATAATATACTGTTTTATGGCTTCATATTTACAGTATATGTTTTATAATAAAAAATTTTGGATTACTCTAGGCATAAGTCTTTTTGATTGTGCTCAACCAGTATAAACTACAGGAGTTTGATATTTCATATGACATATCTCCAGCATGATTTACAGGGAGCAACCAAAATAAGAACTGCTATTCTATAAACTTTCCTGAATGATATATTATAACTTCTCCATTATAATATACTGTTTTATATGGATTCATAAATAGTATTTACAGCATAAGTTGATAGAATTATAATAAAAAAATTTGGATTACTATAGGCAGAAGACTTTTTGATTGTGCTCACCCAGTATAAAGTACTGGAGTTTATTCTTTCATATGGCATATCTCCAGAATGATTTACAGGAAGCATGATTGTGCTCAGTCAGTATAAAGTACTGGAGTTTATTCTTTCATATGTCATATCTCCAGCATGATTTACAGAAAGCAACCAAAATAAGAACATCCATTCTATAAATTTTGCTAAATAATATATTATAACTTCTCCATTATAATATACTGTTTTATGGCTTCATATTTACAGTATATGTTTTATAATAAAAAATTTTGGATTACTCTAGGCATAAGTCTTTTTGATTGTGCTCAACCAGTATAAACTACAGGAGTTTGATATTTCATATGACATATCTCCAGCATGATTTACAGGGAGCAACCAAAATAAGAACTGCTATTCTATAAACTTTCCTGAATGATATATTATAACTTCTCCATTATAATATACTGTTTTATATGGATTCATAAATAGTATTTACAGCATAAGTTGATAAAATTTATAATAAAAAAATTTGGATTACTATAGGCAGAAGACTTTTTGATTGTGCTCACCCAGTTTAAAGTACTGGAGTTTATTCTTTCATATGGCATATCTCCAGAATGATTTACAGGAAGCATGATTGTGCTCAGTCAGTATAAAGTACTGGAGTTTATTCTTTCATATGTCATATCTCCAGCATGATTTACAGAAAGCAACCAAAATAAGAACATCCATTCTATAAATTTTGCTAAATAATATATTATAACTTCTCCATTATAATATACTGTTTTATGGCTTCATATTTACAGCATATGTTTTATAATAAAAAATTTTGGATTACTCTAGGCATAAGTCTTTTTGATTGTGCTCAACCAGTATAAACTACAGGAGTTTGATATTTCATATGACATATCTCCAGCATGATTTACAGGGAGCAACCAAAATAAGAACTGCTATTCTATAAACTTTCCTGAATGATATATTATAACTTCTCCATTATAATATACTGTTTTATATGGATTCATAAATAGTATTTACAGCATAAGTTGATAGAATTATAATAAAAAAATTTGGATTACTATAGGCAGAAGACTTTTTGATTGTGCTCACCCAGTATAAAATAATGGAGTTTATTCTTTCATATGACATATCTCGAGTATGATTTATAGGAAGCATGATTGTGCTCTCTCAGTATAAAGTACTGGAGTTTATTCTTTCATATGACATATCTCCAGCATGATTTACAGAAAGCAACCAAAATAAGAAAGCAAAATAATATATTATAACATCTCCATATATGGCTTCATAAATAGTATATTTACAGCATAAGTTCATAAATAATATATGGATTACTATAGGCAGAAGACTTTTTGACTGAACTAACCCAGTATAAAATACTGGAGTTTATGCTTTCATATGACATATCTCCAGCATGATTTATTCTTTCATATGACATATCTCCAGCATGATTTACAGAAAGCAACAAAAATAAGAAAGCAAAATAATATATTATAACATCTCCATATATGGCTTCATAAATAGTATATTTACAGCATAAGTTCATAAATAATATATGGATTACTATAGGCAGAAGACTTTTTGACTGAACTAACCCAGTATAAAATACTGGAGTTTATGCTTTCATATGACATATCTCCAGCATGATTTATTCTTTCATATGACATATCTCCAGCATGATTTACAGAAAGCAACCAAAATAAGAATGCAAAATAATATATTATAACATCTCCATATATGGCTTCATAAATAGTATATTTACAGCATAAGTTCATAAATAATATATGGATTACTATAGGCAGAAGACTTTTTGACTGAACTAACCCAGTATAAAATACTGGAGTTTATGCTTTCATATGACATATCTCCAGCATGATCTACAGGCATCAAACAAAATAAGAACTGCTATTCCATAAACTTTATTGAATGATATATTATAAATTCTCCATTATAATATACTGGTTTATATGGCTTCATAAATAACATCATAAGTTGATAGAATTTATAATAAAAAATTTTGGATTACTATAGGCAGAAGACTTTTTGATTGTGCTCAACCAGTATAAAATACTGGAGTGTATTCTTTCATATGATATATCTCCAGTATAATTTACAGGAAGCAACCAAAATAAGAATTACAATTCTATTAACTTTACTGAATGATATATTATAAATTCTCTATTATAATATACTGCATATATATTTTATAGCAAACAGCATATTGTATAGACAGAAAACTTTTTGATTATGCTCAGCCAGTATAAAATACTGGAGTGTATTCTTTCATATGACATATCTTCAGCATTATTTACAGGAAGCAACCAAAATAAGAACTGCTATTCTATAAACTTTACTGAATGATATATTATAACTTCAAATATAGTATTTACAGCATAAAAACTATGCTTATCAGGGCATTTACATTTGAAAACTACCATGCAGAAGACTTTTTGATTGTGCTCAACCAGTATAAAATACTGGAGTGTATTCTTTCATATGATATATCTCCAGTATAATTTATAGGAAGCAACCAAAATAAGAATTACAATTCTATTAACTTTACTGAATGATATATTATAAATTCTCTATTATAATATACTGCATATATATTTTATAGCAAACAGTATATTGTATAGACAGAAAACTTTTTGATTATGCTCAGCCAGTATAAAATACTGGAGTGTATTCTTTCATATGACATATATGCAGCATTATTTACAGGAAGCAATCAAAATAAGAACTGCTATTCTATAAACTTTACTGAATGATATATTATAACTTCAAATATAGTATTTACAGCATAAAAACTATGCTTATGAGGGCATTTACATTTGAAAACTACCATAATTTAAAGGATGTTTACAAAAGTTATTTCCTTCCTTTCCATATTCATCACCAACCATCTCTGGAGGACTTTCATACCCTGATTTATGTTTCCAATCTGCCTGTGCCCACAGACTAAAACCAAGATACTGACGATAATATTTTATTGTATTGGGCACAATAGACATAATATCCTTACCCTGCATCAACATATCAATATACCTTATCACAAATGCTCCACAACTTGTGTTCCCTATCTGTTTTGGCGATTCTTTCCAGTGAACAACAAATTGTTTATACTCATGCCCAAAGGTAGGATGCAAGTCACCAAATCTACAATATTCCAACACCATAGGAATAAAATCCTGATATTGACGAACTTGCTTCTTTATAACTTCATACTCATATCCCTGGTACGCAGAATCATAGACTTCTATGGTCTTCTCATTCAGGTCTAATACTGCCAGGTAATAATGAGTACAAGAATTAAACTCAACGTTACCATCGACAATTGCTGCAGGGGTTCGAATCGGAAAGAATACTTTGTCTACAGATGACCATGGGATTCCACATCTACGATTCTCACCCAATACATACTGAATAAGTGAAAATCCCAATCCTACATTCCAAAATTCAAACTCAGTGAACTCTTCTGAACGTTCATGCCAGTCTTTATAAGCAAATTCCAAAGTGTCACTGAAGCTCAAATCTGTTTGTAACGACCCAACCGGTCGTTTTGAGATACGGCGCGTCATTCAGCAGTTTGAGGCCATGAGCAACTTCATCTCAAGTATATTGACTTGTGTGTATGGTCAGAATTAAAATTCAAGAAGTTTGGAGTCAAATTTAAATGAAAATTCTTATTTCCAAAGCTTAAAACTGAAGAAATGAACTAGGATTGGAATTTTGAGTATACGACCTCGGAATTGAGATTTGAAGGTTCCAACAGGTTCATATGATGATTTCGGACTTGGGCGTATGCCTGGATCGGGTTTTGGATAACCCGGGAGCGTTTTGGCGCATATTATGGAAGATAGCATTTTAGAAGAAATTGCATCAATTTGGCTTAAAATGCATTTTAGTGTTATTAATGTCCGTTTGGGATTCCGAGACTGGGAGTAGCTCCGTATGGTTATTCTGGATTTGGGAGCACGATCGGAAGTGAATTCGGAGGTCCGTGGGTCATTTTGGAGTCGTTTGGCGAAAGATAGAAAATTGAAGGTTTTTGAGAAAATTTGACCGGAAGTGGAAATTTTGATATCGGACTCAAAATGCAAATCTTATGGTTCGGATAGTTTCGTTAGGTGATTTGGGACTTAGGAGTGTGTCCGGAATATTTTTGTGACGACCGGTGTAGAATTAAGCTTGAATTGGCAAAGTTAGTATTTTGGCGAATTTCGGTTGATAGGTGAGATTTTGATCCGAGGGTCGGAATGGAATTCCGAAAGTTTCTGTAGCTTCGATATATCATTTTGAACGTGTGTGCAAAATTTGAAGTCAATCGGATGCGATTTGATAGGTTTCGGCATCGAAAATAGAAGTTGGAAACTTCATAGTTCATAAAGTTTGAATTGGGGTGTAATTCATGGTTTTAGAGTTGTTTGATGTGGTTTGAGGCCTCGAGCAAGTCCGTAATGTGCTTTGGGGTTGGTTGGTATGATTGATTGGGGTCCCGGGGGCCTCGGGTGTGTTTCGGGTTGTGATCACGCTCTTATTTGATGTTTCAACATTTGCTTCTTTGAACATAAAGGGGTACCATATTAGGTAAATGATCTCCAAATTCAATTTTGTTTGAACCATTAGATCCGTATCGAAATTACGGAGCCATAGGAAAAAGAATCATCGAATTTGGACATCGTATGAGGAAGTTATGCTTATTTTTGTGTCGGGGAAAACTGCTGCTTCTGGTATGCTCGCAATTGCGAACATTTCCATCGCAATTGCGATGCCAGTTCGCAATTGCGAACTTTTTGTCGCAAATGCGACCCCTCCCAGCCTCTCTTTGTTCGCAATTGCGAAAAACTTCTTCGTTTTTGCGAGGGTTCGCAATTGCGAACCCCGGATCGCAAATGCGACTTCCGCAGCTTGATTTTAGCTGTGAACCTCGAGTTTTTGCTTCATTTTACCATATTTTGAGCCCTAGGTCCGAGAATGGGCGATTTTGAGAGTGGATTTTCATACCAAATCATTGGGTAAGTTCCTCTAACTAGTTTTCAACCTTTATTTTGTGTTTATACCTTAGATTTAACATCAAAATTCATGAGAATCAAAAGGAGAATTTGGGTTTTAAAGAAAAATCTAGAAATTGAGATTTTTGGATTTTGACCACGATTTTGAGTATGGAATTAAGAGAAATTTATATATTTGAGTTCCTAAGGTCATGGGTAATCTTTATCTTCAAAAAAAATTCAGATTCCGAGCTCGTGGGTCCGAGGGCATTTTGGTCATTTTACATAATTTCACGTATTAGCTTAGAATTTATGTGTAGAATAAATTACTTGGATTATTATTTACAATATGCAATTTATTTGGATAGAGTTGAGCCACTCGGAGTCGGATACTCGTGGCAACGGAGTCGTTTCTTAGCGGTTTTGTACCGGAATTGAGGTAAGTGGCTTGTCTAACCTCGTGTGGGGGAAATTTTCACCCCTAGGATATTATGTGATAGTTTAAATGCCTTGTATGCGAGGTGACGGGCGTATACATGCGCTGGTTGTTGAACACACACTTTAATTAAAATGTTCGATGAGCGATATTCCTGTCTTTGGCTGTTAATTTGATATTTTTACCCGGTAGTGGTTAGGAAAGCATGATTAGGTAGTACTTAACTGTTTAGTTGCCTAATTGCCTTATTTGAACTCCTTGATAATTATTGGCACTATTTTTCGGTGAAGTTATAGTTAAGCATAATTGATCTCTCTGTGAATTCCTTTATTTGTTGTGCTTGTGGACTGCGGGTTCGATTCCCGGAGACCCAGGGCTGTGGGTTCGATTCCCAGAGACCCGGTGTGATATTGGTAGGGACTACGGGTTCGATTCCCGAGATCCTGAGTTATTGGTAGGGACTACGGGTTCGATTCCCGAGATCCTGAGTTATTGGTAGGGACTACGGGTTCGATTCCCGAGATCCCGAGTTATTGGTAGGGACTACGGGTTCGATTCCCGAGATCCCGAGTTATTGGTAGGGACTACGGGTTCGATTCCCGAGATCCCGAGTTATTGGTAGGGACTACGGGTTGGATTCCTTTATTTGCTGTGCTTGTGGACTGCGGGTTCGATTCCCGGAGACCCAAGGCTGTGGGTTCGATTCCCAGAGACCCGGTGTGATATTGGTAGGGACTACGGGTTCGATTCCCGAGATCCTGAGTTATTGGTAGGGACTGCGGGTTCGATTCCCGGAGATCCTGAGTAATTGATTATTTATTAAGATATGGGCTGCGGGTTCGATTCCCGGAGACCCAGAGGTACTGTCAATGGGACTGTGGGTTCGATTCCTACAAGTCCTGGACTTGTTTTATTGAGTTGGCTATTCATTGTTAGCTTAATTGTAGACGATTGTAGTAATCATCTTATTGTTGCTAGTTCGGAAATTTATTATTCATTTAAACTTCTTATTGTTGTTATTATCATTGTATTATTGTTTTCTCAGTAGGGCCCTGACCTTCCTCGTCACTACTCCATCGAGGTTAGGCTTGGCACTTACCTGAGTACCGCTGTGGTGTACTCATGCTACTCTTCTGCACACTTTTGTTGTGCAGATCCAGGTACATCAGGGCAGGCTCACACCAGGTGATTCAACAGCGTTTTGGGAGACCTCGAGGTATGATCTGCTACGTCCGCGGATCCGGAGGACTTCCTTCTATTCTAGTGCTAGTAGATGTTTTTCCTTCATTCCGTTGTTAGATACTCCTTTTACATAGAGCTACAATTGTATGATCTCTTTTAGTCTGTGTTACCCGTGGGATTCTGGGTCTTGGTAGTGTTTTAAACAGCGTATTTGACTGGTGTATGTGCCAAGCGGCACGGATTACATTCCTTTCATCTTATTTTCTGCTAATTTTTATTAAATATTCATAAACTGGTATATTCCGCAACGTGTTAGGCTTACCTAGTCGTGGGGACTGGGTGCCATCACGACATGTTCACGATTGGTGAACTAGGGTCGTGACACTGTTGTTGTTGAAGCAAATGGATATTCATTGATGTGATATATATGCTTCTTCCTCAAAAAATACATTACCACATCAATGTGCTGAATATAAAACAAAAAAAAATATGTCAAATGTAATATGAAAGAAAATGAAAAGTTCACAACATAAAAGATATATACATACCGCATCAGTTAATGTATACTTATCATCTACAATCTCTTTAAAGAACATCCTTGACTTTATTTTCTCATTGTAAAGTTTATATGGCTTTGCTTCCAGTACAGGATCTTTTTTGTAAATATCAGTAACACCCCTAAAAAAACAAGGACAAAACAATTATCTATAACAAAAAAAAGTAAAATTTTAATAACATATATATCAAATAAAAATACATTAAACGAAATATCAAAACTCACGTTGGTAGACGACCTCTTCTCTTGTTTTCCTTTAAATATTCTTCAAAATTATCCTCAGCATTTTTAATTGTTTTACGATAATGCCAGCAACATCTTCGAACATATAATGGATTCCAATTCAGACCTTTACAGGAACCCTTATATGGTGATTTTAAATGCCAACTGGCATTACGTATTCTTTTTCCTCTGCCAAGAAATTCTTCTTCTACATGTGCACTTTGTGCAATCTGCGGTGCTTCTGGTCGTACCACTTCTTTTCCTTTACTGGAAGCAAAATTTTCTTTTTCATTTTCATATTGTACATTCTTATCTTCTACTTGAGAAACAGACTTGGCAACTTTAAGAGGAGAAACATAAATTCCCTCATTCACACTTGAATATAATACAATATTTTTATCAGAATCCATTCTTTGTGTATCAGAAGAAACAGATTGTTCAGCAGTAGTGCAATCAACACTAGGTTCAGGATAATTTGATATACTTGACTGAGACAAAATATTAAAATTAGGGCAAGAATCCACAGAATTCCTCTTTCGTTTCCTAGTATACAATTTTCCCTGCTTCAAAAAAATCAAAAATAGATTATTAAAACTGAAAATATAATGAACTGAAAAAAACAAAA
This sequence comes from Nicotiana noctiflora, assembly GCA_032618575.1. Classification (NCBI taxonomy): domain Eukaryota; kingdom Viridiplantae; phylum Streptophyta; class Magnoliopsida; order Solanales; family Solanaceae; genus Nicotiana; species Nicotiana noctiflora. The sequence continues at coordinate 24,126 of JASVEL010000672.1, forward strand.
CAGTCCTTTATGTGTAGCCATTCCAGCATGAACTATAGTGTCTAATAAAATTTGTATGAATATAGGATAAAATAATTAGCTTATTCAAACCAGTAATAATTACAGGATGTAGTGGTTGTACAATGTAGAACTCCAGCAAAGTATACTGGAAAGTATAATTTCCAGTAACAATTATACTAGAAAGTATAATTCTAGTAAATATACTAGAAAGTATAATTCTAGTAAATTATACTAGAAAGTATAATTACCTTATTCAAACTAGTAACAATTTTGAAAGCAAACAAAGCTGAACTATAATATAATAAAAATCCAGTAAATCATACTGGAAAGCTAACAAACTCAAATCTAGTCTAAAAAGAAGTAATTTAAAATAACATACTAGAGGAAAAACATAGACAATAGAAAGAACAAAACTGTGCACACTAACCTGGTGAATCATTTCAATAATTTCATGAACATGAATAGGTGCTTTTTCTTTCAAGTTCCTTTCAATTCCTTCAACATTTTCAGAAACACTTGCCACAACATTGTAAGGTTCTCTTTCATTTGCTGCAGATGATGTACTCACATTTAAGATGGGAATAACTTGTTCTACTTCAGGTGAATCCAAAATTATATTCCCTCTTTCAATATCACGAAAAATAGCGTCAACATCTGTACCTCCTGTTGCAGCATCTGTTTCACTTCCCTGAGAAAATACATTCTTTATAATATAAACATTAAACACATAGACACAAGAAACAACAAAAACTATGCACATTAACCTGCTGAATCTTTTCACTAATTTCATGAACAGCAAGAGGTTCTTTTTCTTTCAAATTCCTTTCAACTCCTTCAACATTAGATTTAATTTGTTGGATGCAAATTTCATAAAGAGTTTCCAGACCAGTCTCAGGTTCACTATCCTTTGTTTCACGTGCTGCATTGGCAACAACTTGTTGTACTTCAGGTGAATCCAAAATTATATTTCCTTTTTCAATATCGCGCAAAATGGCTTCAACATCCGTACCTCCTGTTGCAGCATCTGTTTCACTTCCCTGGAAAATATACATTTCGGATAATCAACTTTAAATACGACACACTTCTATTAAAAGATAGTAAAATCAAACAAATATTTGGTATTTCTTTGAAAAAATAATTTTAAAAAACATGAAACATATATAATCTTTTCAATAAAACTAAATTCTACTCTAAGATGAAATAATTCAATATAACATACTTTAGAAAAAAATTAGATACATGAAACAACAAAACTTCGTATACTAACCTGCTGAATATTTTGACTAGACTGTGGTAACCATTTTTCTGTCGGATCAGTTATTTTCTTAATTAGAGAATCAATATCTCTACCAGCTGTAAAATCAGTATCATCTTGACCACAATCTGCATCACTTGGTCCACCTTGATCACTGCATTTATTCTTTTCTGCATCTTTGAGAAATTCAATATACATTGCTGGTTTCTTGGATGACACATCTCCACAATTTTCGGTATTATCTTGACTGCATTGTGGTGTTGAAATTTGATATGTCCCATCAGCAATTTTTTGCCAGATAGCATCAACATCAGTTCCAGTTGATTGACCTTGATCAGCGCCACTACATACTACTCTAACTTCATCACAAGCAATTTCCTCAACATTTGCATCATGTGCTGCTTGTTCATTAGTAGCATCTACATCAAAACATTCAACATTTACTGGAGCTTCATGTGAGGCTGATTCTCTGGACTGCACTGCTTCAATTTCATTACATTCTGGCCTTAAAATTGCAGTGGCTCGTACAGATTCTTCATTAACTTGTGCTGGATTACCTGAATCAATATCCATAGGTAATGGTATTGAATGAATATGTGCTTCACCTTCATCTTTTTCACTGATTTTCTCACTGCTATCCTCATGCTTTTCATTATATTCATCTTCCTCATGCCTTTCATTATTTTCTTCACTGTCTTCAATATTTTGATTTGCTTCATCCTTTTCTGTACATTTCACACTGCTTTCGTCATCGTTTTCTTTGCTTTCATCATGATTTTTTAAATCTTTAATAAACTTTAGAACAACATCAAGCTTGTCATTCATATCCTGCATTAATGAATAAAACATATTAATATAGGAAAAAAAAACAATAGTAGAATAAATTGACAAACTAGTTAATTACCTTAGCAGCGCTCTTAACATACTTCTTCAACTTTTTCTGATTATCTTTAATTTTTTTATTAATCTTTATTTCAAAGTTATCATTATCATCACGTACAATCTCTTTAACTTTCTCAGAGACCCTCTGAAAAGAAAAGAAAAATGGTAAGAATTATAGAATCATAACGGTTAAACATTCTGATTGACTGTAAAAAATAAAACATATACAGGTAAGACAAAAAGACGTATAATAATTCACAAGGTAAGACACACTAGAACAGCTGTAAATTATACTAAATGACATGAATCATAAGAAATGAAAACTGACACGGTATAATATATTTTAAAACAAAAAGACGTATAATCATTCACAAGGCAAGACACACTAGAACAGCTGTAAATTATACTAAATGACATGAATCATAAGAAATGAAAACTGACACGGTATAATATACAGGAGTACAATATAAGACATTCTAGTCTACCAGTAACTTATACTAGATGAGATAAATCAGAATGAATAAACAGTTATTCATATAAAACATATAGGAAAACAAAAACTCATACTAGTATACCTAATAAAAAGCAAGATTAAATAAAATACAAGAAATAACTACTTACATTGACAATGTCGCTAACATTAACTTTTGATGAAGATTGTAGCAGATATGATTGATTGACCTTGAAAAGCTTAAATTTCTATTCATTAAATAGAAATATAAATAGTTAGACAAAAAGAAAATATATGACCACAACTATAAATTAAAATTTCATAAACGATTAACTTACAGTTGTTTTCTTAAAGAAATCATCACAAAGTGTCTCATATTTTGGACATCCAATGTTTGAGTGCAACATTCTTATTGGCCCCCGATCCTCATATAATGAAAATTGACGGAAATCATTGAATACTTCCATCATCCATACATTAAACAAGAAGGGGAATCCAAGTGAAGTATAAGATGCGATCCTACCAATTGGTTTCTCCTTCACAGATTCAGTTTTTAGAAGATGAGACAAATTGTCTATAAGTTCTTGAAAACAGTAACTTCCCCATGGAAAAGAAGAACCAAGAGCTGGATCATCTATGATTTTCATGTTACGTTCGCTTATATTTCTTTTCATGTCTTTACCTAAAAGAACAGCTTCTAATATATATATCTCAGCAAGTTTTACAGCATCTTCATCACACACTTCGACATCATTAGATATATCATCAGCGGCTCCATCACGTAGTTGAGAACGCTTAGTGATAAATTTATACAAATGCTCTACCTTCAAACCTTTTGGCACATCAGAAAAATACAGTTTCTTCAAACGATTATCTCTATCATCAACAAAACTATAATCTGATGCCTCAATTTTCAATCCAGTTATAGAATGAAAATCTTCTTCCGTAAAAGATACATCGTTATCAAAAACTCTAAACACCATTTTACTGTTATCCTTATAAAAAACTTGAGAAAGCAACATACAATGAGTCAACTTCCCAGAGTGACCCACATCATTCAATTCTAAAAATTTACCAAAAATACCATTCTTCAACCTTTCCATTTGAGTTCCACCCAAAAAATCTGAAATTGTTTTCTTAAATTTCCGATCCCCTTTCCAATAACAATCAGCAGGAAACCACTTGTTAAGATCATAAAATCGATCTCCCTCCTAAAATTAAAATAAAAAAAAATGAGCAACATTTCATATAACAAGTGTGTAATCAACATTTCATGTAAAAACTTCTCCAGTAGAAAATACATACCTTCAATATCAAACTTGATGATGCCATTTCTATAAAATCATAAAAAAAAACAAAAACAAATTACAAATCAGATATCCTGTATGTATATTATACTGACATGAAATAAAACTCAACTATATACTATCAAGAACCCAATAACTCCAGTATAATATACTGGATACAAAGGATACACACATGTTATGTCCAGTATATTTTACTGGAATGAAATAAAAAATATATATATATATATACCTATACACTATATACTGGACAAGATACTGGACAAGATTATACTATATGAGATGTCCTGTATATTATAATGCATTTAAACAAGACTGAACTATATACTGGACAAAAAGATTACACTATATGAGATGTCCTGTATATTATACTGCATTTAAACAAGACTGAACTATATGCTAGCCTAAAGTAAACTCCTCCAGTAGAATATACTGGACAAGATTATACTATATGAGATGTCCTGTATATTATACTGCATTTAAACAAAACTGAACTATATGCTAGCCTAAAGTAAACATCTTCAGTACAATATACTGGACAAAAAGATTACACACATGAGATGTCCTGTATATTATACTGCATTTAAACAAGGCTGAACTATATATGTACTGTAAATTATACTGGATTCAAACAAGGCTGAACTAAATGCAGGCTAAAGTCAAATACTCCAGTACAATATACTGGACAAAAAGATTACACACATGAGATGTCCTGTATATTATACTGCATTGAAACAAGGCTCAACTATATGCTAGCCTAAAGTAAACTCCTCCAGTACAATATACTGGAAAAAAGGTAACACACATGTGATGTCCCGCATATTATACTGCATTGAAACAAGGCTCAACTATATGCTAGCCTAAAGTAAACTCCTCCAGTACAATATACTGGAAAAAAAGGTAACACATATGTGATGTCCCGTATATTATACTGCATTGAAACAAGGCTCAACTATATGTGTGACGACCCGGCCCGTCGTCACGGGAATTACCACCCCGTTATGTTGTAATTACATAATTCATGCTCTTATATAAGTGTTAGAGTCTATCGGGGGAGTTAGGAGTGAAATTAAATTGGAAATGAGGCATATAGCCGTTTTGGAGGAAGCTTGAATAAGGAAAGTCAACCCGGAGTTGACTATTTGGTTAGAGGGCTCAGAATCGGATTCTGATGATTCGGTTAGTTCCGGAAGGTGATTTATGACTTAGGGGAGCGATCGGAATTGAATTTGGAGGCCCGGTGTAGAAATAGGCTTGAATTGGCTAAGGTTGAATTTTGGCGAAATCCGAACGGTAGGTAAGATTTTGATCCGGGAGTCGGAATGGAATTCCGACAGTTGCAGAGTAGCTCCGTTAGGTGATTTTGGATGTGCCTGCAAAATTTCAGGTCATTCGGACGTCGTTTGGTCGGGTTTTTCATCAAATGTGTAATTCGGAAAGTTTTAAGGAATGTAGGCTTGAATCCGTGGTTAATTGGTGATTTTGATGTTTAGGATGGTGTTTTTATGATTGGAACAAGTTCGAATAAGGAATTAGGATGTGTTGGTGTGTTTGAATGAGGTCCCGGGGCCTCGGGGTGTTTTCGGATGGTTAATCGGGAGAAAAACATGGAAATTGCAGGTTTGAGGAGTCCTGTCTCTGTTGTTTCCGCTCCTGCGGAATTATGGGCGCAGGAGCGGGTGCGCTGAAGCGGACCAGGAGCGCAGAAGCGCTGGGCACCGCAGAAGCGGAGCATTTTCCGCTGAAACGGAATCGCGGAAGCGGACAGGTGAGCCGCAGAAGCGGCCAAGGGCTATGGGGTGAAGTATCGCAGAAGCGGACATTTAACCGCCTGGGCGAGTCCGCAGAAGCGGACTATGTTGCGCAGAAGCGGATGTTTCCGCAGAAGCGGAAGTTTCTTCGCAGAAGCGGGCACGCTTAAGCGGCCCTTTGCTCGCAGAAGCGGAAATGGCCGGCTAGGCCTGGAACCGCTGAAGCGACCCTTTGGTCGCGGATACGGACTCGTAGGAGCGGAAATTCTTCCGCAGAAGCGAAAATCGCTGTAAGTAAATGTATCGGAAGTTAGAAAATTTCAGAAACATTTTAACATTTGGGGGTCTCGGCTTAAGGGCGATTTTGGGCGATTTTGAGGAGGAAATCAAGGGAAATCATCAGGTAATCAACTATGAACTCATATTATGATTAGTATTGATAATATCATGCAATTATATCATGAAAATGGAGGAATTTGGGGTAATTATGGAGGATTTAGCCCTAGTCTTGGATTTTAGAAAATCAAGGTTTTGAATGGGCAAATGGAGTCCGAATTTGGTAAATTTTATATGCCTAGACTCGTATCGAGATGAGGATTCCGAATATGTAATTTTTGTAATTTTTCGACAAGTGTACCAAAAGTCGGGTTTTGACAACTTGTGGGTTTTGATATAAATTGGGTTATTTCGAATGAATTTCGTGAAATTAGCGTATATTGATGCATTCTCTATGATTTTGAGCAGATTTGGCATCCGAGGAGATTGATTTGCGAGGCAAGCGCAAGGCGGATTGAAGCTTCTACCGGTTCGAGGTGAGTGGTAGTAGTAAATAATGTACTGAGGGTTTGAAACCCCGTACTAGCACTTTACAGTGCTATATTGAGATGAGACACGCGTTCTATGATGGGCGTGGTGACATTGTGATAGGGGTTCGGACTTAGTCCTTCCCGGCTAATAGAATACTGTGTTGTACAACTGTTAATGAGGTTATAACTGTACCATTGGGCTAATAGCCATGTTTGGGGCCTTGTGCCGATCTGTAGAGCATTAGGGAACCTATAGAGCTAGGTGACCTTTATATCGTGTTGGAAATATACACTCAACCATAGCTCTAGCTGTATAGCATAATATGAGCCCGTACTAGATGTGTACATTGAGAGAGATTATCTAGGGTGGAATTCACTGTTCTAGCTGAGTGGGCCTGAAAGGCCAAGTCTATACCGATTGAGATGAGATAGGGTTAAGGACCCACTATGAGATGTTATATTGGGCCTGAAAGGCCAAGTCTATATTAACTGAGACAGGGTCAAGGACCCATTGTGATATATTATATTGGGCCTGAGAGGCCAAGTGCATACTGACTGGGATAGGGTCGAGGACCCATTATGAGGTATTATGTATATAGATACCTATGTTGGATCGGACTGCACGTCGCAGTAATGTACATGTAATATACATGTAATATACATGTGGGACGGACTGCACGCCGCAGTATCATTACGCTTGGGTTGTAGGAGCCCCTTCGGAGTCTGAGTCTGCACACATTCCCACTGAGCGCCGGTATATTATGGGATCGGGCTGCACGCCGCAGCAGTATATTTATATATGTTTATATATATATTGGATCGGACTACACGCCGTAGTGATATATGTGTGGATCGGGCTGCACGCCATAGTATCATAGCGCTTGGGCCTAGGGAGCTCCTCCGAAGTCTGTATACATCCCCATTGAGCGTCGTCGACGTTAAATCGAGCGGGCTGCGCGCCGCAGCAGTATATGTATGGGAGCGGGCTGCACGCCGCAGCATTATACTTAATCATACCCTACTAGTTACTTAAATACTTATACATTATAGACATAAGTATGTGTCTTTATATGTGAGATGGCCGTACACCGTAGGGGTACGAGCGAGGGTTAGTTCAGTGTGGAATCTTGTAGAGATAAACGTAGATTGGAGGCTAAAGTACTACTATAGTGATGACGTACTTGTGAAGGTTGCCTTAGAACTGCTAAGTGATAGCACAGGAGTTCTTACTTTCAATTATTATTTATTATTGTTACTCACTAAGTTGAAATATACTCACCCCACTCCCCTGCATTTTTTGGTGCAGATCCACAGGTGGAGAGCAGTTGAGACATTGTAGCTGCTGATCCATATCTACTTTTGCGGAGATTACGAGGTAGCTGCCGGCGTCCGCAGAGCTTGTTTTCTCCTTCTTTATCATCTTGTTGATTTCCTATTTGTCTAGACTTGGTTGTATTAGGATGCTATTCTGTAGAGGCTCAGTCTCGTGACACCACGATATGTTTGGGACCGTATTTTGTATGTTTTGACGTTTCGATTATCACCTGTTATGACTAACTACTGTTTAAGTTTAATTTATTTAATAATTGGCTGGATAAAGGGATAATATGGTCGGGCTTGCCTAGCATTGTGTTGGGCGCCATCACGACCAGGGTTTGGGTCGTGACAAGTTGGTATCAGAGCCTAGGTTAATAGGTCTCGCGAGTCATGAGCCGGTTTAGTAGAGCCTCGTGGATCGGTACGGGGACGCCCGTACTTATCCTCGGGAGGCTGCAAACCTTTTAGGAAAAGTTTCAATTCTTGGAATTCTTGTCGTGCGATTACTTTTGACTTGAACCTGAACTTTGACATTCTATTCTCTCGCAGATGGCGAGAACTCGATCATCCGGACGTGGAGGACGACCACCACTACCACCTACTAGAGGCCGTGGATGCGGTCGTGGTCGTGGCGGAGTTAGGGCAGCCGAGCGGCGCCAGCCGACCCACGGCCCCCGATTGCAGAGGTGCCGAGCAGCACCGGATCGGGCACCGACCGTGCCCATTGCTATTCCGGTCCACAGGAGACCCCGGCTCGGATACTAGCGATCCGCACCGGCCTAGCACGGGCGGTTTCGGTTACTACCGCAACAGCTGCATCGGGGATCGGGGGTGGTCATCGGACCCCCGCGGTACGCACTCCGGAGCCAGCGGTGCGAGGCATACGGACACCGCAGGCTCCTCCGGTTCAGCCCGTAGTTCCGGTTCGGCCGGCGGATCGGATTCGGGGGACAGGGTCCCGGCTATGACAGACGACGAGCGGCGTCGTCTCGAGAGGTTCACCGAGTTATCTCCTCCGGTGTTCATTGGTGCTCCGGCGAGGACGCCCGAGGTTTTTCGGATAAGTGCCGTCGGATGCTTCGTACGGCGGGGATATTGGAGTCCGGTGGGGTATCTTTCACTACCTTTCAGTTTCGGGGACCGGCCTTTGCTTGGTGGGAGGCTTATGAGCGCCGCGGGCCGGGAGGTGTGACACCACTATCATGGCCGGAGTTCTCCACTATGTTCTTGGAGAAATGGGTGCCTCGATCTCGGAGAGAGGAGATGCGTAGGCAGTTTGAGGGTCTCCGTCAGGGGGACATGTCAGTGTCAGAGTATGAGATCAGGTTTACAGAGTTGTCCGGATATGCACCGTGGTTGGTTCATTCCGACAGAGAGAGGATTGGGCGCTTCGTGGACGGCCTCATTTATCCCATTCGTATTCGATGACTCGGGAGAGGGTTTTGAGTCGTACATTTGAGGATGCCGTGGATATTGCTCGCGACATAGAGACCGATCGTCGCAGGGAGCGGGATGAGAGGGAGGCCAAGAGGCCTCGAGGAGCGGCTAGTTCCAGTGGCACACGGACCGCAGGCCGCAGTCGGCGGAGCCGAGGTCGCTCTTTCGGTCTTCGCGGTCGAGACGCTCGGATCGTTGCGGATGGTCTCCTAGACGAGATTATCGAGGTTCGCACCGAGCCAGCCGGCTCTCGGTGCCATGCCGGCTCGTAGTTCTTCACGAGCCCCATCCGCTCGTGGTTCATCTCGGCCTAGTTCATCGACTCGGCCATTCCGGCGCCGCAGGTCCTTATCGGTCTCGGTACCCGAAGACCGGGGAGTTGCTACGAGTGCGGAGAGTTTGGGCATCACCGTAGGGAGTGTCCCCGTCTTGTTTCCGGATCTTATCAGCAGAGGGGGCAGCCCTCGTCATCTGGTCCTTCTACTTCAGCACCCGCCCCGCCAGCTAGGGGTGAGGGTCGGACAGCTAGGGGTCGCCCTCGAGGGGGAGGCCGATCAGGTGGACATGCTAGATGCTATGCTCTTCAGGGCCGATCTGAGGCTGTTGCTTCTGATGCTTTCATTACAGGTATTATTTCAGTCTGCCACAAAGATGCCTCAGTATTGTTTGATCCCGGTTCTACTTATTCTTATGTGTCTACATATTTTGCTCCTCATTTGGGCATGACCCGAGGGAGTCTTGAGTTGCCAGTGCATGTATCTACCCCGGTAGGGGATACTATTGTTGTGGACCACGTATACCGGTCCTGTTTGGTCACTATTGGAGGTCTGGAGACCCGAGTAGACCTGTTGCTTCTCAGCATGATTGATTTTGATGTTATATTGGGCATGGACCGGCTATCTCCATGTCATGCTATTCTGGACTGTCATGCTAAGACAGTCACTTTGGCTATGCCGGGCATTCAGAGGATCGAGTGGCGAGGCACGACTGAGTATGTACTTAGCAGGGTAATATCTTTCTTCAAGGCCTAACGAATGGTTGGGAAGGGATGTCTCTCTTATTTAGCATTTGTGCGGGAGGTCGAGGCCCAGAGTCCCAGTATTGATTCTGTTCCCATTGTGCGAGACTTTCCCGATGTGTTTCCCTCAGACCTGCCGGGCATGCCGCTGGACAGGGATATTGATTTTGGGATCGATTTAGTGCCAGACACTCAGCCTATTTCTATTCCTCCATATCGGATGGCACCAGCTGAGCTGAAGGAATTGAAGGAGCAGCTCCAGGAACTCCTAGATAAGGGGTTCATTCGGCCGAGTGTGTCGCCGTGGGGTGCACCGGTCCCGTTTGTTAAGAAGAAGGACGGATCTATGAGGATGTGTATTGACTATAGGCAGCTAAACAAAGTAACAGTGAAGAATAAGTATCCTCTTCCTCGTATTGATGATTTATTTGATCAGCTCCGGGGAGCTAGGGTGTTCTCGAAGATTGATCTTCGTTCAGGCTACCATCAGCTGAAGATCAGGGACTCGGATATTATGAAGACTGCATTCAGGACCCGATATGGTCACTATGAGTTCCTTGTGATGTCTTTTGGGCTGACCAACGCCCCAGCAGCATTTATGCATCTGATGAACAGTGTATTCAGGCCGTATCTTGATTCATTTGTGATCGTATTCATTGATGACATACTTGTCTACTCTCGTAGCCAGGAGGAGCATGCTCGGCACTTGAGTATTGTGTTGCAGAGGTTGAGAGAGGAGAAGCTGTATGCCAAGTTCTCCAAATGTGAGTTCTGGCTTGAGTCCGTGGCATTCTTAGGGCACGTGGTGTCCTGTGATGGTATTCGGGTAGATCCGAGGAAGGTCGAGGCAGTGCAGAGTTGGCCCAGACCGACCTCAGTTACTGAGATCCGTAGCTTTCTGGGATTGGCAGGGTATTATCGCCGATTCGTTCAGGGGTTCTCTTCTATTGCTTCACCCTTGACTAGATTGACTCAGAAGGGTGTTCCTTTCTTATGGTCCGAGGAGTGCGAGGAGAGCTTTCGGAAGCTCAAGACAGCACTGACCACAGCACCAGTCTTGATTCTACCGACAGCTTCAGGTTCTTATACTGTATATTGTGATGCCTCAGGAGTGGGCATTGGTTGTGTGTTGATGCAGGAGGGTAGGGTCATTGCTTATGCCTCTCGTCAGTTGAAGCCCCACGAGAAGAACTACCCTGTTCATGATTTGGAGCTAGCAACCATAGTTCATGCCTTGAAGATTTGGAGGCATTACCTGTATGGTGTCTCATGTGAGGTGTTCACGGATCATCGCAGCCTTCAGCACTTATTCAGACAGAAGGACCTTAATTTGAGACAGCGGAGGTGGTTGGAGTTGCTTAAGGACTATGATATCACTATTTTGTATCATCCGGGAAAGGCCAATGTGGTGGCCGATGCCTTGAGTCGGAAGGCGGTTAGCATGGGCAGCCTAGCTTTCATCCCAGTTGGGGAGAGGCCATTTGCTTATGATGTTCAGGCCCTAGCCAATCGACTAGTGAGATTAGATATTTCGGAGCCGAGTCGAGTGTTGGCTTGTATTGTTTCTCGATCTTCCTTATATGATCGCATTAGAGAGCGACAGTATGATGACCCACATTTGCTTGTCCTTAAGGACAGAGTCCAGCATAATGATGTCAGAGATGTGACTATCGACAGTGATGGTGTTTTGAGGATGCGGGGCCGTATATGTGTGCCCAATGTTGATGGTTTGCGGGAGTTGATACTTGAGGAGGCACACGGTTCGCGGTACTCTATTCACCCAGGTGCCGCAAAGATGTACCAAGACTTGAGACAACACTACCGGTGGAGGAGAATGAAGATGGATATTGTTAGGCATGTAGCTAAATGCCTCAATTGCCAGCAGGTCAAATATGAGCATCGAGAGACCGGGCGGTGTTCTTCAGCGTATGGTTATTCCCGAGTGGAAATGGGAGAGGATCACCATGGATTTTGTTACTCGGGCTACCTCGGACAGCGAGGAAGTTTGATTCCGTATGGGTGATTGTTGATCGGCCTGACTAAGTCCGCACATTTCATCCCAGTTTGTACTACTTACTCATCGGAGCGGTTGGCGGTGATCTTTATTCGGGAGATTGTCGGGTTGCATGGGGTCCCGGTGTCTATTATATCTGACGGAGGCACTCGGTTCACTTCTCAATTTTGGAGAGTATTCCGGCGAGAGATGGGTACGAGGGTTGAGTTGAGTACGACATTTCACCCCCGGACGGACGGGCAATCCGAGCGTACTATTCGGATCCCGGAGGATATGTTGCGGGCATGTGTGATTGATTTTGGTGGTTCGTGGGATGAATTCTTACCACTTGCCGAGTTTGCCTACAACAACAGCTACCAGTCGAGTATTCGGATGGCCCCGTACGAGGCATTGTATGGCGAGACGGTGTAGATCTCCCGTCGGATGGTTCGAGCCTTGGTGAGGATAGATTGATAGGGACTGAGCTAGTCCAGGATGCTCTGGATAGAGCAAAGTTGATCCAGGAGAGGCTTCGTACAACACAGTCTCGTCGGAAGAGTTATGCGGACCGTAGAGTTCGAGAGTTGTCTTTCATGGTTGGTGACAGAGTATTGTTGAAGGTTTCACCCATGAAGGGAGTCATGAGGTTCGGGAGAAAAGGGAAGTTGAGTCCCAGGTATATTGGCCCCTTTGAGATACTCAGGAGAGTTGGAGAGGTGGCATATGAGTTGGCCTTGCCGCCCAGCTTATCCAGCGTTCATCCAGTATTCCATGTGTCTATGCTCCGAAGTACATTGGAGATCCGTCTCATGTATTAGATTTCAGCACCATTCAGCTTGATGGTGATCTATCCTATGATGTGGAGCCTATTGCTATTTTGGGTCGTCAGGTGAGAAAATTGAGGTCCAAGGAGATTGCATCGGTTAAGGTTTAGTGGAGAGGTCGACCCGTGGAGGAGGCTACTTGGGAGGTTGAGCAGGAGATGCGGAGCAGATACCCTCAGCTATTTGAGACTTCAGGTATGTTTCTTGACCCGCTCGAGGACGAGCGTTTGCTTAAGAGGGGAAGAATGTGACGACCCGGCCCGTCGTCACGGGAATTACCACCTCGTTATGTTGTAATTACATAATTCATGCTCTTATATAAGTGTTAGAGTCTATCGGGGGAGTTAGGAGTGAAATTAAATTGGAAATGAGGCATATAGCCGTTTTGGAGGAAGCTTGAATAAGGAAAGTCAACCCGGAGTTGACTATTTGGTTAGAGGGCTCAGAATCGGATTCTGATGATTCGGTTAGTTCCGGAAGGTGATTTATGACTTAGGGGATCGATCGGAATTGAATTTGGAGGCCCGGTGTAGAAATAGGCTTGAATTGGCTAAGGTTGAATTTTGGCGAAATCCGAACGGTAGGTGAGATTTTGATCCGGGAGTCGGAATGGAATTCCGACAGTTGCAGTAGCTCCGTTAGGTGATTTTGGATGTGCCTGCAAAATTTCAGGTCATTCGGACGTCGTTTGGTCGGGTTTTTCATCAAATGTGTAATTCGGAAAGTTTTAAGGAATGTAGGCTTGAATCCGTGGTTAATTGGTGATTTTGATGTTTAGGATGGTGTTTTTATGATTGGAACAAGTTCGAATAAGGAATTAGGATGTGTTGGTGTGTTTGAATGAGGTCCCGGGGGCCTCGGGGTGTTTTCGGAGGGTTAATCGGGAGAAAAATATGGCAAATTGCAGAAAACTAGTGCACTGCTTCTGTTGTTTCCGCTCCTGCGGAATTATGGGCGCAGGAGCGGGTGCGCTGAAGCGGACCAGGAGCGCAGAAGCGCTGGGCACCGCAGAAGCGGAGCATTTTCCGCTGAAACGGAATCGCGGAAGCGGACAGGTGAGCCGCAGAAGCGGCCAAGGGCTATGGGGTGAAGTATCGCAGAAGCGGAAGGGTAGCCGCTTAGGCGAGTCCGCAGAGGCGGACGCCTAGACGCAGAAGCGGGAAAACCCGCAGGAGCGGAAATATCTTCGCAGAAGCGGACGCGCAGAGGCGGTCCGTATACCGCAGAAGCGGATTTGGCCGGCTAGGCCTAGAACCGCTGAAGCGACCCTTTGGTCGCGGATACGGGAGCGTAGAAGCGGAAAATGTTCCGCAGAAGCGAAAATCGCTGTAAGTAAGTGTATCAGAAGTTAGAAAATTTCAGAAACATTTTAACATTTGGGGGTCTCGGCTTAAGGGCGATTTTGGGCGATTTTGAGGAGGAAATCAAGGGAAATCATCAGGTAATCAACTATGAACTCATATTATGATTAGTATTGATAATATCATGCAATTATATCATGAAAATGGAGGAATTTGGGGTAATTATGGAGGATTTAGCCCTAGTCTTGGATTTTAGAAAATCAAGGTTTTGAATGGGCAAATGGAGTCCGAATTTGGTAAATTTTATATGCCTAGACTCGTATCGAGATGAGGATTCCGAATATGTAATTTTTGTAATTTTTCGACAAGTGTACCAAAAGTCGGGTTTTGACAACTTGTGGGTTTTGATATAAATTGGGTTATTTCGAATGAATCTCGTGAAATTAGCGTATATTGATGCATTCTCTATGATTTTGAGCAGATTTGGCATCCGAGGAGATTGATTTGCGAGGCAAGCGCAAGGCGGATTGAAGCTTCTACCGGTTCGAGGTGAGTGGTGGTAGTAAATAATGTACTGAGGGTTTGAAACCCCGTACTAGCACTTTACAGTGCTATATTGAGATGAGACACGCGTTCTATGATGGGCGTGGTGACATTGTGATAGGGGGTTCGGACTTAGTCCTTCCCGGCTAATAGAATGCTGTGTTGTACAACTGTTAATGAGGTTATAACTGTACCATTGGGCTAATAGCCATGTTTGGGGCCTTGTGCCGATCTGTAGAGCATTAGGGAACCTATAGAGCTAGGTGACCTTTATATCGTGTTGGAAATATACACTCAGCCATAGCTCTAGCCGTATAGCATAATATGAGCCCGTACTAGATGTGTACATTGAGAGAGATTATCTAGGGTGGAATTCCCTGTTCTAGCCGAGTGGGCCTGAAAGGCCAAGTCTATACCTATTGAGATGAGATAGGGTCAAGGACCCATTATGAGATGTTATATTGGGCCTGAAAGGCCAAGTCTATATTGACTGAGACAGGGTCAAGGACCCACTGTGATATATTATATTGGGCCTGAGAGGCCAAGTGCATACTGACTGGGATAGGGTCGAGGACCCATTATGAGGTATTATGTATATAGATACCTATGTTGGATCGGACTGCACGCTGCAGTAATGTACATGTAATATACATGTAATATACATGTGGGACGGACTGCACGCCGCAGTATTATTGCGCTTGGGCTGTAGGAGCCCCTTCGGAGTCTGAGTCTGCACACATTCCAGTGAGCGCTGGTATATTATGGGATCGGGCTACACGCCGCAGCAGTATAGTTATATATGTATATATATATATATTGGATCGGACTGCACGCCGCAGTGATATATGGTGGACCTGGCTGCACGCCATAGAACCATAGCGCTTGGGCCTAGGGAGTCCCTCCGAAGTCTGTATACACCCCCAGTGAGCGCCGTCGACGTTAAATGGAGCGGGCTGCGCGCCGCAGCAGTATATGTATGGGAGCGGGCTGCACGCCGCAGCATTATACTTAATCATACCCTACTAGTTACTTAAATACTTATACATTATAGACATAAGTATGTGTCTTTATATGTGAGATGGCCGTACACCGTAGGGGTACGAGCGAGGGTTAGTTCAGTGTGGAATCTTGTAGAGATAAACGTAGATTGGAGGCTAAAGTACTACTATAGTGATGACGTACTTGTGAAGGTTGCCTTAGAACTGCTAAGTGATAGCACAGGAGTTCTTACTTTCAGTTATTATTTATTATTGTTACTCACTGAGTTGAAATATACTCACCCCACTCCCTGCACTTTTTGTGCAGATTCACAGGTGCTCGAGAGCGGTTGAGTTGTTGTTGCTGCCTGCTCACATCTACTTCTTGCGGAGATTACGAGGTAGCTGCCAGCGTCCGCAGAGCTTGTTTTCTCCTTCTTTATCATCTTGTTGATTTCCTATTTGTCTAGACTTGGTTGTATTAGGATGCTATTCTGTAGAGGCTCAGTCTCGTGATACCACGATATGTTTGGGACCGTATTTTGTATGTTTTGACGTTTCGATTATCACCTGTTATGACTAACTACTGTTTAAGTTTAATTTATTTAATAATTGGCTGGATAAAGGGATAATATGGTCGGGCTTGCCTAGCATTGTGTTGGGCGCCATCACGACCAGGGTTTGGGTCGTGACAATATGCTAGCCTAAAGTAAACTCCTCCAGTACAATATACTGGAAGAAAATATAACACACATGTGATGTCCCGTATATTATACTGCATTGAAACAAGGCTGAACTATATGCTAGCCTAAAGTAAACTCAACCAGTACAATATACTGGAAGAAAAGATAACACACATGTGATGTCCCGTATATTATACTGCATTGAAACAAGGCTCAACTATATGCTAGCCTAAAGTAAACTACTCCAGTACAATATACTGGAAAAAAAGGTAACACACATGTGATGTCCCGTATAATATACTGCATTGAAACAAGGCTCAACTATATGCTAGCCTAAAGAAACTACTCCAGTACAATATACTGGAAGAAAAGATAACACACATGTGATGTCCCGCATATTATACTGCATTGAAACAAGGCTCAACTATATGCTAGCCTAAAGTAAACTCCTCCAGTACAATATACTGGAAAAAAAGGTAACACACATGTGATTTCCCACATATTCTACTGCATTGAAACAAGGCTCAACTATATGCTAGCCTAAAGTAAACTCCTCCAGTACAATATACTGGAAAAAAAGGTAACACACATGTGATGTCCCGTATAATATACTGCATTGAAACAAGGCTCAACTATATGCTAGCCTAAAGAAACTACTCCAGTACAATATACTGGAAAAAAAGGTAACACACATGTGATGTCCCGTATAATATACTGCATTGAAACAAGGCTCAACTATATGCTAGCCTAAAGAAACTACTCCAGTACAATATACTGGAAGAAAAGATAACACACATGTGATGTCCCGCATATTATACTGCATTGAAACAAGGCTCAACTATATGCTAGCCTAAAGTAAACTCCACCAGTACAATATACTGGAAAAAAAGGTAACACACATGTGATGTCCCGCATATTATACTGCATTGAAACAAGGCTCAACTATATGCTAGCCTAAAGTAAACTCCTCCAGTACAATATACTGGAAAAAAAGATAACACACATGTGATGTCCCGTATATTATACTGCATTGAAACAAGGCTCAACTATATGCTAGCCTAAAGTAAACTCCTTCAGTACAATATACTGGAAAATAAATGCGGAATACTTTATCAAAATGGAAATAACAATTCACAAGATGAAAACCATACTGAAATCCTCTACCCAAGACGTGGAGTCACCAACTCACAAACTACTATGGAATACTACACATAAAAGTCTGAAGGAAATATAACATAATTCTGTTTGCCTCGGAACAATGAGACTACAGCTATTAACATAAATAAAGAAGGAGACGCCGGGCCTGCGGACGTCCTGCAAGCTACCTCGGTCTCAAATGTGATCAACTCCCACGCAATCTATTTAATGCTGCTGCTGCTCCTGATCGTAACCTGGACCTGTGCAAAAACGCACAGAAGTGTAGCATCAGCACAACCGACCCCATGTGCTGGTAAGTGCCCGGCCTATCCCGCGAAGTAGTGACAAGCCTAGGACCAGACACCCACATAAACCTGTAGAATTCAATATACATATGTGTACCACAATATAACAAGAAATAATCAAGTATTAACACAATAAGCAATATCTAAAAGAATTCAACAAGTAACCACAGTTAATAATTTCGCAAGGAAAATCAAAGTGTAATGTAAACACAAGTAATATCAATTCCAGGAATAGCAAACGGTTGCACGGCATCACCCTTCGTGCTTTTACTCTCGTCCTCACCAAGTAAACAAATAGAGTACACGGCATCACCCTTCGTGCTTTATCACTCTTCCTCACCCAAATAACAATCAAATAAGTTCACAAGGAAAAACAAGGTGTAATGGAAACACAAGTAATATCAAGTCAAGAAATGGCAAATGGTTGCACGGTATCAACCAAATAAAATATAATGGAAAAACAAGTAATATTTAATTCAAGAAATAGCAAGCAATTGCACGGCATCACCCTTCGTGCTTTTACTCTCATCCTCACCGGATAGACAAATAAAGTACACGGCATCACCCTTCGTGCTTTTACTCTCATCCTCACATCCATAGTACGGCATGATCCTTCGTACATGGTTCAATAACAGGGCACGGCATGATCCTTCGTGCGTAATCAATAAATAAACATGGCACGGCATTAACCTTCGTGCATAAATAAATAAAACATGGCACGGCATCACCCTTCGTGCATTATCACTCTTCCTCACCCAAATAACAATCACGGTTAAGGGTAAAGAAAGAAACAGTAATTCATAATCCGTCCCATCAAGGGCAATCAATAATAATCTTCGCAACAAGTCCCAACAAGGGAGAACAATAACAATTCATCTGTAATATATCTCAAAATAATTATTTTCCAACGACTCACGGTCATACTAGACGCCGGTGTATGGATGCTCGTCACCACAGCCCATACACCGCACTCGATCACATAACACATAGCACATAATCATATTCCCTCAAGCTAGGATAGAACAAACACTTACCTCGAATGCTTATGAACAATCCAATCCGTGGAAATGTCTTTTCTTTCAATTTGGCTCCAATCCAACCGTATCTATACACAATTGATTTAATATCATCAATTCTACTCCACCAACTAATTCTTAACACCAAATAACACTTTTACAACATTCTGCCATGAATAGTAAATTTCAACCCCGGGCCCACATGGTCGGAATTCGGGGTTAGGACCAAAATCCGGTTACCCATCCCCCCACGAGTTCATGTATATAATTTGTTTCAAAATCGGACCTCAATTCGAGGTCCAATTCCCAATTTATGAAAAACCCTATTTTCTAACAAAAACAAGAATTTTACCATGAAAATCATTGATTTCTTATGAAAAACATGCTTAATGATGTTAGGAATTGAAAGAATTAAGTAAAAAGTAACTTACAATCGTTTTGATGAAGAAGAAATCCTTGAAGAGTCGCAAATGGGTGTTTTGGTTTTGTGAAAAATGAAGAAATGACTGAAATTCGTGTTTTTCAGGTCTCTGTGTTCGCATTTGCGAACATGGGTTCGCAATTGCGAACCCCGACCAATTTCCGGAGTTTGAAAAATAAGCTAAGGGTGGAAAGTTCGCATTTGCGAACATTTGTTCGCATTTGCGAAGAGTTCGCATTTGCGAACTAATGTTCGCATTTGCGAACAGATGCTGTATAAGGCATTGTTCGCATTTGCGAACAATGGTTCGCATTTGCGAACCAAGGCAGTCACTGGGACGTTCGCATTTGCGAACAATGGTTCGCATTTGCGAACCAAGGCAGCACTGGGGACCTTCGCAAATGCGAACAAGGCTGGCTTCGCATTTGCGATCAAAGTTCGCATTTGCGAGCCTTGCCTTACACTGTCCCCTTCGCAATTGCGAGAAATTCGTCGCAATTGCGAAGCCAACAGCTGGGTGAAAAAAACCAGCAGTTCAAAATTCAGAATTTCATCCAACGGCCTATCAAATCTTTACCCGAGCCCCCGGGCTCCAAACCAAACATGTACACAACCTCAAAAACACATTATGGACTTGTTCGTGCGATCATATCGCCAATATCACCTCGTTTGAATCAAATCGAGCCTCAAACTCATGATTTTCATACTTTTGATTTTCAAAACTTCTTAACTTGGAACTCAAGGTCCAAAACATCTCAAACGACATCCAAATGTCACCAAACTTTACAGAAATCACATATATAATATTTAAGACTTGTACCGGGCGTCGGAACCAAAATACGAGCCCGATACCAAGGTCTATTAATTTATTTCCTTTAATAATTGCATCAAAAACAATTTCACATAAAAATTCATAACTTGGGCTCTAGGCCTCAGAATTCGACTCCGGACACATGTCCAAGTCCCATATTTTCCTACGGACCTCTCGGGACCATCCAATCTCGAGTCCGGATCCGTTTACCAAAAATGTTGACCGAAGTCAACCATATCAATATTAATATCATTTTTATCCAAATTTCTCATAGAATTCATATTTTCTATCACAAAATCTTTCCGGCTACATGCTCGGATCGTGCACGTAAATCGAGGCAACATAGAATGAGGTTTTCAAGGCCTCGAGAAGCTCGAAATGATTAATTAAATAAGTGATGACCCTTTGGGTCGTCACAATCTCCACCTCTAAAACAACCGTTCGTCCTCGAACGGACAAAAGAAAGAAGTACATGAGTCGGGAAACAAGTGTGGGTAGCGGCTCCGCATAACAGACTCGGACTCCCAGGTCGATGCCTCAGGAGGCTGACCTCTCCACTGAACGCGCACAGAAGGATAACTCTTCGACCTCAACTGTCGAACCTGTCGGTCTAGAATAGCCACCGGCTCCTCCTCGTAAGATAGATCATTGTCCAATTGGACAGTACTGAAGTCTAACACATGTGTGGGATCGCCGTGGTATCTCCGAAGCATAGATACGTGAAAAACTGGATGCACGGCTGATAAGCTAGGCGGCAAAGCTAATCTGTAAGCCACCCCTCCCACTCTGTCTAGAATCTCAAATGGGCCAATATACCTAGGGCCGAGCTTGCCCTTCTTCCCAAACCTCATCACGCCCTTCATAGGCGACACCCGGAGCAATACTCGTTCACCAACCATGAAATCTACATCTCGAACCTTACGATCCGCATAAGTCTTTTGCCTAGACTGAGCTGAACGCAATCTCTCCTGAATAGTCTTGACCTTATCCAAGGCCTCCTGAACTAAGTCTGTTCCTAACAACCGAGCCTCTCCCGGTTCAAACCATCCAACCGGTGATCGACATCGCCTACCATACAACGCCTCATAAGGAGCCATCTGGATGCTAGATTGGTAACTGTTATTGTAGGCGAATCTGCTAATGGCAGAAACTGGTCCCATGAGCCTCCGAAATCAATAACACAGGCTCGAAGCATGTCCTCGAGAATCTGAATAGTCCTCTCTGACTGGCCATCCGTCTGAGGATGAAATGCTGTACTCAACTGAACCTGGGTGCCTAACTCCTGCTGAACCGCTCTCCAGAACCGCGAGGTAAACTGCGTACCCCGATCGGAGATAATAGATACTGGCACCCCATGGAGACGAACAATCTCCCTAATGTAAACCTCCGCTAACCTCTCCGACGAGTAGGAGACGGATACTGGGATAAAGTGTGCTGATTTGGTCAGCCTATCAACAATGACTCAAATAGCATCAAATTTCCTCCGAGTCAAAGGAAGTCCAGTAACGAAGTCCATAGTGATCTGCTCCCACTTCCACTCGGGAATTTCAATCCTCTAGAATACACCACCAGGTCTCTAGTGCTCATATTTTACCTGCTGACAATTTAGACACCGAGCGACATACGCAACGATATCTTTCTTCATTCTGCGCCACCAATAGTGCTGTCGTAAGTCCTGGTACATCTTCGCGGTGCCCGGGTGAATAGAATACCATGAACTGTGGGCCCTCGCTAAGATCAACTCTCGAATCCCTTCGACATTGGGCACACAAACTCGACCCCTGCAATTTCAATACCCCATCATCATCTAGGTTTACCTGTGTGGCACCTCCCCGCTGTATTGTATCTCTCAACTCACGTAAATGAGGATCATCAAATTGCCTCTCACGGATACGCTCTAATAAGGAAGAACGAGCGACCGTGCGGGCTAACACTCTGCTAGGCTCAAAAATGTCTAGTCTCACGAACCGGTTGGCTAAGGCCTGGACATCTAAAGCTAATGGTCTCTGATTGACCGGAATATATGCAAGACTACCCATGCCGGCATACTTTCTACTCAATGCATCGGCCACCACATTGGCCTTACCCTGGGTGATATAATATAGTAACATCATAGTCTTTTAGCAACTCTAACCATCTCCGCTGTCGTAGATTCAACTCCTTCGTTTTGAACAAATACTGTAAGCTTTTGTGATCAGTGTACACCTCACATGTCACACCATATAGATAATGCCTCCAGATCTTTAAGGCATGAACCACTGCTGCTAATTCAAGATCATGAACTGGATAATTCTTCTCATGTATTTTTAACTGCCTCGAAGCATAAGCGATAACCTTACCATCCCGCATCAATACCGCTCCAAGCCCTGTACGAGATGCGTCACAATAAACTGTATAAGGCCCTGTACCTGTAGGTAGTACCAACACTGGTGCGGTGGTCAAGGCCGTCTTGAGCTTCTAAAAGCTCGCCTCACACTCCTCCGACCACTGAAATTGGACACCCTTCTGGGTCAACCTGGTCATCGGGGCTGCAATAGAAGAAAACCCCTCTACAAAACGACGGTAGTAACCTGCTAACCCTAAGAAACTCCGGATCTCGGTCCCTGAAGCTGGTCGAGGCCAATTTTGGACTGCCTCAATCTTCTTTGGGTCCACCTGAATACCCTCCAATGATACGATATGACCCAGAAATGCCACCGAACTCAACCAGAACTCACATTTAGAAAATTTGGCATATAGCTGATTATCTTTCAGAGTCTGAAGAACCACTCTGAGGTGCTGCTCGTGCTCTTCCTGGCCGCGGGAGTATACCAGGATGTCATCTATGAATACTATCACGAACAGATCTAAGTAAGGCCTGAATACCCGATTCATCAACTCCATGAATGCTGCTGGGGCATTGGTCAGCCCGAAGGACATGACCAAGAACTCATAATGCCCATATCTAGAGCGAAAGGCTGTCTTAGGAATGTCAGCCGCCCTGATCTTCAGCTGATGGTAGCCTGATCTCAAGTCTATCTTAGAGAATACCCTCTCTCCTGGAGCTGGTCAAACAAATCATCAATCCTCGGCAGTGGATATTTATTTTTGATAGTCACCTTGTTTAACCGCCGGTAATCAATACACATCCGCATCGAGCCATCCTTCTTCTTTACAAATAACACAGGTGCTCCCCAGGGGGAAACACTGGGCCTGATAAAGCCCTTCTCAAGAAGGTCCTGCAACTGATCTTTCAACTCTTTTAACTCCGGCGGGGCCATACGATAGGGTGGAATAGAGATGGGCCGAGTGCCCGGTGCCAAATCAATACAGAAATCAATATCCCTGTCGGGTGGCATGCCCGGCAGGTCTGAAGGAAAAACCTCCGGAAACTCCCGTGCAATAGGGACCGACTCAATGGAAGGCTGGAATCACGAACATAAGCCAAATAAGCTAGACACCCCTTCTCGACCATACGTCGAGCCTTAACATTGGAAATAACAGTGCGAACGGAGTGACCTGGAGTTCCTCTCCACTCCAATCGGGGTGATTCTGGCAAGGCTAAGGTGAGAGTCTTAGCATGACAATCAAGAATAGCATGGTATGGGGACAACCAGTCCATCCCCAATATGACATCAAAATCTACCATATCCAAAAGCAACGGATCAACACGGGTCTCAAGACCCCCAAATATAACTACGCACGAACGATGCACCCGATCGACTACAATAGAGTCACCCACTCGCGTAGCCACATAAACTGGAATATCCAGAGCATAGGCGGGCACGACCAAATACGGTGCGAAGTAGGAAGACACATAGGAATATGTAGATCCGGGGTCAAATAATACTGAAGCACCTCCGCCACACACAAGAATAGTACCCGTAATCACGGCATCCGATGCCTCTGCCTCTGGCCTGGCCGGTAAAGCATAGAAACGGGGATCCGCACCTCCCCTCCGAGCCGCGTCTCTGGGACGACCATCAACCGGCCGACCTCTACCTCCGGCTAGACGGTCTCCGCCTCTACGGTCTCGACCTCCACCTCTAAAATCTCTACCCCCGCCTCGGGCTGGCTGGGCAGGCTGAGGGTCAGCTGGGGCCTCGAATCATAGGACGAGGACCTCGCTGCCGAGAGTTGCCCGCTGCTATAGGGCAGTTCCTGATAAAATGACCCGGGTCACCACAACCGTAGCAACTCTTGGGACCGATAGGGCTGCCGGCCCCGACGACCGGAATGGCCTCCACGGACACTCCGAAGAGGCCGAGCATTAATAGGAGACCGGTCCGAATAATGCCCACGAGAAACTGCGATCACCCGGTCCACCCTGCGAAGCTCGAAGGGCGGAATGAAAAGGCTCGGAGGACCGGCCTCTATCAAAGGATTCTCTCGCTACCGGAGGAAGAACCACCAAACCTGCTCGAATGACGAGGCCTCTTATCCGAAGAATAACCGCCTCCCCTAGCCAGAGCCATCTCAACTCTGCGTGCTGCATTGGCTGCCTCCTGAAATGATATGTCACTCCCCACGCCCATAGCCATCCGGAGTCTAATCGGCTGATTAAGCCCATCTATAAATCCGCGGACCCTCTCCCGCTCCGTGGGAAGTATCACCACCGCATGACGAGCCAAGTCAATAAATCTCGTCTCATACTGTGTAACTGTCATAGTGCCCTGATGGAGGCGCTCAAACTGCCTCCGAAGTAAATCCCGCTGAGTAGCAAGGAGAAACTTCTCCATAAATAGTTCCGCAAACTGGTCCCATGATAGAGCTGGGGACCCTGCTGGTCGAGTCAAGCAATAATCTCTCCACCAAGTCTTGGCGGATCCTGCAAGTCTGAAAGTACAAAAATCAACTCCGTTTGTCTCCACGATCCCCATAGTCTTGAGAATCTCGTGGCAACTGAATAAAAAGTCCTGAGGATCCTCTGATGCGGCTCCACTGAATGTAGTGGTAAATAGCTTGGAGAACCGATCAAGCCTCCATAACGAATCAGAAGTCATGGCCGCTCCATCACCGGCATGAGCTGTGGTACTTGACTGAGTGGCCACAGCTGGCTGGATTACTGGTGCCTGAGGCTGAGGAGCTACTGGCTCCGGAGTATGAGCAATAGGAGTCCGGGCCCCTCCTCCAGCCTGAGAAGTGGCTGGGGCAACTGATAATAAACCCGCTCCTGGCAATGCTATCCATAAATCCCGCTATTCTGACCAAAGCATCCCGGAGATCCGGGGTAATCAAAGCCTCTCCTGGGACCTGAGCTGGGCCCACTGGAGCTGCTGGAATCGGAACCTCCTCATCAATCTCAATATGAGGCTCCACCTATGGGGTAGCTGCCTGGGGCTGAGCTCTACCCCTACCACGGCCTCTAATACGGCCTCGACCCCTGCCCCTCACAGGAGCTGTCTGGGGCTCAGGCTGCTGGTCAGCGGACGAAGAAGTGCGTGTCCTTACCATCTGCGAAAGGACAGAATAGAAATTCAATCAGTAATTGAGGAACAAGTCGCACGACAAGAAAGAACAAATGAGAGACTTTTTCCTAACTCAATAGACTCTGGAGGACAAGTACGGACGTCTCCGTACCTACCTCTCAAACTCTACTAAGCTTGTTCGTGAGTGGTGAGACCTATGTAACCTAGAGCTCGATACCAACTTGTCACGACCCGGATTTTTCCCCCAACATCGGGATCGTGATGGCGCCTACTCATGGTAGCTAGGCAAGCCACTGTATTCATACTATCCTGTTTTTAACACAATATTAATTAAATAAATGCGGAATACTTTATCAAAATGGAAATAACAATTCACAAGATGAAAACCATACTGAAATCCTCTACCCAAGACGTGGAGTCACCAACTCACAAACTACTATGGAATACTACACATAAAAGTCTGAAGGAAACATAACATAATTCTGTTTGTCTCGGAACAATGAGACTACAGCTATTAACATAAATAAAGAAGGAGACGCCGGGCCTGCGGACGTCTGCAAGCTACCTCGGTCTCAAATGTGATCAACTCCCACGCAATCTATTTAATGCTGCTGCTGCTCCTGATCGTAACCTGGACCTGTGCAAAAACGCACAGAAGTGTAGCATCAGCACAACCGACCCCATGTGCTGGGTAAGTGCATGGCCTATCCCGGCGAAGTAGTGACAAGCCTAGGACCAGACACCTACATAAACCTGTGCAATTCAATATATATATGTGTGTACCACAAAATAACAAGAAATAATCAAGTATTAACACAATAAGCAATATCTTAAAGAATTCAACAAGTAACCACAGTTAATAATTTCGCAAGGAAAATCAAAGTGTAATGTAAACACAAGTAATATCAATTCCAGGAATAGCAAACAGTTGCACGGCATCACCCTTCGTGCTTTTACTCTCGTCCTCACCAAGTAAACAAATAGAGTACACGGCATCACCATTCGTGCTTTATCACTCTTCCTCACCCAAATAACAATCAAATAAGTTCACAAGGAAAAACAAGGTGTAATGGAAACACAAGTAATATCAAGTCAAGAAATGGCAAATGGTTGCACGGTATCAACCAAATAAAATATAATGGAAAAACAAGTAATATTTAATTCAAGAAATAGCAAGCAATTGCACGGCATCACCCTTCGTGCTTTTACTCTCATCCTCACCGGATAGACAAATAAAGTACACGGCATCACCCTTCGTGCTTTTACTCTCATCCTCACATCCATAGTACGGCATGATCCTTCGTACATGGTTCAATAACAGGGCACGGCATGATCCTTCGTGCGTAATCAATAAATAAACATGGCACGGCATTAACCTTCGTGCATAAATAAATAAAACATGGCACGGCATCACCCTTCGTGCATTATCACTCTTCCTCACCCAAATAACAATCACAGTTAAGGGTAAAGAAAGAAAAAGTAATTCATAATCCGTCCCATCAAGGGCAATCAATAATAATCTTCACAACAAGTCCCAACCAGGGAGAACAATAACAATTCATCTGTAATATATCTCAAAATAATTATTTTCTAACGACTCACGGTCATACTAGAGGCCAGTGTATGGATGCTCGTCACCACAGCCCATACACCGCACTCGATCACATAACACATAGCACATAATCATATTCCCTCAAGCTAGGATAGAACAAACACTTACCTCGAATGCTTATGAACAATCCAATCCGTGGAAATGTCTTTTCTTTCAATTTGGCTCCAATCCAACCGTATCTATACACAATTGATTTAATATCATCAATTCTACTCCACCAACTAATTCTTAACACCAAATAACACTTTTACAACATTCTGCCATGAATAGTAAATTTCAACCCCGGGCCCACATGGTCGGAATTCGGGGTTAGGACCAAAATCCGGTTACCCATCCCCCACGAGTTCATGTATATAATTTGTTTCAAAATCGGACCTCAATTCGAGGTCCAATTCCCCAATTTATGAAAAACCCTATTTTCTAACAAAAACAAGAATTTTACCATGAAAATCATTGATTTCTTATGAAAAACATGCTTAATGATGTTAGGAATTGAAAGAATTAAGTAAAAAGTAACTTACAATCGTTTTGATGAAGAAGAAATCCTTGAAGAGTCGCAAATGGGTGTTTTGGTTTTGTGAAAAATGAAGAAATGACTGAAATTCGTGTTTTTCAGGTCTCTGTGTTCGCATTTGCGAACATGGGTTCGCAATTGCGAACCCCGACCAATTTCCGGAGTTTGAAAAATAAGCTAAGGGTGGAAAGTTCGCATTTGCGAACATTTGTTCGCATTTGCGAACCAGGCTCCTTCGCATTTGCGAAGAAGGCTTCGCATTTGCGAAGCATTGGTTCGCATTTGCGAACCAAGGCAGCACTGGGGACCTTCGCAAATGCGAACAATTGTTCGCATTTGCGAACAAGGCTGGCTTCGCATTTGCGATCAAAGTTCGCATTTGCGAGCCTTGCCTTACACTGTCCCCTTCGCAATTGCGAGAAATTCTTCGCAATTGCGAAGCCAACAGCTGGGTGAAAAAAACCAGCAGTTCAAAATTCAGAATTTCATCCCACGGCCTATCAAATCTTTACCCGAGCCCCCCGGGCTCCAAACCAAACATGTACACAACCTCAAAAACACATTATGGACTTGTTCGTGCGATCATATCGCCAATATCACCTCGTTTGAATCAAATCGAGCCTCAAACTCATGATTTTCATACTTTTGATTTTCAAAACTTCTTAACTTGGAACTCAAGGTCCAAAACATCTCAAACGACATCCAAATGTCACCAAACTTTACAGAAATCACATATATAATATTTAAGACTTGTACCGGGCGTCGGAACCAAAATACGAGCCCGATACCAAGGTCTATTAATTTATTTCCTTTAATAATTGCATCAAAAACAATTTCACATAAAAATTCATAACTTGGGCTCTAGGCCTCAGAATTCGACTCCGGACACATGTCCAAGTCCCATATTTTCCTACGGACCTCTCGGGACCATCCAATCTCGGGTCCGGACCCGTTTACCAAAAATGTTGACCGAAGTCAACCATATCAATATTAATATCATTTTTATCCAAATTTCTCATAGAATTCATATTTTCTATCACAAAATCTTTCCGGCTACATGCTCGGATCGTGCACGTAAATCGAGGCAACATAGAATGAGGTTTTCAAGGCCTCGGAAGTTCCGAAATTATTAATAAAATAAGTGATGACCCTTTGGGTCGTCACAATAACACACATGTGATGCCCCGTATATTATACTGCATTGAAACAAGGCTGAACTATATGCTAGCCTAAAGTAAACTCCACCAGTACAATATACTGGAAGAAAAGATAACACACATGTGATGTCCCGTATAATATACTGCATTGAAACAAGGCTCAACTATATGCTAGCCTAAAGAAACTACTCCAGTACAATATACTGGAAAAAAAGGTAACACACATGTGATGTCCCGCATATTATACTGCATTGAAACAAGGCTCAACTATATGCTAGCCTAAAGTAAACTCCTCCAGTACAATATACTGGAAAAAAAGGTAACACACATGTGATGTCCCGCATATTATACTCAATTGAAACAAGGCTCAACTATATGCTAGCCTAAAGTAAACTCCTCCAGTACAATATACTGGAAAAAAAGATAACACACATGTGATGTCCCGTATATTATACTGCATTGAAACAAGGCTCAACTATATGCTAGCCTAAAGTAAACTCCTTCAGTACAATATACTGGAAAAAAAGATAACACACATGTGATGCCCCGTATATTATACTGCGCATTGAAACAAGGCTCAACTACATCCTAACACTAAATAAACTCCTCCAATACAAAATACATTATCATAAAAAACGGAAAATTCAACAAATAGAGAAAATTTCATAAAAATTTAAACCTAGCGCTACAGAAATCAACAATAATAACGAAAATTAAACAAAAAAACAAAACAGTAATAACGGAAATTCAACACATTACCATAAAAAACGAAACTCACCAAGAAATTTTGCAGAAAATTCGAAATAAAACTGTGTTGAAATCCGTACAAAGCTTCGCAGAAAACTTTTTCCTCGGAAAATTGTATTGAACAACCGTACAGTTTCAAAAGCAAAGAGAGAGACATATTAAAAAGGTAAGGGTACTAATGTCATTTTACAATATATTTTAAGTTAAATTGGCTAAAAATCGATAATTTTAAATCGGTGGCTATTTTTCAATAGCCAAGTGAATAAATGGCTATGCCATACAATTTCGACCAAAAAGATCCATGGAGATTTTCATCAATAGTCAATTAAGGGGTCGGTGCAAATTGTAATAGAAATTGCACATTAATTAAGTACCACATAAATATTCATCTTATTCGTTCTCATGGATCAAACTACATTAATAGTTGATTATATGTTTAGTTACTTAGGTGGGCAAGTAAACCTAAATGATTAATTTTAATTCCGTTATCCTATAAAGTCTAACCTTTTCCTATTTGAAAACAGCCAAAACTTATACATATGACGGTTTCGAGAGTGATGGTCAATGAGTTAGTAGATCCTGCGCTGTGTCTTCCACTAACTGTAGTATTATAAGTTAGCTGTTTGTATAATTAATTTTTTAACTAAGCCACATTTTTAATAATTAAAAAAAAAATTCATCTAATAAACAACACTGTGATGCTTGACCAAAAAAAAAACGTATATTTTTTCACATAAAATAGAAATTAACGAACTCATAATGTAAGGTAGTTGTTGAAGGTATGAAGTTAGCAAATCATTTATTCGTTTTTTACTTTCATACAAGGTCTAATGTGGTTAAAATATCACGACCTAACCAGTTTCGGACTGGTCATTCAAAAATAGTCAGCGTTTGCAAAGTCATGAAAAAATAGTCACTATTTTACTACAACAGAGGTCGGTCCGGCATAATATACTGGAGTTCGGTACACCTATATATGAACTTCCAGCATATTATGCTGGCTCTAGTATAATATAATGGAATTCCGATATATTATGCTGAAATTCCGGTATATTATACTGAAGTATTTTCAAGATTTTAAACAGTATTTTCATTCAAATTTACCTTTACGTTAAAAGTGACTAAATTTCAATGACTTTGAAACTATGGCTATTTTTGAAGAACCACCTTATTTTTGAATTTCTCCCTCTAATGTGTGTGGAACATTGGAATTTGTCTAGTTAAATAGTATGGTATTTTTCCTAATACGGGTAAGCATGCTGAGACTAGTACAACTTAGGGTGAATTTCCCTTGTATTTGTGCAATCAATATTCTTGTATTCTTCCTTATATGGGTGAGTATGGTGGGGAATAATACTACAACAATAACAACAACAACAACAACAACAATCACCCAATATAATCTCACTTAGTAGAGTCTAAAAACAGTAGTATATACGCAAACTTTACCCCTACCTTGGGGTAGAGAGGCAAAAGGTGGGAAATAATACAAGTTTGGGCAAATTTAACTTGTATTTTGTACACTTCTCTACTTTACAACATAGCTATGCAATGGTCGGGCTGGGTCAATCTCATTCTTGAGGCAAATATCAGGTCAAAAAGTTCCCTTTTTGTACAAGCTGACATCTTTCCTCTTTTGAAATTCTGGGAAAAGCTATGTTGAATAGCATATAATTCTGAACTAAGGACGTAAAAGTAACCAAATAGGTGGGTTGGCATAAACTAGATGACTTCACATTCAACAGAATAATCCGTAAATGGGAATTTCTACTGCAATATGGCTACACAATAAACACACCTAGACACAACTACATTAAATCAGCATTACAACAAGAGAGTTAATTCAACCGTCGCGGAAACTTCTAGGAAAGCACTCCCAATTAAAACCCCTTGTAGAATCAATGGAGGGTGCAAGTCAAAGAGGCTCATGCAAAATTTTGATCAAGGGGCAAAAGAACATCCTGCTCCTCAATCATAGTACAGACGATGTACTCCATCCTGCCAGAACTATCTACTCCATTCTAAATCAGCACCTAATCTTGGATTTGCATTGTTTGAACGGCTGGCATCTTCAGGCTTGAAGGAATTCACAGCAGTGTGCCAACCTAAAAGGTATGGCACAACAAACTGCAAGAAAATCAGCAGAAAACATGTTAGTAGAGGTAACCCTGCTGGAAAGAATGAGGATAAAATATCAACCAGAAAGAAGAACCGCCTTGAAATGTCAACAACGACAACAATCACAAAGGGTCAGCTAGTCACGATGCTTCATTTTTAGCAAGAGGAATAGTCGAAGGAGGGCAATGTTGTTCGCAAAAAATTCTATGGATGGAATTATACTTGACACTTTGAAGATAGCTTCATTCTAAGATGGTTTAACTTGTAGTATAACACAAGGCACTTTCTGAAAAGCAAGATTCAGCTTCCACCACTTGCTATTAATTCAAAATCCACGAAAAGTAACAGGAAAAAGCTTATCAACTCAATTCCCAGTTTTTCACAACAAACCACAATGTACTCTGCATCTGAATGGACTCTGACCGCTTTGCAAGGTCCAGGGGGACCTAAAGAACAAAGCAACTCCCCAACATAAAATGATCCTAAGATATTCTACTTAGGAAGCCAGGTCTTAAGCTTGCACAACTTGCCACTAGTCTTATTTTTTTCTCCATTCTCATCCATGTTAATAGCAAACAATGGGGCTATCCAAATATTCATGGTGCCAACCCTGCCATAGACTCCCGACTAGGGAATATAAGCAAAAAGCAAAGGAACTGGATCTATATGCAGCATAAATAGCCAGCACCTATCTGCATGCATGAACTTTGGCAAAAATTCGCTATTTAGCACCGCAAGCTAACTAAAATCAAGAGGCATACTAACTTAACAGAATACCACACAGGTGAGGAAACAATTAACGACTATATATCAAGAAAGAAACTGGGAGACCAGCTTCATCTTACGTTGAATGCTGAGACAAGAACTGCAAACTCTGCCTTTGTAACAGGGATGTAAATATTCTCATCCAAATTAATAAGCTTATTCTGAACACCTGCATTCATTAAAGAAGGAAGGCAAACAAAGTCATGTTCTATAGTTTGGAATTAAAACGTCCAATTTTCAGTGTAACAGAGTGTCAAGGAAAAGGTGATTACTGAGATTAAAGAAGTGACCAGAGCCATCCGGAAGTGGCTCAACCTTCAACACCTTCCTGACTTTACCTTCATCACTGTAAAGCACATATAAGATGCATTCTTAGAACTAAAACCGATGAGAATACATATTATCAATTAATTCCCAACACAGAAAATGCGTATCACTTAAAAATATTGATCTCCAAGCCAGTATTCTAACAAATACTGTACGTTTATGCCTACAAATATAGTGAGATAAACAAATCATGACCATATCCAGGACAGTCTATAGATGTTAACTGCAGCTAATTGCCAAATAGTGGTTACTATGGAGTTCACGTTAGAAACCATACACTAGGTTTTGTAACCTTGCGAAAAGATGTAGGTGTTACCTTCTTCCTTTGTTTGGATCATGGAAAAATTCACATGAATCTTTTGCCCCAAGGCTGATAAGAGATCCCATTTCAGTAACAGACAATGAGAAGACCTGAAAACACAAAAAAACCGAAAAAGGCACCCGGAAATCAACACAAGCAGAGCAGAAAGAATGCCCAACGACAAGGCAAACTAACCATGTTAGCGGAAAGTGTCAAATACATGTCTACCACAAATCACAACTACCTATCGTACTTTCTGATTATTTTTATCAGACCTTAGTCATCCCAATCCATGGGTAAGAGGAGCACATAAAAAATGTATTCCGCAGTGGGGCAAATATACGAATTAAGGTAAAGATTACCTGCTTTCTACCCCAATCATACTGGCGAACACCAGCAGCAGGTGCAAATTGAAGCAGCACAAAACCCTCTCTTGACAGCTTGAAGGCCCCTGACTGCTCCATAATTTACAACAACCAAAGTAGGCATTAAACTACCAATTCCCTCAATGACTAATACAGATTAAGCGGAAGAAGGGCAACCCAAACAGATGGGGAAACATACGTCTAAAGGTGAGAACTCTGGAGGCCGAGGGTCGACAGTGAGAGCTGCCTTTCCTTTGTATATCGAGTATCCAACATAAACCTTAGGCGTAGATGCCCCTAAAAACAGAACAATTTTAGTTCTTTCATACCACGAAATGGCTCAAAAGCATATAAAATGACCATACAAATTAATCACTAGGAACCAATAAACTAAGGCGGCTCTTATTGTGTTCAAAGAACATTGACGAAAGCACAATGTAGACGGAAGGACAAAGCCTCTTTCTTTTTTTCCTTTTTCAGATAAAAACTTTTTAGAAGATTTTCTGACATTTTTGTTGGGAAGAAACTAAGAAGCAATCTTCTCTTTCATTTCAAGTACTTAAAAACAAAACATACACTATGCAAAGGCATTGTCAAAGAAAATGGGCCTTGCGCCTAAAATCACAAACACTTGCTCATGAAGTGAGTATTGCCAAAGACCATGTAAGGAACAACACATTCCCTCACGCAGTGTGGGACAATCTATTGCCCCGAACACCCAAGGCCTAGTTAACTGGAGCGAGGATAATATGACATGGGGTCCAACATTAGGTAGAGTGAGAATAGGGTTGGGTCCGGCTCTAGTACCATGTAAAGAAGACGGACCACTTAACTCGATCCTAAAATTTAGCTCATGATGCGAGGATTGACCAAGACCATGCAAGGAGACAACAACCTATTCCCTCATCAACAATCTATCAGGCATATCTAGCCATTCAAAACAAGTTCAACCTGACCCACTGTTCTCAATTTGGACTATGTGTCAGTATACAAATGAACATCACACATATAACATAGACTACACCCACCATGAACAACTGTAAATCAAGCAAAAAGACACTATTTTTGAGTTCAACAAATGAAGCAATAAGGGAAATTAGAACAACAGCAATTTTCAATGCAGAGAAACCCATTTAGACCCAAACTACAGGCACCCAAAACCAAAACCCCCGGCTAAAGCTTGATTTGTAGCTTAATTTTGGTTCATAAAATAGGAAAATGTTAAAATAAAAACAAACGACACTCACAAAACACAGTCCAAGAAAAGTATAGCAACTGAAAAGCACAAAAGAACATGCAAAAGTCATTAACAAAGAAACCCCACTTTCAAAACTTAAAAAGTCCAAAGAAGAAACCCATTTTCAAAACTAGAGTGCAAAGCCATTAACAAAGAAACCCATATGCAAAATTTAACAAAGTGGAACGTCATTAGATCAAAACAAAAACCATTTTTCAAAATTTTAACAGAGTGTAAAGCCATTAACAAAGACAACCCATTTTCAAAACTTAACAGAATTTACCCTGCTGCAGCTGTTGTTGCTGTTGAGGTTCAAAGTATTCAGAATGGCGGCATGTTAAGGAAAGGTTTCTGGGCAAGGCTTTAGAGCATTTTGTGTTGGAATTTAAAGGGTTAATACTATTGAAGGAGGAGGAGAAAGAGAGAGGTTGATGGTGATAGGGATAAGGGGAGGAGGTTTTAGTAGGGTTTTGGAGGTTAAGGCTAAACCCTGCAGGAGAAATAGAAAGGTTTAACATGGCTTCTCAAGACAAAGATTTTGCCTAAGGGTGACAAAGGTATAATAATTTTTACAAGGAATTTTGGTGCCCAAGAATGGAAACTGGGAATTGGAAAGACCTGTTCTAGGAGCAGGCTTTCAATATACCGCTGGGTTAAGGGAAAAGCTTTCGAATCCGGAACCAGTTGTTAAATTAAATAAAAAGAACTTTTTTATGTTTAAAAAAAAAATGACATATGTATATACAACGACACTTTATGTGGCGTTGTAAACTAATGATAACGGCTCTGTTAGGGTACAATGCCACATAAAGTGACGTTGTGTGATAGAGTATATGTGCAACGCCACTTATTCAGGCGTTGTACGTTGTTCATTAACTGAACAGTACAACGTCTGAATAGGTGGCGTTGTATAACCACCCTGGCCTAAATTCTACAGCATTTCTCACCACCCGGGCCTAAATTCTTCAGCATTTCTCACCACCCCGAGCGAATTTTAAGAACTTCTTTATATTGTCCACTAAGTATCATATTAAACAACAATTGTTTGAACAATTTAAGTGGTTAGAACGTAGAGTAAATAGAATTGTGGAGTAAATAATTCCTACTATGTGTTTAGTTTATTTGTATGTTTGTCGTTCTTATTAAGTTATGTTTGTGTTTGTGTTCTAGTAATTTAAGTTTAAGTTAAATATTATGTATTAATAAACGAAATAATTAAATACGAAACAATAAACGAAATAATAAAACAAATGATGAACTAAAAAATTTAATAGATATATTTAATTAAA
Source organism: Nicotiana noctiflora (assembly GCA_032618575.1). NCBI lineage: Eukaryota > Viridiplantae > Streptophyta > Magnoliopsida > Solanales > Solanaceae > Nicotiana > Nicotiana noctiflora. Next base: position 60,198 of record JASVEL010000672.1, read on the forward strand.
TATTGTTTTTACAAAAAATATTATGTATAACATATACAAGATAAAAAGTAACTATCTTGTATGTGTCCCGCAATGTGTGTGCTTCAAAGCAGCCGTCGGCCTCAGGCGCATCCCCGCCCGTCCAGGTATGCTATCACGATCATCATCATCGAATTTCCTCCTAATAGCTGGATGTGGCTCAGGATGACATGCAGCAGTGGTGCTGTCAGGTCCAGCAGAATACTACATAATAAAGTAAAAATTAGTTTATAAAATCACATAATAATTTATAATTTACAGTTTTATTATCTTACTGTCATAGCGTCTGGATCCTGTATGTAGTCATGTGACGCATCGTCAACTGAAGCCTGAACAAGGAGATTATTATAATGTAATAAATAAAATAAGTTACAGTTAAAAGAAATTTCATATTTAGAAGTAATAAACTCATACCTGAGCATGCGAAGAGCTCCCAAAACTCAGCCGGCGGCCACTGGATATATCCTTGGTCGGTGCACCCTCAAATGTGGTAGATGGGCTAGGGTAGTATGCACCCTAATCCGCTGCTTGAAAATCAGAGCCCGTGATCAATAATGGACCATGTGGGTCATCTATGAAGGGCCTGCAGTGTCGTATATACCAAGGCTGTAAGACGGAATATCCGTCTCATGCATGCCTCCTGGCATAGCAGCAGCAACATCATCATCGGGAGCATCACCGGGAGCATCACCGGCCTCATCGGGAGCATCCTGCTGGACACCATGTCCTCGAGCAGCACGAGGTCGCCGGTATGTGGCTGGATCAACATAATCAGCATCTTGTGCCAAGCGCTGATCCGATCTGGCACACTCTAGTATCTCGGCAGCCACTGCTATGAATCGACGACCATAATCTATAATGGCCACTGGATCGTGCGCATAATCCTGCATCTCCCGCCCCATACGGTGGACGGTATGCAATCCAATGGCCTGCACAAAAGTAAATAATGTAAATTAGGTTTAACTCACAACATTATATGTACATTATTAAATATAACATAAAACTTACCAGAGCCTCGTGTCTCCCGGCGTATGAGACGGAACTCCCATCTACCTGATGCACTAGGTTGCCGACAAATATACGGGACACTCTGCGATACCATGCCAGATACCCTGCAATAGGATAGTGCTGCGGAGGTGGGATCAAATCACCTCGGCTATCCCAAATGCCCAGCTGAGTCTGGAGCCAACCTAAAAAGGTGTCGTCCATCCAGCTACGATCATCCCTCTCATAATGTGTGGGATGCCATGAAGGATGAGGCGGTATAGGCTACAGCATGCCAAACTGACGATAAACTCACTCTGAGGCATGATGCTCCACTATATCTAGGCATGTGAGAGGGACAGAAGACCTCCAAATAGCCCGGCCTAGAGTACAGTATCTTGGGAGGGTAGCTAGCAACTCCTCACTATAGGGTGTCCAGATGAACTATCAAATAACAACATAAATGGTTAGTATTCGTAACACTAAATTAAACAATAAATGGTACGTTTAGTTAGATTTTTACCTGTGCATCCTCTAGGAAGTCTAACACATCCCTGACGGCTGGAAGATTATGATGGGTATCAAATACCCGCATATATCCACGCCGCATGACCCACCTGGCAGCTAAAGGAAGGTCTGGTAATGCGACGTCAGCTGGTATTAGTGGAAAAGGTGGGCTGAGCTGCACAATCGCTCCCAAACCCAAATCTAACATAGAAAGTTGATGTATACTGTGAGATAAACTATATTTAGGTAGATTTAACTGGGTGCAGATATTTTCATTGAATATGTTCTCACCTGTAGAAGGGGTAGGAAGCCGCAGATATCTCTCTGTGTGCCCATAGAAGCCCGACACATCTGCCTGTACAGGAATGCGAGGACAGCAGCACCCCAGCTGTATGTAGCTGTATCCTCGAACCGTGTAATGTGGTGGAGAAACCGGAGGCTAACAAGATTACCCGAAGTGTTCGGGAACAAGACACCCCCAAATAAAACGAGCAGCAACAACCTAGTGTAGTGGTTCACACCCTCATCCTCTGAGTCATCAGTAATATAAGGGTGGAGCTGCTCCAGATGCTGTCTAATAGGGGTTAACGGTACCCGACTGATCCCAGCCCTATGATCAACGGCCTCCGGCCTCAAACCTGTCAGCATCTCTAGAAAATCCCAATACATCTCGAGGGGGAAATACCTCATGCCCGAAAGAAAAAGAACAGGTAACTCATCGGCTGGCAGGCCGTATAAAACCTCTACGCCCTGCAACGTAATAGTGACCTCGCCAATGGGAAGGTGGAAGGTGTGCGTCTCCGGTCGCCGCCGCTCAATGATGGCCGTGATCAATGAGTAATCCAGCTGTATCCAGCCAATCCAAATAATCCTGTAGAATCTCATCACCTCCAAGTGATGGACGACTCTAGGATGTAAATCTCGGACACTAAGGAAATTCCACAATATATCGATTCGCCGAGCCCGGAATGTGTCGGTCAATAACTGTCCGTCCCAGATATACTCAGATCGATGTTGCGGCTGTAGGCCTAATAGCTCTAAGCTCCTTGGGCCAGGATGTATGGGCGCATCCATGTCGTCGACTGTAAAATTAAAAAATTTAATAACTTGTAAAAGTTACACATTTAATAATTTAATTGTATAAATTACTGATAATTTTTAATAACTTAATTTTGAGGCCCAGCGGCACCAAACTATTATTAATAGCTATGTACTTTTTTTATAATTTAAAGTTATATTTTTAAATATTTTATTGTCTAAATTAAATATTTTTAAGCTCCTAGGCTCGATGTTTTTGAGCTCCCGTGTTCGATAATTTTTAATAACTTAATTTTAAGGCCCAGTGGCACCAAACTATTATTAATAGCTATGTGTATGTATATAATTATAAAATATATTTAGAATAATTGAATTGTCTAAATTAAATATTTTTGAGCTCCCGGGCTCGATGTTTTTGAGCTCCCGGGTTCGATAATTTTTAATAACTTAATTTTAAGGCCCAGTGGCACCAAACTATTATTAATAGTTATGTGTATGCATATAATTATAAAATATATTTAGAATAATTGAATTGTCTAAATTAAATATTTTTGAGCTCCCGTGCTCGATGTTTTTGAGCTCCCGGGTTCGATAATTTTTAATAACTTAATTTTAAGGCCCAGCGGCACCAAACTATTATTAATAGCTATGTGTATGCATATAATTATAAAATATATTTAGAATAATTGAATTGTCTAAATTAAATATTTTTGAGCTCCCGGGCTCGATGTTTTTGAGCTCCGGATTCGATAATTTTTAATAACTTAATTTTAAGGCCCAGCGGCACCAAACTATTATTAATGGCTATGTATCCCAGACTCGATAATTTTTGAGCTCCCGAGTTCGATAATTTCTTAGCTCCCGGGTTCAATAATTTTTCAGCTCACGGGTTTGATAATTTTTAATAACTTAATTTTGATTATCAAAATTACAAGCTAAATACTACACATTACTACGCTACAAGTCTCTAAAATTTCCTAGCCTAAAAAGAGTTTATGTTTTACTACGCTAAAAATGTCTCTATTTTACAACTAACAACTAATATAAATTACACAAATATAAATAAACAACTAACATTTCTAACAAGTAATCTAAAATACAAACTAGTTCGAAAAATAACATAAAATAACTAAAACTAACAAGTAATCTAACAAGTTCGGAAACTAACAAGTAATCTAACAAGTTCGGAAACTAACAAGTAATCTAAAATACAAACTAGTTCGGAAACTAAAAAATAGTAGTATAAACATACCTTTTTACGAATGAATTATATTAATATAAAGCTTCCAAATTCGTTTACCCACGAATCAAATAGCGTAAAACTATAGCGGGACTAATACGTATAACCCGGGGGACCAAAAAAAATTTTATTTTTTTATTTTGGTCGGCTGGTCGTGGTGTGGGAAGAGGGGGGGACCGACTGTTTTTTAAATTTTGAAGAAGAAGAAGTGTGAGGAAGAAGACGGGAGTAGGGTTTAAATAATGGGTTCAACGCCACTTACTATGGCGTTGAACCTGACATATTCTTAAATGTTGGTTCAACGCCATAGTAGATGGCGTTGTACATAACAGACGTTATGTACAACGCTACCTACTATGGCGTTGTATATAGTTATGTTTTTTTAACCTATTTATGATACAAATTTTAAATTTAACAATACTTTGGTTCCGGATTCAAAGCTTTCTTGTCACCTAGTAGTAGTGTTCAAGCTCGCATTTTGAGGGGAAGTGTATTTTTATATAGAGTAAAATGAAATTAACTTCCAATAGCTGAAAATTGATTATCCAATCAACTTACCCTCAAATCCATATTACACGTGTGTTGATCACGGATATAATTTTACACATCAAACTTTTTAAATGTATCTCAATTATATATTATTTTTAACCAGTCTATGGGACATGTGAAACAAAATAAATACAGCGTGTGAAAAGTTATTTTCTGCCCCACCTAACAAATTATAACGGTTAATTAATAGAATTGGGCCCATTTTCTTAACTTTAACGCCCAACTCTTCATCTCTTCTTATTAAAAGCATCCATTTTCATCTTATTCATATTAAAACGGGGCAAACCAATTTATGAAAAGTCCAACCCCCATCTTCACTTTCCACATCTAATATTTTGAACCTGGTTATATTTATTCAATTAAAGTGCAATACATTATTATTCTTCAGTTAATTCTCGGATTAGGGTTCATATTGAATGGAGAATTCGGGTCCATTTTGTCGATGTGGATTTTGCTAAACTAGTAATTTCATAGAGCACAAACAATCATGGTCACTGATTCTACGACTGTAAAAATTACGAGGTAACCTTAGATTGTTATAATCGTTATTTCAATATTTTATAAGCTTAATTTAAATTGTTTATGGATTTTTAGGAAGATAAGAAAACTGGTTGTAAATAATTCGCATGGTTTGACCCCTTGACTCATGAACACTTGAAGCCGGTGATTTTGGGTCTGCTTAAGAAGAAGAATCAGCTTGAAGGGCATTTGCAGGAATCCAGAAAATAGAGGAATTGAAGAAGATTTTTTTCTCTCCTGATTTTAGGATTAATCTTCATTAAAACCATTGTATTTGGTAGTTCTCAGCACTGCTATATAGTGTAAAGATATTTCCATGTATTGGGTATTCATGTATTTGACTCACTGAAGTTGTTGTCTATAAGGGTCACCCCCTATTTTATTAGAGATGTGTGACGACCCAAAGGTTCATCACTTGTTTTCTCAATTATTTCGAGCTTTAGAGGCCTTGAAAACCTCATTTATAGCTGCCTCAATTTGCGTGCACAGTCCGGGCGCGAAGCCGAAAATTATTTATGTTGAAATATATGAAATATGTGAAAAAATTGAAGATTTTGATATTAATATCGATATGGTTGACTTTGGTCAATATTTTTGGTAAACGGACCAGGACCCGTGATTTGACGGTCTTAGAAAATCTATAGAAAAATATGGAACTCGGGCGTATACCCGGAATCAAAATCCGAGGTCTAGAACCCCGGTAAAACAAATTCTGTTAAATTGTTTTCTGAAAATATTTAAGAAAAATGAAACTGAAATTTGATTAAAAAGTAATGGTATCGAACTCGTATTTTGGTTCCGACGCCCGGTACATATCATATATGTTGGTTAAGCGCTTCCTATAAAGTTTGGTTAAAAACGGACGTCGTTTAACGTGTTTCGGCCTTAAATTGGAAATTTGGAAGTTTATGAAAATTTGGAAAGATTTGATGTTATTGTGGCGATTTGATCGCGCGAGCAAGTTCGTATGATATTTTTAAGTCAGTGTACATATTTGGTTTGGAGCCCCTAGGGCTCGGGTGAATTTTTGATAGGCCACGAGTTCAATATTTCATGTTAGGGAGTTGTGTTAGTACCTGACCTACAGGCTTCGCAAATGCGAAGAATTTATCGTAAATGTGAACACTTCCAAATTCCTTCAGAGTTTGCAAATGCGAAGAAAAGTTCGCAATTGCGAACAATCCCCTTTTTGCCTAACGATCGCAAATGCGAAGAAATGTTCGCAAATGCGAACACCTTCAATTTTGCTCAGTGTTCGCAAATGCGAAGAAATGTTCACAAATGCGAACTCCTTAATTTTTGTCCAGAGTTTGTAAATGCGAAGAAATGTTCGCAAATGCAAACTCCTTTTAGCCCTGAGTTCGCAAATGCGAACACCCCCCTTTTAGCCTAATGTTCGCAAATGCGAAGATTTGTTCACAAATGCGAACCTCCCAGTCTTTGGCCTAGCTTCGCAATTGCGAAGTTTATTTCTCAAATCCCATGGTGGGTCTTAAATGGATTAAATTCCTATTATTCTTAAGTGATTATACTAAAGGAATTATTATTGATTTCATACCGGTAATATGTAAATAAATTGTTGATTAAAGACTATTGGCGACATGCCGGTCATATACATATATTGTTGATTAATTATAATTATTGGTGTTACACGGGTAATATAAATGTTATTGAAATTGAAGATTATTGGTTTAATGCCGGTAATATATTGTATTGATTATTGCTAGTGGCCATAGTGCCGGTGATATATCGGAAGGGTCGGGGTGCATGCCGCATTACTAATAGATGATTATTGTTGGCATTGGCCATAGTTGTCGGTAGCCTATTGTGACATATCGGAAGGGTCGGGGTGCACACCGCATCACTAACAGATAATAGTTGTTGATATTGGCCATAGCTGCCGGTAGTATATTTATAACTCTCTCTCTCTCTCTATATATATATATATATATATATATATATATATATATATATATATATATATATATATATATATATTATTTTGGTGGATAAATGAAAGATTGATGCTAAGATGGACGTTAGTGGTTGTGCTCCTGTGATGAGATGAGTTGAGCTCGAAAGTGAATTAAATACCCTTATTTTATTTCTAAAAAGGTATATCCTGTGGCTACTCCAGAGCATATTTTCTCTTCTTAAATATTGATGTTGTTTCTAGTTATTTTGTTGTATTAATATATTTTAACTGTACAGGTTTATGTGGGTGTCTGGTCTTAGCCTTGTCACTACTTCGCCGGGATAGGCCAGGCACTTACCAGCACATAGGGTAGATTGTGGTGATACTACACTCTGCGCTCTTTTTGCGCAGATACAGGTTACAGACAGCAGCAACGGCAGTAGCACGATTGTTGATATATCGACCACCGAGACTTCGAGGTAGCCTTGCAGGCGTCCGCAGGACCCGTTGTCTCCTCTATCTTTACTTTTCAGTCTGTTATCTCATGTATTCGAGATAAACAGTTTATATTTCTTTCACACAATTATGTGTATTATTCTTAGAAGTTCGTGAGTATTGTGACACCAGTCTTGGGTAGTGTATCATGTTTGGGTTTTTTGTATCTTATCTAGTAAAATTTGCTAAGTTATTCACTAAATTTATTTATTCCACTGTAATTGCATAATTTTATTTAATGTACTAAAAAGAGAGTTGTAACTAATGGAAATGTAAGTAATAATTGACTTGCCTAGCTTCCACTAGTAGGCGCCATCATGACTCCCGATGGTTGGAAATCCGGGTCGTTACAAGATGTATTCAAGCTCTTGTGTTATATTCCTATTTAGGTAATTGAAGATTGTTAGTCTTGTCTTGTGTTATGTTCTTATTTAGCTTTGGTAACCAAACATGGCTAATGCAGATTTTGTATAACCAAATGAAAGCAGTAGAAAAAGAAGACATGAACATACTTCATTCCACAAAATAGGTGTTCATTAGTAGACACCAAAACTAATTAGCAACACCTTTACAAAATATAGAACTTGGTTGACCATAGCAACACTTTACAAAACAAAAAACTTTACTTGGTTGTCCATAGCAACACTTTACAAAACATAACACATTGTTCTCTATAGCAATACTTTTTTTATTTTTGTTTTTTTTTTCTTTTGGTTTCCCACCCGGTGTCTGGTACCCACATTGGAGCCTGATTATATCCGGATTCGTGACGCATAGGGCCCCTTGCGAGGGGAAGCGCTCCCTACCAAGGATATTTCCATACCCAGGGCTAACAAAACATAAATCTTAAGCAACAACCAAATTCTTCATATATTTTTTTCTACTTCTTTGGTTGTTGAGATGATGAACTAGTTTGACTAAGATTGTGTTGTGATGCTGCATTTCTTTAAATTTGTTTTGTGCTTATGGATTTTTTGCCCATCCACCTTGAGTCGGCACTTCTTAGTTGGTAAGCATATTCCCATGTTGAAGTTGTAGATCTCTTAGTCTTAGCTCCGGTGCTAATGACCCTTGGATTTTGTCCTCCACTCAACCAAAGTAAAGTAAACTTAGTTACAACAGAAGGAAGATACACTAATTATACCTTTAGTTAGTTAACTTACAGTAAAAAAAAGTGAACTCATTCCTTGCTTGAAGCAACGCAAAACCATTGCCTCTACCTCTTCCAATCCCTCTAACTATTGCAGAAACACTTCTGCCTCTTGCTGATTATGAACTAGATGAGGTAGTAGTACTAGTTCCTCTCGCTCTTCCTTTTCCTCTACCATTTTTAACAGTAGCATTTCCTGCAGTGGCATTTCCAACAATAGCATTTCCAGCAGTAGCATTTCCAACATCAGCATTTCCATTAATAGATTTTTCTATTGGGGCATCCCCATTTTGTTGTGTCCACACATACCACAAAGGGAACAAGTCATCTACATACCTCTCCTTGAAAGCTTCCTAGATTTTGGATGTTCAGTTTATTCTCTTTACCTATTTTTTTTGTCTGCCAGACATGTTTGTAATAGGGGGAGGTTCAATAGGGGTGGCCTGAAGATGGCCATTATTTCATACATGGCACAGGGTGGATAAAGGTTGAATAAGCCTTCAAATAAGTGGACTTACGATACCAATGTGCAATGTGGTGAATAGGTTCCATGTCCTTGAAATGCATGCTAGCAATTGCATGATAACAAGGGATACCCTTTAACTGCCAGGCTCTACAACTACAGGTCATATTCAATAAGGATACCACATACTTGTATTTAGGATCTTCAATATCATAGCATGTTTCACCATTCCATCTTGGAGTACACTTCATACACTTAACTAAATTATCCTGGTAAATCTTCATTGTTATTGAGAAGATATCACATATCTGTGTCTCATAGAACTCTCTCATCTTACCTCTCCTAATCATCAACTTAATTTTGATTTCCTCTAACATTATAATAATTGTCTTGTGTCGTTCAGCCAAAATCCAGGAATTGGAAGTCTCACACATATTGTTGTCAATTATATCACACTTCCTGTCACAGTTGAAATAAGCTTTGCATCAGATTGTTTTTTCTATAGTGGAGTAAACTTTAACATATGCCATCCCCAAGCTTGTCTAGCATATCAAGTTGGTCATTCAAATCTGCAATTCTAGAAGCCCTTGCACATCTCCAAAAAGTATTTCTCTTCTCCAATCCTCTCTACTATTTTGACCAATTTGCAAGGATGTGCCTAGCACACATCCTGTGTTCACATGCATGCAACAAGTCTCTTACATCATTAATTAAACCTTGCAGCATTCACTCGAACAAAACAATATTTACTTGTCTCTTGCAGAACAATAAAAATAGAACAACTTAAGCAGAACTAAACAATAGTTAATGAAGGAGAACAAAAACTAAAGGAAAATAGTTACCTTTTGCATATCAAATATCATTGTACTGTCTCTTTCATCTTCTAACCCCAAATCTTCACTCAAACATTTCTGAAAATCAAGTCCAGTTGAATGTGTTCTCCGCCTCTACAAATGCCCATGCAATTGGAAATATTTGATTGTTTTCATCTTTAGAGACAATTACAAGAAGTTGTCCATTGCAAACTCCTTTAAAAAAAATCCATAAAGGCCAATAAACAAACATAGATTTTAGAGAATACCAGTTTTCCATCACCTTGATCTTTTGCTTTCACCACGCATGTACTCCCAGGATTGGTCTGCAAAATCATATCTCTATAGTCATAGAGTCTTTTGAACTCTTGATGCACATCACCAATGATTTCTTTCAATATCTTAGCTTTATCCCTATAGGCAGTTGATCTCCCTACATTGAGGTCCAGTTCTTGCTTTATCAATTTTTTCAACTCCCAAACCTTCATACCTGGTTGTGACATAATTATGCTCTTGTATTTTTTCAAGACATCTTGAATTACACAACTTGTTCTTGTTAGTTGTATAGCACTTGTGCACTGGATTATATCTTTTCACCTTAAAATTATTGGAACTGCCATCCTTACTAGCTTCTAGAAGTCATCCACATTTAGGTACCATACATCTAACTCTCACCCTATGTGGTTTATTTATGTACTTCTCAATCTGCACCATTTTTGAATTGTATATTTGTTGACTGCTTCCCTAAACTGATCAACACTCTCAATTATCAATCCTAACTCCCAAGTGATTTTTTTGGCAGTAGGATCAAAGATCAATCTCTTCTTTTTCTTTTTTTTTCCTCAATTTTCTTCTTATGTTCTTCACAATCTTCACCTTCCACATCTGATGCTAAGCTTTCAACATCTGAAGAAATAAAGTAGGGCTCATCAGTCCCAACTAGACCTTCATACCTATTTTGATTACTACCTGTACGCAACTCATCAAATCCAATATATACACCTGCTTTATCTATGTTTATATCACCCCCCCCCCCTTTAGGCTTTTCACTTCTTTTTCTCCTACTTCTCTTCACCTTCTCTCTACCTTCATCCAACTCTTTATGTTTATTTGATTGGAGGTCATTCTCATCAGGAACATTTAAGTAAACAACATCAGAAACAGCATCATCAGAAGTAGAAGAGTTGTAAGCAACATCGTCAAAAGCATTTCCATCATCAGAAGGATTTCCATCAGAAGCAGCAAAACTGTCTGAAGTCCAATATATGTCATTTGCATATTATCATCTACCTCTTCAACCTCTTGGACCTCTATATGCCTTTTTCCAGAAGTCTTACTACAACTCACACTTTTCCCATTTTCAATAGGGTCATGTACTGATAGAGGGGCAGCATGAGTCACATATATTTCTAGTGTATCTCTATCCTCTAACAGATTGCAAATGTCTAAAATATCTTTATCAGTCAATACATTTATCAACTTGTCAATCCTATCCATTGGGCATATATACAGCTCAACCACGTTACATCTCCCTAGTGTAATCCATAAGCTCAAAGAAGTAAATCCTATCTACATCCACGTCTAAAGTCAAAGTTTGACTGTCCCCATATATTTACTAAAAGGACCAATAATTAACTCACCCCCGGATAGCATTTTAAAGTAATAATTTTAAAAGACATTGTCCCTGAAAGAAGCAGATAATATGTTTTAATTTCACATGCAAACAAAGAATAAAGAAATCAAAATGGACAAACCCTAAAGAATGATATAACAAAATAAAAAAAGAAAAAAACAACACAAGCTCAAAAGACAAAGGTTTCAGTAGACAATGACAAGAGATTACCCATAAAGATGTCTCAAACCCTAAAAATACTCCTGCCAAAATACCCAAATAAACCCTAACTATTTCGACCTCCCATCTAAATTAAAACTGTTGAACAACCTAAAATGAGAATACTAACCTGAAAATGAAGAAAGTAACAGCAAGAAAGAGCATATGTGTTCTCATCGGATTCGCTTTAAAGGTTAGGGCTGAAGAACATGGATTTGAAAATGAAATTATGTTTGTTAATCTGGTCGCATAGTTGTTTTTAATTAACAGGGTCGGATATTTTTTGGGTCGAAATTAAGAAAAGGGTCAGTTAGTCCATTTTAATTAAAGAATCGTTTGTTTTTAATTTAAATAAGCGTGTGTATACACAATATTGAATATTAACGGGACTGTCAAAAGTAGTATGTAATTGACAAACATATGAAAGATTTGGTGTGTAAAGCTATACCCATGATCAATAGGTGTGTAACATGGATTTGAGTGTAAGTTGGATGGGTAAACTATGTATTTCGCCTAAAAACTTGCTTCCACTCTGTTTACATCAACCTACGATTAAGTTACACATATGAAAATGTGTATCAATTAATTACTCTCTACTGTCCATAATAAGTGACTTTTTGATTTTTCTCATACCCCTTAAGAAAATACTTTAAAAAATTAGTAATGTAGCTAAATTATTCTTAATTAAAATTTATATATTGTTAACTTGGCAAACTTAGATATATAAATAAGAGATTTTTTTTGGAAAATAAAGATAATTTCTGCTTGATATGTACAAAAACATTTATGTTGGACCAAATAAAGAGGTCAAAATGTCACTTCTTATGAAGTGAATGAAGTATATTATAGTGACAGGAATATATATAAAGACATGAGCCTTGTGCTATTGAAAAAAAGTTAAAATTTATGATCTGACATAAGGGATAGAGATTAGTATAGTTATAAGTAATCTCATTAAAGATAAAAATTAAGTACTTATTTATGAATATAAAAAGATTTTTTTTAATAGATTAAAAAAAAGGGTTTTGTCAATTGAGATAGATGGGGTATAACAAACTTAAAAGAGGTGACAACTAACCCGGAATTAACTTTCCATAACAGAAAAACGGTATCGAAAAATATGGAATTAGATATCATTCTACACTACTTATATATAGTACATGCTTCAAAATTCACGATATCCCCCCAAAAAAACATTAAAGAAAAGTTCCAAGATCTATATTTATCCATGTGAGTATGTGACCCACAAAAATGCATTCAACTATATGATAATTGAAAAATAATGCTAATATTTTATCTATAATACAAAAATGCATTCTTCTAACAAAACTACATTAAGATGAATTTTCGTCAAATGAAATATTTTTTATTTACTAATTCCTGTCTTATTTTCGCAAACAATTTTGTAACCTTTTTGGATGGTTGTTACCCATCATTTATAATGTATTGTATGATATAGTATTGTATTATATCGTTCTATGAATATAACGTTTTGATAAATTATATTGTTCGGTATTTAGTTTGAGTGTATCGTACTGTAAAATAACTGATAAATTTACTAAAATACTCTTAATTGTTTAAATATTAAGAAAAAAAATACCTGTAACGTGAAAACAGTAGCAAAAACCTGAAGAAAAAAATCAACTATAACACAAAAAAATAAGGAACTATGACAAAGAAAGGAATGGAAATTGGCAGAACAAAGAGCAAATAATTGGAGTTAAAATCACGTCGGGAGAAAAAACGAAACAAAAAGAAAGTAAAAAAACTGTACCTTTTGACTTCGAAGCAATAGACGTTATGGAAAAAAAAAAGGGGGGGGGGGGGGGGGGGGGGGGATAACGACAAAGTAGGCTATTTGTAGGAGATTTGAAGTTAAAAAAAAAAAGTTAAGGGTAAAAAGAATTTGTCACAATCCGAATTTTTCATCATCGGAGTTGTGATGACGCCTACTTGTAGTAGCTAGATAAGCCAACTTAATTACCTTTCTATTAATAAACAAATCTCTTAACAATTCATAAACATTAATATAGAACATGAGATTTAATAATAGCGGAAGTCTAAATTATAATCTGAATCAAAATGCAGAACAATCAACAATAGCCTCTACCCAAGACCGATGTCACATTACTCACGAACTACTAAGAATTTACTAAATACAAGGTCTGAAAGAAACAAAAATCAGTTTATCCCGAATACGAAGAGATGACAGTCTAATATAAGGGTAGAAGGGAGACGCAGGCCTGCGGACACATGCAAGGCTACCTCGGGTCTCTCCGGACTGAAGGTATGCCCCCGAACTAAAGCTGATGCTACTGTTCGAAACCTGGACTTATGCAAAAATGCACAGAGTGTAGCATCAGCATAACCGATCTCATGTGTTGGTAAGTGTCTAGCCTAACCCCGATGAAGTAGTGTGTGTGTGTATATATATAGATGAAGTAGTGTGTGTATATATATATATATATAGCGGAATCGAAAATACTAGGTAAGTAAACAATATAGGATAGGAGTATACTGTGGGGCGATAACAATATTAATAGTAAATCCAAAATATCAATCTAAGGACAACTTGTAATTAACAAGAGACAAGAATCAAACACCCAAATAAATACACTTGTATCAATAATTGTTATGGCACACAACCCGATCCTAATGTATGACAACACTGTTGCGGCGTGCAACCCGACCTTCAAATATCACTGTTGCGGTGTGCAACCCGACCATTAACATATGGTATTGTTGTGGCGTGCAACCCGACCCTTAACATTTAGTATTGTTGCGGCGTGCAACCCGATCCACGTTTGTCATTGCGCCTCATCCAAACAACAGTCACAAATAGGGGGAGGGGGGCAAGAGAGTAAATAAATAATAGTAAAAGTCCCGGCAAGAGAACCCACGACAAATAATTAAAACCCGGTAAGGGCACAACATCAATGAACTCAATATCTCGGCAAGGGAGAAAAACCAACAAAAATCAACAAAATGTCCCGGCAATGGAATAACCAATAACCCGTTCTCTTTCTTTTGTTTCTTACTTCACGATATCACTTGAGCCCAAGCTCCACGGAATTACTTATCTCATATATGGTCACAACCTCAATAACATCCTACAGACTTATCCATGCGATCAAATTGCCAAAATAATATCATATACATCGAATCAAGTCTTAAAACTCATGTTTTTCTTTGAAATTTTCATAAAGCATCAAAAGTTTATTTTAAGTCCGAAACACGTCAAACGACGTCCAACTTCAATCAAATTTTACAGAAAATGCTTAAACCATATATAAGACTTATACCGGGCATCAAAACCAAAATACGAGCCAGATACCACGATATTTTAATCAAATTCAATTTCTAATTTCCTTAATAATTCAGAAAAATAATTTCACCGAAAAATTCATTTCTCGAGCTCTAGACCTTGGAATTCGACATCGGGCATATGCCCGAGTCCCATATTTTTCTACGGACCCTCTGGGATCGTCAAATCATGGGTCCGGGTCCGTTTACCCATAATGTTGATCGAAGTCAAATAATATTCATATTAATATCAAAATTTAGTACTTTTCACACATAATTCATTTTTAAGTTTTTCGGCTACGTGCTTGGACTGCACACACAAATTGACGTAACCTAAAATAAGGTTTTCGAGACTTCGAAAGCATGGAAAGAGAGAGAAATAGGCGATGACCATTTGGGTCATCACATTCTCCATCTCTAAAACAACCATTCGTCCTCGAACGGACAAAAGAAAGAAGTACCTGAGTCGGGAAATAGATGAGGATAACGGCTCTACATATCAGATACGGACTCCAAGATCGATGCCTCAGAGGGCTGACCTCTCTATTGAACATGAACAGAGGACTCTTGGATCTCAACTGACGAACCTGGCAGTCTAAAATAGCTATCAGATCCTCCTTATAAGATAAATCCTTGTTCAACTGGACAGTGCTGAAATCTAACACGTGGGGTGGATCGCCGTGATACCTCCGAAGCATGGATACATAAAAAACTGGATGCACAGCCGATAAGATAGGCAGCAATGCAAGTCTATAAGCCTCTTCTCTCACTTTACCAAGAATCTCAAACAGACCAAAGAATCTAGGGCTAAGCTTGCCCTTCTTCCCAAATCTTATCACTCTCTTCATAGGCGACACTCGGAGCAATACTCGCTCACCAACCATGAAAGCTACATCTCGAACCTTATGATCTGCATAGCTCTTTTTCCTGGACTGAGCCAAACGAAACCTGTCCTGAATGATCTTGACCCTGTCTAAGGCCTCCTAAACTAAATCCGTACCTATCAACCGAGCCTCTCCCGACTCAAACCACCCAATCGGAGACCGGCACCGCCTACCATATAAAGCCTCATAAGGAGCCATCTGGATGCTCGACTGGTAGATGTTGTTATAGGCAAACTCCGCTAAAGGCAAGAACTGATCCCACAAACCTTCAAAGTCAATAACACAAGCCTGGAGCATATCCTCCAAAATCTGAATAGTCCGCTTGGACTGGCCATCCGTATGAGGATGAAATGCTGTGCTCAACTCAACCCATGTGCCCAATTCTTGCTGAACTGCGCACCAGAAGCGCGAGGTAAACTGCGTACCCCGATCCGAAATGATAGATACCGACAAACTATAAAGGCGAACAATCTTTCGGATATAAATATCAGCTAATCTCTCGAACAAATAGGAGATTGCCACAGGAATGAAATGTGCTGACTTGGTCAGCCTATCCATAATGACCCAAATTGCATCGAACTTCTTCTGAGTCAATGGTTGTCCGGTAACAAAGTCCATAGCGATCCTCTTCCACTTCTACTCGGGATGCTAAATCCTCTTAAGTAAACTACCAGTCCTTTAATGCTCGTACTTAACCTGCTGACAGTTAAAACATCAAGCCACATATACAATAATATCCTTCTTCATCCTCTGCTACCAATAATGCTGTGGCAAGTCCTGATACATCTTTGCGGTGACCGGATGAATAGAGTACAGGGAACTGTGGTCCTTTTCTAAAATTAACTTTTGAAGTCCATCCATATTGGGCACGCAAACTCGCCCCTGCAATCTCAAAACTCCATCCGCATCTAATGTAACCTGCTGGGCACATCCACGCTAAACCGTATCCTTAAGTACACATAAATAGGGATCATTAATCTGCCAATCATGGATACACTCCAATAATAAAGAGCGACCGTGCAAGATAACACATGATTGGGCTTAGAAATATCCAGTCTCACGAACTGATTGGCTCACCTGAACATCCAAAGCAAATTGTAACGACCCGGTCAGTCGTTTTAGGAATTGATGCCCTGATCCCCCAGTAACTACTTCCCCTAAGTTCATTTTAGCTATTTTGGTTTTACGAGACATTCGGTGTTAGGATTCGAAGTGTTTTGGGACATTTAGTCCCTAAATAAGAGCTTAAGAGTTAAAAAATGGTCTATAATTAGAACAGTGTGAAGACAACCTCAGAATAGAAACTTGGTGGCTCTGTTAGCCCTGTTAGGGAATTTCGGGATTGGGAGCATGTTCGGAATGTATTTTGGAAGTCCATAGCTCATTTAGGCTTGAAATGCCAAAGTTTCTACTTTTGAAGTTTTTGGTGCGATAGTGAGTTTTTGATCCGAGGGCCGGAATGGAATTCCGTAAGTTGGAGTAGCTCCATCATATCATTTGGGATATGTGTCAAAATTTTAGGTCATTCATACGTCTTTTGGTTAGGTTTTTGATCGAAAGCGTATTTGGAATAAATTTGAAGTTCTTAGGCTTGAATCATTGATTAAATCGGGTTTTCAGTGTTATTTTAGGTGTTTTAAGGATTGGTACAAGTTTGAATGAGGTGTTATTGGTGCTTTTGGTTGAGGTCCCGGGGGCCTCCGGATAATTTCGGGTGGCTAACGGAAGAATTTTTGAAGTGTTGCAGTAGCTAATCTTCTCTTCTAGTATTTTCGCTTCTGCAGATTGGGGACCGCAGAAGCGGCCTTACCATCACAGGAGCAGAATTGGTCTCCCTCAGCTTTTTCCACATGAGTGGATGATCTACCACAGATGCGGTTACGTACCTGTGAGGCCCCTATCGCAGATGTGGCCCTGGGTCCCCTACAAGAAACTGTAGAAGCGGTAAGTGTATCGCAGAAGTGGAAACCACAGGTGCGATTTAAGACTACAGAAGCGGAAGCCTGAAATTTAATAAAAACCAAAGAAGCGGTAAATTGTCCGAATGGGCGGGAACGCATAAGCGGTCCCTTGTCCGCAGAAGCGGAAACACCTGTTCAGAAAAAAGGGAATTTCGAGGATTGAGTTTCAAAAGTTGGAAAAATCAATTGATATCTCGAAGAGGGCTATTTTGAGTGGGTTTTGAAGAGAAGGTCATTGGGTAACGTTTCCTTATTCCCTTTTTGTTGTATTCCATCAATATATAGCTTAATCCATCATCTAATTTCGAATGTGGGATCAAAACTGGGAAAAACTACTTAGACCAAACTATTGAGTTTTGAGTAGGCATTTGACCTCCGGTTTGGGGGATTTTTATATGGATAGACTCGTGAGATTGCGAGGGTTCTGAAAATATAAAAATTATTCTATTATGAGGCATTAGCCTGAGGGATATTTTGGTCATTTTTACCTTTTTCGCACCTAACTTTAATTTTAATAGTGGAATAAGTTGTTTGCAATATACTTATGATATATAATTGAATTGAATAGATTTGGGACATTTAGAGTCGGATACTCGTGGAAAACGCATGGTTCCTAGTTGATTATTGAGCCAGTTTGAGGTAAGTGGCTTGTCTAACCTTGTGTGGGGGACCTTTCCCCTTAGGACATGATCTTTGATATTTGAATGCCTCGTACGCGAGCTGACGAGCGCGTACTTGAGCTAATTGTTGTAAACCCGTTTCTACTTGAAATATTTAAATTGAGATTTCTCTTTACTTGTTCATTTTAAATTGTAAGTTTAACCTGTGCTAGCTTACAAAAACATGTTTAGCTGACTTACTTGCTTAGTTGTTTAACTGTATTATTTGCACTATGTGAAGCATGTTAGGCTAGAGTTTAATAGTACGAGTTAGCATTTATCCTAAGAATTTGAGTTGTTGTTGTGTGTTTAATTTGGGACCACGGGACGGCTTCCCGGGAGATCCCCCCTATAATTGATATGTTCTAGACTGAGGGTATGGGATACCAAGAGATCCTTGGCACATGTATTTCTATATATTAGGATACCAAGAGATCCCCGATTACAGAGTGAGGATACCAAGAGATCCTCGGGATACCAAAAGATCCCTGGTTTATATAATAAGGATACCAAGATATCCTCAGGATACTAAGATATCCCGGGCTATTATTTCTTGTTGTGATTACTATTCCTTATATTGTTACCTCTGCTTTCTATTACTGTTTCCTTATTTATCTGGTTAGATTTCGCTATGGGCTTTATTTAAATTGTTTCCATTATATTATTATTTATTATGATTTATCTCATTAGGGCCCTGACCTTCCTCGTTACTACCCGATCGAGGTTAGGCTTGGCACTTAATGAATACCGATGTAGTGTACTCACTCCTCTTTTGTGCATGTTTTTCATGTGCAGATCCAGGTACTTCCTCCCAGGCGTATCATCCTTGTGTTGGAGAGATCTAGTTGAGTCTTTGAGGTATATCTGCTACGTCTGCAGACCAAGAGTCTCTATTCTATTCTGACTTTAGCAGATAGCCCATTTCTTTCCTCTCATGTTGTTTAAGACATTTTGGTGTATAGTAGATTAATATATTTTATTAGCCTGTGTTGCCCCGTGAGTTTTCGGGTTTTAGGATTTGTTTTAGACTTGTGATGTTGAGTTGTATATTCCTAGCAGCATTCAGCACAATTTCCTTTCTGGATATTTAATCTGGTTTTCTCTATTTTCCAAAATTATTTTTATTTCTGCAAATGTTAGGCTTACCTAGTCGTGGGGACTAGGTTCCATCATGACATATTCATAATTGGTGAACTGGGGTCGTGACAAGTTGGTATTAAAGCTCTAGGTTCATAGGAGTCATGGAATACAAACCGGTTTATTAGAGTCACGTTGATCAATATAGAGACGTATGTACTTATCTATGATAGACTATGTAACTGTTTAGGAAAAATCTTCATTTCATTTAAATTCCTTGTCGTGTGATATTTTGAAATCAATTCTTAACTTCTATCTTCTATTATCTCATAGATGGTGAGGACTTGTGCTACACGAGATGACCAGGCACCCGCGCCCCCTACTGCAGCCATTAGAGGTCGGGGTCGGGGTAGATGTCGAGGACGCGCATGTGGTGCAGCCAGAGCACCTATTCGAGCTGCTACCGAGTTATCACCAGCAGATCTAGTGAGGCCCAATCACCTGGCACACCTATTACCTCCTCTACTACTCAAGCGCTCCAGAAGACTTTGGCTCAGGTCATAAGTATGTACACCACCTTAGCTCAGGCGGGGTTGCTTCCCCTTGCTACAGCCATATCCCAGGCCGAAGGAGGAGCACAGACTCCCATCGTCCACACTCCCAAGTAGCGGGTGCAGGTTGAGAAGGCTCTCAAGATTATTCGCGCACCGCCTGCAGCACCAGTTCAGTCCGAGGATGGGTCAGCTACTTTAGAGGATGAGCAGCGGAGACTTGAGAGGTTCAAGAAATATGATCCCCCAATGTTTAGTGGATTAGCATCAGATGATGCTTTCAGATTTTTGGAGGAGTGTCATCGTATTCTTCGCCACTGCATAGTGGAGTCCAGTGGGGTTTCTTTCACTGCTTTTCAGCTTTGGGGAGCCGCCTATGATTGGTGGCGTACTTATGAGTTAGACAGAGGCTGCTTTACTGACTTGGACCCAATTCTCGAATATGTTTATGAGAGAGTTTGTCCCCCAAAGTCTCCGAGATGCATCGTGCGTAGAGTTTGAGCATTTGCACTAGGGTGCTATGACCATTTCAGAGTAGGCCATTTGTTATACCGGATTACCCAGGCATCCACCGTCCTTGGTTGATACAGTTCGGGGGAGAGTTGAAGGTTCATTGAGGGTCTTATCCCACCCATCAGATCTTTCATGGCTGAAGAGTTGGAGATAGACATTCCTTATCAGCATGTAGTGAGCATTGCTAGGAGGATT
This sequence comes from Nicotiana noctiflora, assembly GCA_032618575.1. NCBI lineage: Eukaryota > Viridiplantae > Streptophyta > Magnoliopsida > Solanales > Solanaceae > Nicotiana > Nicotiana noctiflora. The sequence goes on from JASVEL010000672.1 coordinate 80,862, forward strand.
GAGGCTATGCTTGCCAGGGAGCATGGGGAGAGGGAGGCCAAGAGGTCTCGAGAGCCGGGTCACTACTCTGGGATTGAGGCTATGCTTGCTAGGGAGCATGGGGAGAGGTAGGCCAAGAGGTCTCGAGAGCCGGGTCACTACTCTAGGATTGAGGCTATGCTTGCCAGGGAGCATGGGGAGAGGGAGGCCAAGAGGTCTCGAGAGTCGGGTCATTACTCTGGTGCTCATACCCTATCACCAGGTCGTTATGGCAGAGGGTTATTCGGGTCGCCTTGTACATTCAGCTCCTCCAGCAGCCGGCAGTACTCCAGATCCTCCTATACCTCAGGAGCCTTACTATGCACCTCCAGTTTCTAGCATGCCTCCTATGTGGGGTGCTTTCAAAGTTTAGTCTAGCAGACTTGGCCCTAGCCAGTCACAGCCACCACGTCCTTCCAAAGCTCATTTTGAGTGTGGTGACACCCGTCATATGGTGAGGGATTGCCGTAGACTTGGGAGGAGTGCACCTCCATAGACTGCTCAACCACAACGTTATTCTCAATTTTTTGAGGCCATGATCACAACTCCCACTACTACCCCCTCTGCCCAGCTAGCTAGGGGCAGAGATCGGGCAGGTAGAGGCCGCTCTTGAGAGAGAGGCCAAGCCATATATTATGTTATTCCTTCTTGCACTGAGGTTGTTGCCTCCGATTCTGTTATTACAAGTATTATACTAGTTTGTCACTGAGAGACATCGGTTCTATTCGATCCAGGCACTACTTATTCTTATGTGTCTTCTTACTTTGCTTCGCATTTGGGTGTGCCACGGGATTCTTTGAGTGCCCTCGTTTATATTTCTACTCATGTGGGAGATTCTCTTTTTGTGGACCATATTTATCGGTCATGTTTGATTACTATTTGTGATTTTGAGACCAGAGTAGATTCATTGCTACTCAGTATGGTGGATTTTGACATTATTTTGGGCATAGACTGGTTGTTGCCCTATTTTTCCATTCTTGATTATCACGCCAAGACTGTGATACTAGCTATGCCAGGTGTTCCGCGTGTTGAGTGGAGTGGTACTTTGGATCACACTCCTAGTAGATTTATCTCTTTTCTTAAAGCTCAGCGTATGGTTGAGAAGGGGCGTGCTGCATATTTAGCTTATATAAGAGAAGTCAGTGTTGATACCCCTTCTGTTGATTCAATTCTAGTTGTATGGGATTATCCCAATGTGTTTCCAGCTGATCTTTTGGGCATGCCACCCGATAGAGACATTGATTTTGGCATTGATCTATTACCGTGCACTCAAACCATATCCATTCCTCTGTATCGCATGGCTCTTCTTGAGTTGAAGGATTAGTTGCGGGAATTGCTTGGTAAGAGTTTTATTTGACCAGTGTTTCCACATGGGGTACTCCAGTCTTGTTTGTAAAAAAAAACGGTTCTATGCATATATGTATTGATTATTGCCAGTTGAACAAGGTTACAGTGAAGAACCGTTATCTTTTATCTCGTATTGATGATCTGTTTGACCAGCTTCAGGGTGCACATGTGTTTTCTAAGATTGACTTGCACTCAGGTTACCATCAGTTGAAGATTCGGGAGCCAGATATCCCAAAGACTGGCTTCAGGACTCGATATGGCCATTACAAGTTCTTTGTTATGTCATTTGGGCTGACCAATGACCCAACAGCTTTCATGCATTTGATGCACAGTGTATTCAGGCCATATCGTGACTCGTTTGTGACTATTTTATTGATGATATTCTGGTGTATTTCCGGAGTCGAGAAGATTATGAGCAACACTTGAGGACCGTGCTCCAGACCTTGAGGGAGAAGAAGTTATATGAACTCAAAATGTGAGTTTTGGCTGAGTTTTGTGGAATTCTTAGGCCACGTGATTTCGAGTGAGGGTATTCGGGTGGATCCGAGGAAGGTAGAGGCCGTGCAGAGTTTTCCTAGGCCGTCCTCAGCAATAGAGATTTGCAGTTTCCTTGGTTTGGCGGGCTACTACTGTCGCTTCATGGAGGGATTTTCATCGATTGCGGCCCCTATGACTGGATTTACCCAGAAGGGTGCCCAGTTCAGATGGTCAGATGAGTGTGAGGCAAGCTTTCAAAAGCTCAAGATAGCTTTGACTATGGCACCGATGTTGGTTTTGCCTAGAGGATTAGGGTGTTATACAGTTTATTGTGATGTTTCCCATATTGGGCTTAGTGTAGTGTTGATGCAAGATAGCACCGATGTTGGTTTTGCCCACAGGATTAGGGTGTTATACAGTTTATTGTAATGCTTCCCATATTAGGCTTGGTGCAGTGTTGATGCGAGATAACAATGTTATTAACTATGCTTCGAGGTAATTGAAGATTCATGAGGTAATTGAAGATTCATGAGAAGAACTATCCATTGCATGATTTAGAGTTGGCAGCTATTGTTCACGCCTTGAAGATTTGGAGGCACTATTTGTATGACGTGGCATGTGAGGTGTTCATAGACCACAAGAGCCTTTAGTACTTGTTCAAGCAAAATGATTTGAATTTGAATCAGATGAGACTTTGAGGTATATTGGGTTGGGGGGAATGTTCCCCTAGGGAAAATAATCTTCTACGTCCGCTTACCAGGAGTCTCTATTCTGTTCCGGCTTTAGCAAATTTCTTTCCATTCATGTTGTTTAGTCATTCTAGTGTAGAGTAGATTAATACATTCTATTAGCCTGTGTTTCCCATGAGTTTCTAGCTTTTGGGATTTGTTTTAGACTTGTGATGTCGAGTTGTATATGCCAAGCGACATTCAGTATAATTTCCTTTCTGGATATTTAATCTGGTTTTCTCTATTTTTCGCAATTATTTTTATTTTTGCAAATTTTAGGCTTACCTAGTCTTGGGGACTAGGTGCCGACATGACATGTTCACGGTTGGTGAACTAGGATCGTGACACAAGCGGCCTCTAACTAACAGGAATATAAGCAAGACTGCCCATACTGGTTGACTTCCTACTCAAAGCATCGGACACCACGTTGGCCTTCCCCGGATGATACAAAATTGTGACATCTTAATCCTTCAACAACTCCAACCACCTCATCTGATTCAAATTCAAATCATTTTGCTTGAACAAGTACTAAAGGCTCTTGTGGTCTGTGAACACCTCACATGCCACGCCATACAAATAGTGCCTCCAAATCTTCAAGGCGTGAACAATAGCTGCCAACTCTAAATCATGCTATGGATAGTTCTTCTCATGAATCTTCAATTACCTCGAAGCATAGTTAATAACATTGCTATCTTGCATCAACACTGCACCAAGACTAATATGGGAAGCATCACAATAAACTGTATAACACCCTAATCCTGTGGGCAAAACCAACATCAGTGCTATCTTGCATCAACACTGCACCAAGCCCAATATGGAAAACATCACAATAAACTGTATAACACCCTAATCCTCTAGGAAAAACCAACATCGGTGCCATAGTCAAAGCTGTCTTGAGCTTCTGAAAGCTTGCCTCACACTCATCTGACCATCTGAACTGGGCACCCTTCTGGGTCAATCTAGTCATCGGGGCTGCAATAGATGAAAATCGATACACAAACTGTCGATAGTAGCCTGCCAACCCCAAGAAACTCCGAATCTCCATCGCTGATGCTGGCCTCGGCCAGTTCTTGACTGCCTCTATCTTCTTCGTGCTACCTGAGTACCCTCAACTGATACAACGTGACCCAGAAATGCTACTGAACTTACCCAGAACTCACACTTGGAGAACTTGGCATATAACTGACTTTCCCTCAGAGTTTGAAGAACCACTCTAAGGTGTTCCTCGTGCTCCTCCGGGATGCGGGAGTACACCAAAATATCATCAATAAAGACTATCACAAACATGTCCAAATATGGCCTGAACACTCGGTTCATCAACTCCATGAATGCTGCTGGGGCATCGGTCAACCTAAATGACATGACCAAGAACTCATAATGCCCATATCAAGTACAAAAAACTGTCATAGGGACATTAGACTAATTCTCAACTGATGATAGCCAGATCTCAAGTCAATCTTGGAAGATACCCTGGTACCCTGAAGTTGGTCGAACAAATCATCAATCCTCGGTAGTGGATACTTATTCTTAATCGTACCTTGTTCAACTGCCAATAATCTATGCACATCCTCATCGATCTGTCCTTCTTCTTGACAAATAATACTAGCGCACCCCAAGGAGAAACACTCGGTCTGATAAAACCTTTCTCTAGCAAATCCTGCAGCCGGTCCTTTAACTCCTTCAGCTCCGACGGGGCCATTCGATATGGCGGGTTAGAAATGGGCTGAGTGCCCAGAGCCAAATCAATATAGAAATCAATGTCCCTGTCGAGGGCATATTCGACAGGTCTGAGGGTAAAACATCTGGAAACTCCCGAACAATAGGCCCAGAAAATATAGGAGGAACCTCAGCACTGGAATCACGAACATAAGACAAATAGGCTAGACACCTCTTCTAGATTGTACGTCGAGCCTTCACATACGAGATGACCCTACAGGTAGAATAACATGGAGTGCCCCTCCACTATAAATGAGGCATATTGGGTAACGCTAAGGTCATAGTCTTGGCATGGAAGTCCAAGATAGCGCGATAGGGTGATAACTAGTCCATACCCAAAATGAGATCAAAGTCAACCATATCTAAGAGCAACAAGTCTACACGGGTCTCAAGTACCTCAATCACTACAACACAAATAATGGACTCGGTCAACCACGATAGAGTCACCCATCGGTGTAGACACTCCCAAAGCATCACTAGGCATGACCAAGCATGGTACGAAGTAAGATGAAACATATGAATACGTAGACCCTTGATCAAATAGTACCGAAGCATCTTGATCACAAACCAATCGTACCTTTAATCACCGTGTATGAGGCCTCTGCCTCTGGCCTAGCCTGGAGTGGTTGTGTGCTGATAGGAGCTGGCGGTGCATTGAGTGACTGCTGATTAAAATAATGCCCACGGGAATAACGATCACCTGGGGCACCCTGAGAAACTTGGAAGGACGACTGGAAAGGCCTAGAAGGTTGACCCCTATCATAAGAATCCCTGCCTCCAGATGATGCACCATTGAATCGACCTGTATAACCGAGTCTTTTGTATACTCTATGACCACTCCCTGTGGCAGAGCCATCTCGATCTTCCATGCCATATTGTCCGCCTCCTGAAAATTAATATCATTCCCCACCTCCCTGGCCATTTGAAGACGAATAGGCTGGATCAACCCATCAATAAATCTCCTCACCCTCTCCCTCTCAGTGGGGAGTATGGCAAAAGCATGGCGGGTGAACCTGGTCTCATACTGAGTGACCGTCATAGAACCTTGCTGGAGGTGCTCAAACTACCTCCGATAAACATCCCTTTGAGTAGCGGGGAGAAACTTCTCCAGGAACAACTCTGAAAACTGATCCCAAGTCAGAGACGGCGACCCTGCTGGTCTGGTTAAACAGAAATCCCTCCACCAAGTCTTGGGGGATCCATATAGGCGAAATGCAGCAAAATTAACTTTATTGGACTCAACAATGCCAATGTTCTGAAGAACCTCATGGCAGCTATTTAAGAATCCCGGGGGTCCTTAGAACAAGCACCGCTGAATGTAGATGGGAAGAGCTTGGTGAACCTGTCCAACCTCCATAAAGCATCTGCGGACATAACTGCGCCATCGTCGGTCTGAGAAACTACCTCCAGCTGAACTGCCATAGCTGGATGAACCACTGGAATCTGACCCTGGGAGCTACTTGCTCCGGAGTATGTGCAGTAGGAGTCTAGGCTCCTCCTCCATCCTGAGAAGTGGCTGGTGTAACAGGAAGTAATCTTGCTTAGGTGACACTCTCCACAAGGCCCACCAACCGGACCAAAGCGTCCCAAAGAACTAGGGTAGAAATAAACCCCTCTAGGACCTGAGCTGGGCCTACCAGAACTATTGTGGCTGGGACCGGAACCTCCTTGTCAATGTAAACCTAAGGCTCCGCCACTAGTGTTGCTGCTCGGGGCTGAGCTCTACCTTTAGCACGACCCTGTCCTCTGCCCCTGGCGGGAGCTGCCTGGGGCTCGTACTAATGGTCAGAAGATGAGGAAGAGCGTGTTCTTTCCATCTACAAAAGAACATAGTAGAATTTCAATTAGCATTCAGAAACATAATGGCATGACAAGAAAGAATAAATGTGAGACTTTTCCTAACTTTGTAGCCTCTGGGGATTAATACAGATGTCTCTGTACCGATCCTTCAGACTCTACGAAGTTTTTTCGTGAGTTATGAGACCTATATAACCTAGTGCTCTGATACCAACTTGTCACGACCCGAATTTCCCACCCTCGAGGTCGTGATAGTGTCTATTCATGGTAGCTAGGCAAGCCAACTTAATTACCTTTCCATTAATAAACAATTCTCGTAACAATTCATAGCATCAATATGGAACATGAGATTTAATAATAGCGTAAGTCTGAATTATAATCTGAATCAAAATGCGGAACAGTCAACAATAGCCTCCACCTATGACTGGTGTTACACTACTTACGAACTGCTAAGAGTTTACTAAATACAAGGTCTGAAAGAAACATAAATCTGTTTATCTCGAATACAAAGAGATGACAATCTAATATAAGGATAGAAGGGAGACGCCGGGCCTACGGACGCCTACAAGGCTACCTCGGGTCTCTCCAGACTGAAGGTATTCCCCCGAACAAAAGCTGTTGTTGCTGCTCGAAACCTAGACCTGTGCAAAAATGCACAGAGTGTAGTATCAACACAACTGACCCCATGTGTTGGTAAATGTCTAGCCTAACCCCCGCGAAGTAGTGACGCGGCTAGACTGGACCACCACATAAACCTGTGCAATTATATATATACAACAGAATCGAAAATACTAGGCAAGTAAACGATATAGGAGGGGGAACATGTCGTGGGGAGATAACAGTATTAATAGTAAATCTGAAATAACAATATAAGGACAACTTGTAATTACCAACGAACAAGAATCAAACACCCAAATAAACACACTTGTATCAATAATTGTTACGGCGCACAACTGATCCTAATGTATGACAACACTTTTGCGGTGTGCAACCCGACCCTTTAACATTTACTATTATTGTGGCGTGCAACCCGATCCATGGTTGTCATTGCACATCATCCAAACAACAATCATAAATAGGGGGCAAGAGAGTAAATAAATAATAGCAAAAGTCCCGGCAAGGGAACCCACAACAAACAATTAAAACCCGGTAAGGGCACAACAACAATGAACTCAATATCGTGGCAAGGGAGAAAAATCTACAAAACATCCTGGGAATGGAATAACCAACAACTCTTTCTATTTCTTTTGTTTCTTACTTCACGATATCACTTGAGCCCAAGCTCCACGGAATAACTTATCTCATATACCATCACAATCTATAGTTCTAAATGTAGCCAATGCTCCACGAAGTACCAAGATCACAATTTCTATCACAAAGCCTTTACAACATATAGAAATCATCAATTAGACATGGAAGGCATAACAACAACCAACTATCCGCAATTAAGGACTCACAGTCATGCTAGACACCAATATATAGATACTCGTCACCATGCCTATATACCATACTTGATCAATTAGCATATGGCAACAAGACTCAACTCATATTCCCTCAAACTAGGGTTAAACCAAACACTTACCCCAAAGCATTGAATTTCACTCAATCCTCAACAATCGCTTTACCCCGCGATTTCACCTCCAGTTTGCTCGGATCTAGTCACAAATCGCTCCATTACTTTAATAAACACTAAATGAATCAATTTAAATGCATAAAAATAAATTTTCCAAGTTTTTTTTTCAAAAGTTCCAAAATTGCTCCCGAGCCCACATGGTCAAAACCTAGGGTTCGAACCAAAATCTGATTACCAATTCCCCCACGAACTCAAATATGTAATTTATTTTGAAATTGGACCTCAAATCGAGGTCTAAATCCCCAATTTTTAGAAAATCTAGGTTCTACCCAAAAACTTCAATTTCACCCATGAAAATTCTTGAATTTAAGTGGAAAATATGTTAAATGATGTTAAAGATTGAAAGAATTGAGTAAAAATCGACTTATAAATGATTTGGGATGAAGATTGTTCTTGAAAGTTCGCCAATGGTGTTTGGATTTTGAAAGAATGGTAAAAAGTGATGAAAATTCGACTAAGTATAAATTTTGTTGGGCTGCGGATATGGAAAATGCGAAGTTGGGTTCGCAATTGCGAACTTTGCAGGCTTGGAAAAGGCGACACTATTGTTCACATTTGTGAACGCAGGCTTACCAAGGGACCTTCGCATTTGCGAAATGGGTCTCGCATTTGCGAGGTTTGTCTTCGCATTTACGAAACTTGGCCGGCCTAGGTAGTTTCGCATTTGTGAACTCTGGCTTCGCAAATGTGAATCCTGCAGATAGCTGATACCACATTTTTTTCAAAAGTGAGAATTGCAATCCGACACCTATCTAAATCTCACCCAAGCCCTCGGGGCTCCAAACCAAATATGCACACAACCTCAATAACATCATACGGACTTATTCGTGCGATCAAATCGCCAAAATAATATCATATACATCGAATCAAGCCTAAAAATTCATGTTTTTCTTTGAAATTTTCATAAAGCATCAAATTTTTATTTTAAGTCCGAAACACGTCAAACGACGTCCAACTTCAACAAAAATTTACAGAAATCGCTTAAACCATATATAAGACTTGTAACGGGCGTCGAAACCAAAATACGAGCCCGATACCACAGTTTTTAATAAGATTTAATTTCTAATTTCCTTAATAATTTCACCAAAAAATTCATTTCTCGGGCCCTAGACCTCGAAATTCGACTCCGGGCATATGCCTAAGTCTCATATTTTTCTACGGACCCTCTGGAACCGTCAAATCATGGGTCCGAGTCCGTTTACCTAAAATATTGACCGAAGTCAAATATATATTCATATTAATATCAAAATTTGGCATTTTTCACACAAAATTCATATTTAAGCTTTTCGGCTATGCGCCCGGACTACGCACGCAAATTTAGGCAAACTTAAATGAGGTTTTCGAGACCTCGGAAGCACGGAAAGAGAGAGAAATAGGTGATGATCCTTTGGGTCGTCACAGAATTATGGAGTAATAAGTTAGGGTATAATTGGAAAAAAAAATAGAAAATAATGCCATCACACTAAATTGGTTATTTAAAAAAATACTATGACTTTTTAATTGTTCTGGAATAATAAATTTAATAATATAATACATTCAATTTTAATGAAACAATCAAAATAAACATTATTTGGGGGTGAAAATACAATATGATACCGGATAACAAACTTCCAAACAAGCTGTTAACTGACGTGACAATATAAAAAAGTTAAAAGTTTTTCCGGATAAACTCTTCCTCATTTGTATATTTTGGCAACCGTAGATGTTAAAGTATATGTGGAGCGCATTATCCAAAACATTTAAGACCAAAAGCAGAGGATAGAAGAATGAAATCTTGCTGTCTACTTTGCATCCACAAATATACCTCCTAAAAAATCACAATTCTCTGCTCTTTCAATTCAAGAAAATCTATCATTATTTTTCCATGAGATATAGCAAGAATGTCAGCAGCATTATGTTCATCATTTCGGGTACCTCAATGGAGATACTGTAACAAGAACTTGCACTACTGGATTTTGCCTCCTTCTAAGACAAAACTTAGCTTTCTTTATTTTCCAATTTTCTCTTCTTTTACTGATGACGATTCTGTCAAACCCATCAAACAAAATCAGGTACTATTATTTTCTTAGTCTCTTCTGTTTTTACATAGACATATACAAACCTATCGCAGAGAAATGAGATGAAATGTGTTGTTTCTTATCCAGTATACCATTAAAGTCGCAAAATTATTTTTGGTCATGTTAAAGATTATAACACTAAAGTTACACAATTAATTTTTGTCATGTTAAAGCAACTGAGCTTGAGCTTTACTGATTATGAAATTATAGTAACTAAACTATAGTAGTTAATTTAGTGACTTAATTGTTATAGTGGGTAATGGGTAGCCCGACACACATGGCATCCCGCGTTCACGTCCGGAGAAGGACCGTATCCCAAAAGAACCGTATCCCAAAGGGTGTTATATGGACAGTCTACCCTAATGCAAGCATCAGATTCGAAGTTGTGATCTATAGATGACAACTTTATCATTGCTCCAAGGTACCCCTTCCAAATCGCGTTCACGTAGGGTCCGGGGAAGGACCGTACCTCAAAGAGTGTAATGTAGACAGACTACTCTAATGCAAGCCTTAAGGTTGCTTCCATGGCTCGAATCCATAATCTATAGATCAACGGAGACAACTTTATCGTTGTTCTAAGGCTACCCTTCCAAGTAAATGCACCATCAAAATATAATTGTGACATTATTGTTACAATGTCAAAAATTTAATTGTTATAGTGAATAAAGTTCGATTACTTTTTAATGCGACTGTGACTTTAACTTTATAGTGGATAAAGTTAAATGACTTTAGGTGAAATTAACCTTTTGTTTCTTGAAATACTATATGATAAGAGGGCTTACATTTCATGTGTTCTATTAACAGGTTATGTATGACCCTTCAGAGGAGCTCTTTGGACTTACTGCTGATTTGCAGCCAAGGTTTTAGCTTCTTCTTTTTCTTCTGTTTTTATTTAATTGGTTGTATTTAAAGGCTGATTCAGAATTTAAACTTGAAGAGGTCAACCTTTAAATTCCTACCATTAAATCCATTGCACGTTTGAAATTATGGTTTCAGAATTTAATATTTGTTGAAAATTTTGTAATAGTCCACGTGCTCGACTTGCATTATTTCATTATCTATGTTTGTTGCTGTAGTAGTGTTTCTATTTGCTGTCTGTGTGATGTTTGTAAAGTTTTCCAATCACCTTCCTTCAGCAATTTAATGTAGGGTATTGCAGCTTGTTTCTTGAAACACCAATATTTTTGCTTCTCTTGCTAATAAGCTAATGAGCCCTCATTCTCATGATAAGCAGCCCGTATCTACTCGTAATTACATCTTGAGTAAGTTAACTATCTATCTGCTATCTGCATTCCTGTGACCTGTGTTTTATCATTTTCCAGGAAGGTTATTTCTAGTGCTTCGAGTCCGAGATCATGGTTTGGCCCAAATGGCCAATATATAAGAGAATTGCCTTGCCCAAGCTGCAGAGGAAGGGGCTACACTCCATGTATTGAATGTGGAATAGAGCGATCCAGTTTAGATTGTTCATTGTGTAATGGAAAGGTAACTTCTTTTCTAGATCATGTGTATTAAGCTCTAACATTACCTGTATATAAGCTTGATATGTCAGTTGGAATATCGATGTGATGCTCATTTATACCAGAGCTATGTCCTTAATAGAAATTTTCGTGTATGGCAGGGTATGATGACTTGTCATCAGTGCGGTGGAGATTGTGTCATTTGGGAAGAGTCTATTGATGAAAGGCCTTGGGAGAAAGCTCGATCAAGGTAAATATATCCTGCCTCATGTTTCAATTAGATTCCATTTTGCCGAAGTCATGTGTTCTCACTGCAATATTATTAATCGAGTGCATAAGTTTGCTCTATAATCAAGTTCATCATTGTGCAACTCGGTGTATAGCAACATGTTTACCTTGCCATATTTGGCTTAAGTATGGCATTATGTTTTATGTAGTCAAAGGAGTTACTTAACCATTGCTTTATATTCTGCATCAGGCATCTTGTGTTTTTAAGCTTTCTTTCTTCCTATTTATATTATACAAGCAATATTTCTATGCAACTTTAGTTAGTGTTGCTCTATAAGTAGCCTACATGATCTTTTTCAGTTCGCCTTTAAAAGTAAAGGAAGACGATGAAGTGGACAACTTAGAGATAAAGCTTGACGCGAAGAGGAAAACTAAGCGTGTCTACCAATCTCCAAATACAGAAGTCAATTTGAAGATCAGCAGATCATTAAAAGTTAGTATTCATTTTTCTATCAGCACCCTAGTTGTCCTCTCCACTAGGCGTAATTCTCCTTCAATCAAACTACTGTCACTTGTTTCCTCATTTTGATGTTTCTATTTCACCATTATTATTGCATGGACAATGTAGTGAACCTTTCATATGGATGGCTCTTTGGATACCTATGCAAAATCTTAAACTTCAGACGAATTCGTCAATTCTTGAATATAATCTTTTTTGTTTAGTTGGATGATTGCAGAGCTTAAATGCCAAAACTGGACTATTTAGTAAGAGGATGAAGATTATCCATGGCGATCCCATGCTTCATGCACAAAGAGTAGCTGCTATTAAGGTTTGACTTGACAACTTATATCTGAATGATTGACCTCTGGCTATGTGTATCTTTAGCTTGATATATATCGTTCTAATCCATAAGCTCATATTACAACCACTCTCTTTCCATGTAGCATTGCAAGTGCTGCTAAGTCATTAGTAGTCACTGCACAGAGCATGTCGCTCTGGATTTTTCTACGAGAGAAGTATACAGATGTCATCGTGATGTAAATCTAACATAAATCGCAGATCTCCTTAATGATTGAAATAGATGAGGTAGAAAAGGGAGAGTGATTCCTCAATGTTGCTTCAAAACTTAAAAAGTTTTAATTTGACATGATACTTGTTATGCAGAAAGCAAAGGGGACTCCTGCTGCTAGAAAACGTGCCTCCGATTCCATGAAAGATTACTTCCGTGATCCAGATAACCGTCGCAAGAGAAGTATATCCATGAAAGGTCTAATAAAGTATTTGCTTATGTTGACACTTAAATTAATGGTGGTTTTGCTTTCTTCTTTGATTATATCATAGTTGTACTGAAGATGTTAAAAGCCACCCCTTGAATGTTCCGTCAAGGGTCTTGAACCTATTACACTACAGAAAACGATCACTGTAAACCATTAAACACTTAAACAATGAAAAGATTTTATTGTTGTTTCCCTTCATTTACCTGTTACAAAAAGTTGAGTTCACCATTTGGCTTTTGCGGCATAAGTATTGCATATAAGTCCTGATATTCAACCACTACATCTTATTGGCATTTTCTGTAGGGGTTTTTTTTTTTTGGGGGGGGGGGGGGGGGGGGGGGGGGGGATTTAATATGGATCACATTATTATCCTTTTCGCTTATCAGAAAAGCCAATGTCTTGGTACATTTTCCTGAATATCAAGTGGTGCTCTCATTAAGGTCATCTGTTTATACTGAATTCGATATTCTTTTTTGTTTTGAGAATTGTAAAATGAAAGCATGTTTCTCTTCAAGATGAAGATAATATCTGATTTGAATTGCAGGAGTGAAATTTTACTGTAGAAATTGTGGACAGGAAGGGCATAGGAGTAACTACTGTCCAGAAATTCGAGACAATATAGATAGACGTTATAGATGTCGATTATGTGGAGCAAAGGGTCATAACAGAAGAACCTGCTTAAAGTCGAGCTTAATTGTACCGAAGAAAATGGTCAAGATTAACCATCATTGCAGCAAGTGTCGGAGAACTGGTCATAATAGAAGGACATGCAACCAAAAGAAGAATGAGACCAAAGTTGTCGCTACAATCAATAGTTCTGCTACCCGGGCAAAGAGAACTTATAGCTGCAGTGTGTGCTTAGGGAAAGGGCACAATGCTCGGACATGTCTTCATAAAAACAACGTCAAAAGAAGATAGTTCTTTTTAAGGAAATTCCTTATGTCTGACTTTGTTCACATATATCAATTAATCCAATATTCTGTTTCTTTTCTGATAGTTCTTCGTTTTAAATGTTTGTTCGATTAAAAACTTTGGATCAATTGCTATAAAAATATGGAAAATCTGTGTCTTGGATATAAAGCTGTGACAAATAACATGGTTGATTTTTGCATGAGAACACGTACGAGTCGTATCTGATAGATTGTGCTGCATATATCTGTTCTTGAAATCCATATTTTCTTAAACAAAGCACAAATATATCAGCATTATGCTTTTATTACTATGTAAAAGAATAGGGGTTGATACAATAAATTTCACTCTTGGGGACACATGTAGCCTATATTGAAATTCAAACAGGGAAATTTACATTTATTAGAAATCATAAATCAAAATTTTCTGTTACAAAAAATAAACTTGATCTCTCACCAGAACCCACTTTTTTCCTTTTCTTCCTCTCCTAACTGTTTTTCCCTATAGAGCAAACCAGCCAGGAAAAAGCAAAAAAGAAAAAAACAGTAGAAAAAAACTGAGAAACAACGAGACAACAGATAGATGTCTCAGCCATTTCTTTCTTCTCTTACTGTAAAAGAACCCCCCCAAAAAATCTTCGGCTCCATGTCAACCCCAAAAAGTGAAATGTACATATGGTTTATATATTAGTATTATGTACATAAATATAGAACATTGGCTAGCATGCTTTTCCAATCTTGCACTTGATTACACCAGCTTTGCGAGTGAGTCTGCCGACAAATTTAGCAGGCTCAAACTTGATGCTGGTATGTTCTGTGAATGGAGTATGCTTGATATCTGGTCCGGATTCCCTAAAGTAGGCTCCGTTCAAGAACAAATCACCCTCAGATCTCCATTGCCAGTTTCTCCACAGAGATTCTGGGGCGCCATTCCGGTTTGTCACCTTCATTTAGCATACTTTATGTTAGCAATTCACATGCAATAAGCCCCAAAAGGGAAATGATGACTCTCTACTGTTTTAAGTGAAAAAGTGTTTATGTTAGCCTTATGCTACAATCTAATAGGGCAACCCGGTGCAATAAGCTCCCGCTATGCGGGGGTTCCGGGTAAGGGCCAGACCACAAGGGTTTATTGTACACAGCATTACCCTGCATTTCTGCAAGAGTCTGTTTCCATGGCTCGTACCCATGACCTCTTGGTCGCATTATGTGATTGGACAATCTAATAGGACATATCAAAATGTGATTGGACAAGAAAGGTTAGGTTGATTTATTCATATATGCTTAAGCCTTGGTAAGCAGATACTATCTGATGTATGTGCTGATTGGAGGTAGCAGATACTATGTGAAATTACCGACAAACACCACTATTTTTATTTTTAAAAAAAAGAAAGTTTTTAGAATGTTAAGCATACCTCTTTAGTGTTTGGATTGTTGGAAGCCTTGAAGCGGTTACCCTGGCTAATAATGGTGGGATTAGCAGTGCCACCAATTGCATACATTTCCCATTTAGCATAGTCATTGTTGACAACATGGAAGAATCCCCATCTGCACCTTGGCATCCTTTGAATACATCCCTTTCCGAACCGATTGAATGCAACTGTAACTTGCATGATTTTATCTTGAGGAAAGGCATCATTTGCTCCCAAAAGCATCACCTGAAATTGAATCATCATTTATTGTTATTAGGCCAAATACATCGACAACCCCCTAAACTTGGCTGAATTTTTCGTTAGACGCCTTATTGTTGAAAATGTGCCTACTAAGAGTAGGAGAAGAGAAAAACTTACGTCGTTATGATGATTGAATTTGCAGTTAGAAATGGTGATAGCAGTGGAAGCCATGATTGCATCGATGAGTCCATCAGCACCCTTGGTTAAAGTACAATGATCGATCCAGATACGGTTGGCACCAAAGATGGAAATAGCATCACCATCACTCACTGTCCTAAGACCAATATGGTCAATAGAATCTCTGATCATACCACCTGCGGTAGAAAGGATGTGATGAACTCTAATGTTGTGGACAATCACATTGTGCACAAATTGTATGGTTAATCCTGCTCCATATGCAACATGAACAGAAACTCCCCTGCCATCAATTGTCTTATCATTGTTGATCATCAGTTCTTGCTGCAACCTGATTATCATCGACTTCTCGAAGATAATCCACAATGGCTCTTCTTGGATGACAGCGTGGCGAAGGGTTCCTGGCCTTGGCTCTTCCACATTATCATCCGAGGGATCGGTGACAACATAGAATTTACCGTCTTTACCACCAGTTGTGCCATGGCCAAATCCCCTAGCACAATCTGCTAATGCCTTCCTGTTATTAGCCCAGTTTTTGTCACACCTCCAACATTTGTCAATTGGATTGTAGGCCTTGCAACCATCATTGTCATCCTTATCATCTTTATCATCTTTATCATCTTTATCTTCTTCCTTCAGATGCCTCCTTGTGCCATTAAAAATTGTTCTGCAATGTTGGACAATAACTAATATAAATTAAAAAAAAAAAAGGGAAGATGTCCAAATCTTACCACTATTATACAAAAAAAATTAATTTTACCCTCCATTATACTTCCATCCTGGGGCTATTCATACCTTTGTCGTTAGCAAATCATCTCATATTTGCCCTTGTTTTTAATGGAGCTCCTACATGGTCTAAGTAGATTCCATATGTCAAAATACTCGGGCGGGAGGTTGGAGAGGTCCAAATTTACCCATGTACTTTTCATTATGGTAACGATAAGTGTACGATCGACCCTTCCCCGGCCTTTCCACGGACCCGCGCATAGCAAAAGCTTAATGCACTGCACAGACCTTTTAAGGGTATGATTGACCCTAAGTATTACGGATGGTAAAATTAACCGATTTCGGATAATGAGGGGTATTTTTGACCTTTTCCCTTAAAAAAAAAAGCTTTTGATCCACCCACAAAGCAAGAGACCCTTTGACAAAGAAACCATTTGTTAAAAAATAAAAACTTACTCTCCAACTTCTTTGTTGAAAGTATCAGTGAGTTCCTCAGGATTTTCATTATAAGCAGCAAGAGAGGACTTAAGGGCTTCTTCAGCTTTCTTTTCCAAATAAGGATCAAATTCAGCAATATTGGCATGCAAGTGTGGGATTAAAGAAGCAATACATAAAAGGGAATACAGAAAAATAACTAAATTACAACTAACTGAGGCCATTTTTTTGTAATTTTATATTTCTTTTGTTGTATTATGGTAGCAGAATAACTTTTTTGTTAGTTAATATCTGCTACCACCTGCAGCTTGGGGAATCCCAAGTGTTGGTAGTAGTTGATATTTGTAATGCAGGTGAGTTCCCAAAGCTTGGGAATACAATAATAGTAAACACATATATACCACTAACATAGGAACAGATAGGGACATATTTTTAGCGGGAACAACGGATGACCAAATACTAATTTGAGGTTGACGAGGTTGACAGTTATAGTTTCCTAACTAACTTTTGAATTTATTTTTGGGTGGAAAAACATAAGTCAAGGGATGTTAGAAAACAAGGAAACATCAAAAGCGGATCTAGGATATTGTTGTAATTATATTACATTAAATAAATATTCTTAGACAAGCTTTACAAATGTAATATACTCTCTTCATTAATATTATAGAACAAACTCATTGTAGCCCCACAAGTAAGGTATAAGGAAGATAGTGTGTACACAAACTTTACCCTTACCTTAAAAAGATACAAAGGATAGTGTATTCCCCTACCTTAAAAAAGATAGAAAGACTGTTACGATAGATCCTCGACTCAGAAAAAATAAGAAGAAATGAGTAACAAGTGACAATACCCGCACGCCAATTGGAAAAATCGAAGTGAACGAAAACAAGTGATAACAGAAAAATATAAGAATAAGAAAATACAAGACTAACACTATGTAGCACACTAATACCACTGGTATGAACAAGGAAAATAGAAAACAGTTGGTCACCTAACCTTCTATCTGAATTCTCAACCTCCACATCTTCCTATCAAGGGGCATGTCCTCGGTAAACTTGAACATCGTCATGTCTTGCCTAATCTAGAACAAAGGACAACCTCTCACATCTCCTCACTAGGGCATCGATGTCTTTCCTCTTTACATGCTCAAACCATTTAAGTCTCACTTCTCACATCTTGTCTGCCACAAGTGATATGCACATATTTTTCCGAATATCTTCATTTCTGAATTTATCTAACCTGGTATATACACACGTCCATTTCAAGATTCTCATTTCTGCTACCTTCATCTTTTGGACATCGAAGTAACTGACTGACCAACACACAACCTCATACAACATAGCCAATGTGACAACCATTAGGTAGAATTTACTTTTAAGTTTCGACGGCACATTCTTATCAAATAAAAAATCAGAGGTGATCCTCCATCAATATTGACCATTAAATAAAGAATTTGTGAGAGATTGGTCGTATTATTAAATATATCCTAACCGGAAAATTAGTTGGACGGGTCAAAATTTAAGTGGGTCAAAATGGGGAATGGTTAAAAGCGGATATTAACCCATACTTTTTAGGAAATTTTGCATGGTATAACTAAATTACACTCTATAATTATCTAAATATATATATTTTAAACTAATTATAATACATAGCTACATATTTAGTTTTTAGCAAATACCCTCTCTTCTAACCCTAAAGTAACTTTTTTCCTCTTTTCCTCCTTTCATCTTCAGTCGCCTCCCCCATCTCCCTTGAACACACACACTCTCTCTATGGTGTTACAATCTCGCTGGAGAACCACCGCCGGCCTAACCCACCGGAATATTGTCGTCCGACCTTCTTTGGTGTTTATGCTCGTCGTGTTCTTTACATGGACATCCCATTTTATTTTTTTCTCACCTTTGTACTCTTTATTTTCTCATCCGCTATGAAATTTTCTCAATTTAGTACTTTAAATTCCTCAGTCCAGACCAGTCTCGTTATTACCTCCACCGATGTCATCATCTCTGATTGGAATCCATGTCCAACTGACCGAATTTCTCAGTTTCGAGTGTATTTTCTCATATTTGAGTATATTTTATTTATTGTGGCCGAATTAAATACAACAAAATACACATTATGGCCGGATTGTTGTTCGTCTGACCGTGGTTTGGTAGATATAATATGATAGTGTATTCTCATATCTACGTGGATTTTTGTTCTTCTTCATTTTTTAGTTTTAATACAATGATATAGTGTTTTGCTTGGCAGGATGACGGCATCCCTGCAAACTTTCTTCTCTTCTTTGCTATTGTGTCACATGTTACAAATCCAGTCAAATTTAAGTATATTCTGTAATTTTCAATTTAAATACAGTTAACTTTTATTTTTGTATTGTCGCCTATATTTATAATTTCTGAATGTTATCTTTTGTGGCAGATTCCTGTATTTTGTAAATTTTTGTTGTTTGAATACAACAAAATTAAATATAGTAAGGGATGTTTACATATCTACACACTATTAAAAATTTTATTACCCTAAATGTTCATATTTTTTTTTTGGTAAACAAAGATAATATATTAATAAAATTAAATGCGTACATAGGTTTGATGCCTATATGTCATTCTATTACAAACTATAGAGTACGGATTAGTATTAATTACATTTGTCATGGTCCTCCTAATGGATTTATCATCATGACAATCATGCACACCTACTACATTCATATCCGTTTTACTAGTTCCAAGTTTATCATCTTCAAAATATTTCTTCACAAAAAGAGGGACACTGTCAAATATCTCTGGAAAAAAGTTTTCTTCAAAATTGTGTCCCTTTTTAGCCAACTGATCAGCTACCATATTCTGTCCCCTGTACGCATGACTGATGACTGGCTTACCTAGCAGATCTAGGTAGTACCTGCAATCAACTATTAAGTTAGATAACTCAATATTGTTAGATTGTAATAGAAGTAGAAGTCCATGTGCATCTACTTCTATTTCTATTGGTGTCAAATGAGCTGTATAAGCTAATTTTAAACCATGTAGTAATGCGTATAATTCAGAGAAAATAGCTGATATTTTAGGACAAGAAGCAGAAAATCCTGTTATCCATCCAGCGTTAGAATCTCGAATTACTCCTCCTATGCCCGCCCCTTTATTTGAAAAAGCTCAGTCAGTATTAAGCTTAAAGAAATTTTTGTGAGGTGGTTTCCAATTAATATTTAATTTAATTCTAGTAGTAAACTTAGGTTTGAAATTATACGAAATTAAATAAGTAAACTCGGATGCCTGTTGTTTAATTAATGAATGGGAAATGGAGTTATACTTCTGTTCAAAAAAATTTGTATTACGAGTAATCCAGATATTCCATAATGCATAGGCCAGAAAAGTTTGGTGATTGATTAGATATGGAAATAAAACATTTTTATTGAACAGTATTTGACGAACCCAAGTATGTGTATTTTGAATATGGAGTACAGATTGCATTTGTTCATCGAAACCTAAGAGTTTCCATAGTCGTTGAGAATTTGAACATGTTAAGAATAAGTGCTTAGTTGTTTCATTCTCCTTTCCACAATATAAACAAGTAGCATTTGATATAACGTTAATATGGTTTAGGTAAACTCTAGTTTTTAATCTATTACGACAAAGTAGCCAAATAAAACCTTTAATTTTTGGGTGAACTGGTAGCTTCCAAATCCAATTAAAATTGTTTTGGGAAGGTATAGTATTAAATATATACAACACGCCTTAAAAGGCTCCGAATAAATTATTTGTACCTTCAATCAAGGGATTACGTTATACCCTTTTCCTTTTTTCTCCTCTCTCCCTTCTTCTCTCCGTATCTCGAGTAAACGAAGTGCTTTGATTAATATCAAAATTCCCAAAAGCATTTGAAACTAGGTTGTACATGGACCGGGTTGGTTCGGTTTTTATCAAAATCAAACCAAACCAATTATATCGATTTAGATTGGTTCGGTTTTGTCGGGTTTTTCGGATTTTCGGATTTTTTTGTTACATGAATATTATTTCCATCTTACGTTATTAAAATTATAGATAAAGCTTTGATAAGTGAATATATATATAGTAAATATAGAAAAAGTTGACAAACATATGATCTATTAAAATATTATAATGGGAGAAATTTTTTAGTAACACGTAGTTATTTTCTTAGTCGTCTAACAATAATTTTTCATTCACTTACGCTTTCAAGGTTAATTAATGAGAAGATCCCAAATATTATTTTATAAAAGAAAAATCACTATAAAGTCTTAAAAATATAAATAAAATTTGTATATTTATACCGGTTTGGTTCGGATTTTTTTACTTAATACCAAACCAAGTCAAACCAAATCTAGTCGGTTTTTTTAATCGATTTGATTTAATTTTTCGGTTTGGTGTGATTTTCCGGTTCGATTTGAACACCCCTATTTGAAACCTTGGCAGGATGCTTCTCCCTGAAAGTACGTGTAGCTACACATTCCTCCAGAAATGCCTGGTTATTGGTTACAAGTAAAAAGCTTCCTCAATAAGTTAAGTAGCAAAATACATAGAATATTGAGGAGCAGTCCTATTCCTTGTGTCACACATGTCAAATAAGATAATATAAAAAGCTTAATTACTTGCATATTAAATTAGTAACGAAAAAGAGAACTAATTATATTTTGCATATTAAGAGTTAGAAGTGCAATGACAAAGAGTATTCTGATCAGGGAAGTAACGAACACCAAATCATGTTCCCCTCCCACCACCCGATTACCGCTTTCCAACAATTCTCAGGTTCTTACCCAATAGAAGCTGTGGTTTGGTTGTTGCTCAATTTGAAATAACAATAAGTTTGTACAATTTTTATACAAAATGTCTATTGTATATTTTGTATTTAATTTATACATAGTAAAAATAAATTTCATACAATTAATTATATATTATACAATTTATCTATAATTTTCATATATCATTTCTACTCAGTTATATACAATTACAGTATCATATAACTTAAATATAATTTTATACAATATTGTTCAAGTTTCATATAACTACATATATAAACAATAAAATATAATTTTTCTATAACTGTAGTACAATTTCGTAAGTATAATATATGTCATGTCTTCTTCTTCTTCCTTTTGTTCTTTTTCTTCTTCGAGTTTCAATCTGAAATTCAGTAAAAATCAAGTTTAATCTTCACCAAAACACCCTCAATATTGAGATATAAACTCCAAACCATATTCTCAATTATTTGCAACAACACTCAATCCAAACAAATAATGATTTTTAAAAATTCAAATTCAAATTCAAAGCTTCAAAGCCTTTTAATGGTTGTCAATGATGGAATTACTGCTATCTTTTCCTTTGCTTTACATTACAAGAATTAGGGATTGGGAGATAGAGATAGACGTAGAGAGAATTCTCAATTATTGGTAACAACATCCAATTCAAAGAAGACGTTTTTTGAAAACCTAAATTCAAATTCATGGCTTCAAAGTTTTTTAATGGCAGTCAATAGTTGAATTGCTGCTCTCTTTATCTTTGCTCTGCATTATTGGAATCAGGGAAGAAGAATAAGGATGAGAAATAACTTATTCCTAATATAAGGGGATACTCATTTAATTCCTAAAATGTATATAATTGATAAAGAGATATATATGAGGTAATTAAATTGAAACTTGAGTAGGGAGGATAATAAAATTTTCAATAATGTATAGGTATATAAAAATCTCACATATAGTAAATTGAATACATTGTAAAAGCAGAGACAAATAAATATGGTGAATTGAATACAACCGAATATCACTAGTTTTTGTTTGAATGCAGTCGAATTGAATGCAATGTAGAATAGTAAAGAACGAATATAGCCGAATTGAACATAGTGTATACAACCGAATTAAATAGAAGGATATATAGCCTATTTCTTAATTTTGTGTTGTTTGAATACAACTTAATTCAATACAGTAAAATTGAATACAAAACCAAATACATATAATAACGAATTTATCCGAATTGAATATAGTCTATACAACTAAATTGAATACAGTGATATATATCACATGGAAAATAATTAATAGCTATAGAATGTAATTAACTAAATTATAGCTACGCCAATGATAAGCTCCTAAACAATAGTCATCTCAGAAAATTTCAACCTCTTTAAAGATGCTAGCAGAATGCGGAATACCCAAAATACAGAGCCAGAATGAGCTTTTTGGTATTTAATTTCTTGATTAAAAAAAACAATTTTGTACTTTGGGATAACTTTCCCGGTTCTTTTCTAAATATTTTTTCTGAACTTCCCTAATTTGAGGAAATGGAACTAATATATTTCTCATTCGAAAGACAACATTTCTCGGTTGCCAAAAAAGAGAGGAAGTAAACTAATAAATATGAAGTGTTTCTCTTCTAAATTCTTCTTCATCGCCATCATCAGATAAGTTAAAGATGGCTTATATCACACACTTTAGGGTACGGTCCTTCCCTGAATTCAGTGTGAACACGAAATACTTTATGTACCAGACAATCTTTTTTCTCTTCATCACCATAATTAGGGGCGTACAAAGGAAACCGACATACCGTCAAACCGATATCCGAGTCAAATAAAAAAAAATAACCCGACTATGATTTGATTTGACTTGGTTTGGATTTAAAGCCGTACTATAATTTGGTAAATACTGAATTACCGTACTGAAACCAAAAATTTTGTTATTTAGTAATTGATATTTTGGTATTCGGTATGGCATTTGGTAATCGATTTAAAATAAATTGGTATTAGGTATGATATTTGGTATTTTAAAATGAAATACCAAAACCAATATCATACCGAAATATGTATTATAGTACACAATACATATTATTACTTACAACATAAATATATAAAATCTAAAATTTTACTTTCCTTTATTTTCTAAGTTTATCAATTAACTCTAAACAAGTAACAAGACATTCTAATGATCAGAATTATTCCTTTATGTACAATTTTCTATTAGGGTAGATACTTGTTTATTTTGGACAAAACTTTTGACAACAAATATTTTTAGTTTTGTAATGTTTAAATTAGTTAAGAATATTACAGTTTATGACTCTACGCACCAGTTAGCATTCAAATCGGATAAATCGAAGTTATCGAACCGAATAAATCAAAACTGAAAAAAAATCGAACCATACTGAATTTAATTAGATACTGTATTGGTATAGCATTTTAAGAAATTGTAACGATCCAAAGGGTCATCACTTGTTTCTTTACTTGCTCTGTACTTCTGAGGCCTTGAAAATCTCATTTGGGATTGCCTTGATTTGCATGCACAGTTTGGGCGCGTAGCCGGAAAGCTTAAATATGAAGTTTGTGAGAAAAATGCTAATTGTTGATATTAAATTGATTAAATTTTCGAGTCACCGTGGAGGGGAAGTGTGGAAACACTATAGATCCTCCTAATTTGGGAGGGTTTTTTTAAAAAAAAAAAAAAAATTGATTAAATTTGACTTCGGTTAATATTTTGGACAAATAGACCCGGACCCGTGATTTGACGGTCCCAGAGGGTCTGTAGAAAAATATGGGACTTGGGCGTATGCCCGAAATTGAATTCCGAGGTCTCAAGCCCAAAAAAATAAATTTTTGTGTGAAATTATTTTCTGAAAATAATTAAGGAAATTGGAAATGAAATTAGATTAAAAGACTGTGGTACCCGACCCCTATTATGGTTCCGGCGCCCGGTATAAGTCTTATATATGGTTTAAGCGCTTTCTGTAAAGTTTGGTTGAAATCGGATGTCATTTGACGAGTTTCAGACTTAAAACTCTAAACTTGATGTTTTGTAAAATTTGGAAGAAATCATAGGTTTTGAGGCCTAATTTGATACTTGTGATGTTATTTTGGCGATTTGATCGCACGGATAGATTTATAGGATATTTTTGGGATTGTGTGTATGTTCGGTTTGGAGCCCCGAGGACTCGGGTGAATTTTGAGTATGTTCTGGGAGGTCTTAAACTTAAAATACCAGATGTTGCAAGTTCAGGAAGAGCTGAAGGCTCCAGGGTGCCCACGGTCGCCTTAGTGCGGTCCGCGGTGCATGCTGCGCGGTCGCTATGCGGTCGCGATCGTCCATGCGCAATCCACATAGAAAACTACAGAGAGCCATCGAGTCTTCAGGTCTACCAGCGCGGTCGCGGTTCTTTTCATGCGGTCCGCGCTGGGGGTTTTAGAGAGCTGCAGATTGTTCAGTTCTTCAGCGCGGTCGCGGTCACATTTTGTGCGGTCTGCGTTGGGACTTCAGGGGGGTATACAAAGACGGAAATTTCAGTTATTTTCACTTTTCAAAAGCCCAAAACATAAGATGCGATGTTTCCAAACAATTCTTCTTCTTCAAAATGATTGATAAGTGATTTCTAACTCATTTTCTTCACTCCTTAACATCTTTCAATATAATTCCAACTTCAAAACAAAGATTTTAATTGGGAAATTTGAAAATTTTGGGTAGAACTTAGCTTTTTCTAAAATGGGGGGTTTGGATCTCAATTCGATCCAATTCTCAAATAAATTATATATTTGAGTTCGTAGGAGAATGGGTAATCGGGTTTTGGTTCAAACCTCGGGTTTTGACCATGTGGGCCTGAGGGCATTTTTGGCCTTTTGGGAGAAAATGATGAAAAAGCTGTAATTAGACATTGAGTTTGATTTGTTTAGAACATATTGATATTATAAAGTCATTATTGTATAGTTTTAGTTGAGTCAGAGCCGAACTCGAGAGGGAAATCGGTTGTTGATGATTGAATTGGCCGTGGAAATTTGAGGTAAGTGTTTGGTTTAACCCTAGCTTGAGGGAATAAGAGTTGAGTCTCGTTTGCTACTTTCTAGTTGATCGAGTACGATGTATAGGCATGGTGACGAGTATCTATACTTTGGTGTCTAGCATGACCGTGAGTCCTGCGAATACTTTGGTTTTGTTGTACCTTCCTTGCTTAATTGATAATCTTTATATGTAGTAAAGAGTATGTGAAAGAAATTGTAATCTTTAAACTTCGTGGAGCGTTGGCTCGAGTTGAAATGCAAATTGTGAAGGTATATGAGATAAGTAAATCCTTGGAGTATTGGCTATAGTGGTAATGTGAACTAGGAGATGAAAGTGAAAGAAAGAGAAAAAATAATGATTTTATTCCCTTGTCGGAACGTTGTTGATTATTGACGTGGTACCCTTGCCGGGTTTCTAATTGTTGTTTGTGTTCCTTGCTGGGATTTTCAATATTTGTTTTGTTATTACCTTGCCCTTGTTTGTGATTATTGTTTGCGTGAGGAAGAGTGTTAAAGCATGAAGGATAATGTCGTGTATTGCTTGTTTCTTGTGAGGAAAGTGTGTAAAGCACGAAAGGTGATGCCGTGCATTATTTGCTTAATGTAAGGAAAATAGAGTAAAGCATAAAGGGTGATGTCGTGCAGCACGATATACCATTCCTTGCCGATTTTATTGATTATATGTGAGGTATGAGAGTAAAAGCATGAAGGGTGATGGCATGCTTATCTGATCTACTATTGCTTGGTGAGGATGAGAGTAAAAGCACGAAAAGTGATGCTTTATGGAGACTGGATAGGTTCACCGAGCTCTTTACTACTACTTTCAGCAGAGCATCTACCGAGGATCCTCAGGATTATTTGGACAGTTGCCACGAGGTTCTTCGAAACATAGGTATTGTGGAGTCCATTGGAGTTGACTTTGTTGCATTTCGCCTACCTGGATCCGCCAAGACTTGGTGGAGGGATTTCTGTTTAGATAGACTTGCAGGGTCTCCAACCTTGACCTGGGATCAGTTCATGCATACATTCCTGGAGAAGTTCCTCCCTGTCACACAGCGTGAGGCCTATCGGAGAAAGTTTGAGCATTTGTATCAGAGATCTATGTTAGTCACCCAGTACGAGACCATGTTTATTGAGTTGGCTTGTCATGTTACTGTCATACTCCCTACTGAGAGGGAGAGAGTGAGACGATTCATTGATAGGCTTATCTAGCCTATTCATCTCCAGATGACCAGAGAGGCGGGGAGTGATATTACTTTTCATGAGGCGACCGATGTGGCCCGGAGGATTGAGATAGTATTGCCGTAGGGGAGTGGTAACAGAGCAGACAAGAGACCCGTCAGTCGGGCCGATTTAGTGGTGCCTCATCTGGAGGTAGAGATTCTTATGATAGGGGTCAGCCTTCTAGGCATTTCCAGTCAGCCCTCCAGGTTTCTCAAGGTGCTCCAGGTGATCGTGGTTTCTGTGGGCATTATTCTAATCAGCAGTCATTCACCGCACTGCACCGCCAGCTCCTATCAGTGCGTCGCCGCTTTAGAGTTTCCATGGTGGTAACTCAGGTTAACAGGACCAGCAGACTTAGCAGCGGAGGATTTGTTACACCTGTGGTGACACGGTCCATATTGCCAAATTTTACGCTCGAGCACCGAGCAGCTCTCAGCACCAGGGATCTCGTTCCATGGTTCAGGCACCAGCTACTCCACAGCCCGCACAGCCAGCTAGAGGTGGCGGTAGAGGTGCCATAGGTGGAGGTATAAGTCATAGAGGTAGAGCTCAGACCGCCAGAGGTGGAGTCCAGCCAGCAGTAGGCCATCCCAAAGAGGCAGATCAGAATGGCAGGGCCCAGTCCCGGTGCTATTCTTTCCAGGCTAGGCCCGAGGCAGAGGCTTTAGATGTGGTGATTACAGGTATGGTTCTGGTTTGTGATAGAGATGCTTCAGTGTTTTTTGATTTGGGGTCTATGTATTCATATGTGTCATCCTATTTTTCCCCGTATTTGATCATGCCTAGTGATGCATTGGGTATCCCTATTTATGTGTCTACGCCGATGGGTGATTCCATCATGGTCGATCGAGTTCATCGCTCTTGTGTTGTGGTGGTTGGTGGTCTGGAGACTCGTGTAGATCTGTTTCTTTTAGATATGGTTGAATTTTATATTATATTAGGGATGGACTAGCTAGCACCCTATCACGCTATCTTGGACTGACATGCCAAGACTGTAACTTTAGCCTTACCGGGTATGCCTCACTTAGAGTGGAGAGGGACTCCAGTTCATTCTACCCGCAGTGTTATATCGTATGTGAAGGCTCAACATATGGTCGAGAAGGGGTGTTTGGCTTATTTATCTTATGTTAGAGATTATAGTACTGAGGTTCCCTCTATCGATTTAGTGCCCATTGTTCATGAGTTCCCCGATGTTTTACCTTCAGACCTACCGGGTATGCCACCCAATAGGGATATTGATTTCTGTATTGATCTGGTTCCGGGCACTCAGTCCATTTCTATTCCACCATTTCGTATGGCCCCGCCGAAGTTGAAGGAGTTAAAAGAACAGTTGCAAGATTTGCTGGAGAAGGGTTTCATTAGACCCAGCGTGTCTCATTGGGGTGCTCCTGTATATTTGTCAAGAAGAAGGATGGGTCGATGCGGATGTGTATTGATTACCGGCAATTGAACAAGGTAACGGTCAAGAATAAGTATCCATTGCCGAGGATTGATGATTTTTTCGACCAACTTCAGGGTGCTAGGGTATTTTCCAAGATTGACTTGTGATTTGTTTACCACCAGTTGAGGATTAGGGCATCCGATGTCCCTAAGACAGCTTTCTGCACTCGGTATGTGCATTATGTGTTCTTGGTTATGTCATTTGGGTTGACAAATGCGCCAGCAATCTTCATGAACTTGATGAACTGGGTGTTCAGTCCATATTTGGATTCATTCATGATAGTGTTCATTGATGATATACTTATATACTCCCTCAACCAAGAGGAGCAGGAGCAGCACCTTAGAGTGGTTCTTCAGACTCTGAGGGATGGATAGTTATATACTATGTTCTCGAAGTGTGAATTCTGGTTGAGTTCAGTTGCATTTCTAGGTCATGTTGTATCAGCTGAGGATATTCAGATGGACCCAAAGAACATAGAGGCAGTCAATAACTAGCCTAGACCAGCATCAACGATAGAGATTTGGAGTTTCTTAGGGTTGGCAGGCTACAATAAACTATTCGTGGAGGGATTTTCATCTATTATAGCCCCGATGACCAGATTGACCCAGAAGGGTACCCTGTTCAGGTGGTCAGATGAGTGTGAGGCGAGCTTTCAGAAGCTCAAGACAGCTCTGACTACGGCACTAGTGTCGGTTTTGCCCACAGGTTCAGGGCCTTATACAGTTTACTGTGATGCTTCCTGTATTGGGCTTGGACTAGTGTTGATGCAGGATAGGAAGGTCATTGACTATGCTTCGAGACAGTTAAAGATTCATGAGAAGAACTATCCAGTACATGATCTAGATTTGGCAGCCATTGTTCACGCATTGAAGATCTAGAGGCATTATTTGTATGGCGTGGCGTGTGAGGTATTCACTGACCACAGAGTCTTCAATACTTATTCAAGCAGAAGGAGTTGAATGTGAGGCAGAGGAGCTGGTTGGAATTGTTGAAGGATTATGATGTCACAATTCTTTATCATCTAGGGAAGGCCAATGTAGTGGCTGATGCTTTGAGTAGGAAGTCAGCCAGCATGGGCAGTTTTGCTTATATTCCGGTCAGTTAGAGACCACTTTCTTTGGATGTTCAGGCTTTAGCCAATCAGTTCGTGAGACTATATATTTCTGAGCCCAGTCGTGTGTTAGCTTACACGGGCATTCGTTCTTCATTATTGGAGCGTATCCGTGATCGTCAGTTTGATGATCCCAGTGTGTCCTTAGAGACATAATGCATCGAGGAGATGCTAAGAAGGTTACCTTAGATTGAGATGGAGTTTTGAGATTGCAGGGGCGAGTTTGTGTGCCCAATGTGGATGGGCTTCGAGAGTTGATTTTAGAGGAGGCCCATAGCTCCAGCTACTCTATTCATCCGTGCTCCGCGAAGATGTATCAGGACTCGCGGCAGCATTATCGGTGGCGTAGGATGAAGAAGGATATTGTTGCATATGTGGCTCGTTGTTTGAATTTTCAGCAAGTTAAGTATGAGCATTAGAGGCCTGGTGGTTTACATCAGAGGATTGAGCTTCCCAAGTGTAAATATGAGCATATTACTATGGATTTTGTTACTGGACTTCCGTTGCCTCGAAAGAAGTTTGATGTGATATGGGTTATTATTGATAGGCTGACCAAGTCAGTGCATTTCATTCCTGTGGCAGTCTCCTATTCTTCTAAGAGGTTCGCTGAGATCTATATTCGGGAGATTGTTCGCCTTCATGGTGTGCCCGTGTCTATCATTATGGATTAGGGTACGTAGTATACCTTGTGCTTCTGGAAAGCAGTTCAGCGGGAGTTGAGCACATGGGTAGATTTGAGCACAACATTTCAACCCCAGACGGACGATCAGTTCGAGCGGACTATTCAGATTTTGGAGGATATGCTCTGAGCTTGTGTTATTGATTTTTGGGGTTCATGGGATTAGTTCTTGCCTTTGGCGGCATTTTCCTACAACAACAGCTACCGGTCGAGCATCTAGATGGCTCCTTATGAGGCTTTATATGGTAGGCGATGTCGGTCTCCAGTTGGATGGTTTGAGCCGAAAGAGGTACGAATTTGGCTCAGGAGGCCTTAGACAAGGCTAAGATCATTCAGGAAAGGCTTCGTTCAGCTCAATCTAGGCACAAGAGCTATGTAG
The DNA here is from genome assembly GCA_032618575.1 of Nicotiana noctiflora. Lineage (NCBI taxonomy): Eukaryota > Viridiplantae > Streptophyta > Magnoliopsida > Solanales > Solanaceae > Nicotiana > Nicotiana noctiflora. The sequence goes on from JASVEL010000672.1 coordinate 111,069, forward strand.
GTCGTAAGGTTTGAGATGTAGCTTTCATGGTTAGTGAGCGAGTATTGCTCCGAGTGTCACCTCTGAAGGGCGTGATGAGATTTGGGAAGAAGGGCAAGCTTAGCCCTAGGTACATTGGTCCGTTCGAGATTCTTGATCGAGTGGGAGAGGTGGCTTATAGACTTGCATTGCCACCAAGCTTATCAGTCGTACATCCAGTTTTTCATGTATCCATGCTCCGGAGGTATCACGACAATCCAGCCCACATGCTAGTCTTCAGCATTGACTAGTTGGACATGGACTTGTCTTATGAGGGGAGTCGGTAGCTATTTTGGACCGGCAGGTTCGTCAGTTGAGATCCAAGAGTTTTCCTTCCATTCGTGTTCAGTGGAGAGGTCAGCCTCCCGAGGTATCGACCTAGGAGTCCAAGTCTAATATGCGGAGTCGTTATCCTCATTGTTTCCCGACTCAGGTACTTCCTTCTTTTGTCCGTTTAAGGACGAACGGCTATTTTAGAGGTGGAAAATGTGACGACCTAAAGGGTCATCACTTGTTTCCTTACTCGCTCTGTTCTTCTAAGGCCTTAAAACCTCATTTGGGGTTGCCTCGATCCGTATGCACAGTTCAAGCGTGTAGACGGAAAGCATAAATATGAATTCTGTGAGAAAATGCTAAATATTGATATTAAATTGATTAAATTTGAATTCGGTCAATATTTTGGGAAAACAAACCAGGATCCGTGATTTGGCAGCCCCGTAGGGTCCGAGGAAAATATGGGACTTGGACGTATGCCCATAATCGAATTCCGAGGTCCCAAGCCCAAAAAAATAAATTATTGTGTGAAAATCATTTTTTGGAAATAATTAAGGAAATTAGAAATGAAATTAGATTAAAATAATGTGGTATCGGGCCCGTATTTTTTTTCGATGCCCGATACAAGTCTTATATATAGTTTAAGTACTTTCTGTAAATATTGGTTGAAATCGGACGTCATTTGACGTGCTTCGGACTTAAAACTCTCAACTTGATGTTTTGTGAAATTTGAGGCCTAATTTGATGTTAATGATATTATTTTGGCAATTTGATCGCACGGATAGGTTCGTAGGATGTTTTTAAGATTGTGTGTATGTTTGGTTTGGGGCCCCGAGGGCTCGTGTGAATTTTCAGTAGGTTCCGGGAGGTCTTAAACTTAAAATACTAGATGTTGCAAGTTCATGAAGAGTTGCAGGCTCCAGCGCGCCCGCGGTCGCCTTAGCACGGTCCGCGGTGCATGCTGCACAGTCGCCTTAGCGTGGTCTGCGGTGGATGTTGTGCGGTTGCGGTCGTCCATGCGCTATCCGCGTATCAAACTTTAGAGAGCCAGTGACTCTTCAGGTCTACCAGCGTGGCCGCGGTCCTTTTTGTGCGGTCCACGCTAGGGGTTTCAGAAAGCCGTAGATTGTTCAGTTCTTCAGCGCGGCTGCGGTCCCTTTTTGTGTTGTCCATACTGGGACTTCAGGGGGTATATAAAGACGAGAATTTAATTTATTTTTCACTTTTCAAAAACCAAAACATAAGAGGCGATTTTTCCAAATAATTCTTCTTCTTCAAAATGATTGGCAAGTAATTTCTAACTCATTTTCTTCACTCTTTAACATCTTTCAACATAATTTGAACTTCAAAACAAAGATTTTAATGGGAAAATTTGGAAATTTTGGGTATAACTTAGGTTTTTCTAAAATTAAGGGTTTGGACCTTAATTCGAGGTCGGATTCTATAATAAATTATATATTTGAATTTGTGGGGGAATGGGTAATCGGGGTTTGGTTCGAACATCGGGTTTGGACCATGTGAGCCGGAGGGCATTTTTCACCTTTTGGGAAAAAATAATGAAAATGCTTTAATTAGACATTAGGTTTGATTTGTTTAGCACATATTGATATTATGAAGTCATTATTGTATAGATTTGGTTGAGTCGGAGCCGAACTCGAGCGGGAAAGCGGTTGTTGAGGATTGAATTTGCTGTGGAAGTTTGAGGTAAGTGTTTGGTTTAACCCTAGCTTGAAGGAATATGAGTTGAGTCTTATTTTCTACTTGTTATTTGATCGAGTACGATGTATAGCCATGGTGACGAGTATCTATACTTTGGTGTCTAGCATGATCGTGAGTCCTTATCTTGCGAATACTTTGGTTTTGTTGTACCTTCCATGATTAATTGATGATTTCTATATGTTGTAAAAAGTATGTGAAAGAAATTGTGATCTTTAAACTTCGTGGAGTATTGGCTCGAGTTGAAATGAAAATTGTGAAGGTATATGAGATAAATAAATCCTTGGAGCATTGGCTCAAGTGGTAATGTGAACTACGAGATGAAAGTGAAAGAAAGAGAAAAAGTAATGATTTTATTCCCTTGTCGGAACGTTGTTGATTATTGATGTGGTACCCTTTCCGGGTTTCTAATTGTTGTTTATGTTCCCTTTCCGGGATTTTCAATATCGTTTTTGTTATTGCCCTTGTTTGTGATTGTTGTTTGAGTGAGAAGAGTGTTAAAGTACGAAGGATGATGTTGTGCATTGCTTGTTTCTTGTGAGGAAAGAGTGTAAAGCGTGAGGGGTGATGCCATGCATTATTTACTTAATGTGAGGAAAAGAGAGTAAAGTACGAAGGGTGATCTCGTGCAACACGATATACCATTCCATGCCAATTTTATTGATTATATGTGAGGTATGAGAGTAAAAGCATGAAGGGTGATGGTGTGCACATTTGATCTAATATTGCTTGGTGAGGATGAGAGTAAAAGCATGAAGGGTGATGCGGTACATTTGTTGGTTTCTGTTTCTTACTGTTGTACGAGTTGTGCTTTTCCTTGTATCAGTCAAATTTTACTTAAATTATTATCTCCCCACAGCACGCTTCCCCTTTTATATTATTACTTGCCTTGTATTTTGGTTCTGTTATATATTTATAATTGCATAATTTTATATAGTGCCCAGTCTAGCATCGTCACTACTTCGTCGGGGTTAGGTTAGACACTTACCAGCACATGGGATTGGTTTTGCTGATACTACACTCTGTGCTATTTTGCACAGATCCGGATTTCGAACAGCAGCAACAACAACTTTAGCGTGTGAGTAGGCCTTTAGTCTACCGAGACCTGAGGTAGCTTGTAGGCGTCCGCAGGCACGGCATCTCCCTTATTCTTCTCTTTTAGCATGTTATCTCATTGTGTTGAGACAAACAACTGTATTTCTTTCAGATGTTGTATTTAGTATTCTTAGTAGTTCGTGAGTACAGTGACACCAATCTTGGGTAGAGGATCTTGTAGAACCTTTCTGCATTTCCATTCAGTTTTATATAATGCTAAGTCTTCAGCTTATTATTGAATTCTATTGCTTTTATACAATGTGTCGTTAATTGTTAAAAAATGGGTTAGATCTTTTATAGACAGGTTATTAAATTGGCTTGCCTAGCTCTCATTAGTAGGCGTCATCACGACTTTCGAGGGTGGAAAATCTGGATTATGACAGAAACCGATATTAAAAATTGAACAGAAATGTCTAGTACCGTAGACCACCCCTATTTGGTGTTAGAAAAAAAAACCCGACTATAATTGGGTTGACTTGGTTTTAATTAAAAAAAAAAGGTCAAACCGAACCAAACCAACCCGACATTAATATATATATAAATTTTAAAAATATTTTATACATAAAAATAATTATCGTAATGTAATTTATAAATATTTTACACTTTTTCATAGTTCTCTCTTTAATGTAGGGAAACTTACACAAATGTCCCAAATAAGTCTCAACTTACCAACATCTATCCATTAATCATAGAGTTACCAAAACTAGCCAAGTACATTTAATATTAAAAAGTAAATAAATAGGTTCTTTCTCTCAAAAAATCACAAGAAAAAATCACCTTGCATATTCTAAAGTGTGATTAGCAACATTAGATGCAAGACGAAAAGGAATTTCATGGATGAGGTAGCATATAAGGTGATGAAATACAAAAAAAAAATTATAATATTCCAAAAATCTAAGCAAAAAAGAATTTTTTTTCAATGGGTATAGTTAATATTCCTTGAAAACATATAGATAATTCAATATATAAAATTTGAGGAAGATTGGAGGTGATTTGGACTGGTTTTGTATCAAAATTCGTAATTAAATCAAGTTCAAATAATTCTTCCGCAACACATGTATCAAACATGTATCTCACACACAAGTATACTGGATATACATGGGATACATAATTGATACAAATATGGTACATATGTGATACACATATCATTTTTTTTGCATGTTCAGTTTTTACTTCGAATTTTCAGTTCAAACCACCACAAACTTCACCAATTCATTCCAAAACTAAGATTCAAGCTCCTTAAGATGTACCCAATCTATTCTAATAACACACACTCAAAAGAAAGTAAAATTTAATATTTTTTTGTTACAAATAGCTAATTGGCTAATATTAGTAATACTTATCTAATATTAGTAATATTTGGCTAATATTAATAATATTTTATTAATTGGTCAATTTTTGTAACGAGCTACTTTTAAATGGACATAGTTGGTAGTTTCCTTTAATGTATCGTTTCAAGCTTGGACTTAGAATTTTTTAATGGCCAAATATATTTTATAGCCCATCAAGTTTGCAACTCAGATAAAGTCCAAAGCAAAATCAAATCAATATTACTGGTAACAAAAAAAAATTCAATAATAAGAATGACAATAATATTGAATATTTATTTTTTGAGTTTTGTATTGGTTTACACAACTTGTTCGGATAGTTGTTACTCGTTTATAATGTATTGTATGTATTGTATTGTAATGGATAGATTGTGTCATTTGCCGTCGTTTTATGATATCATGCACCAGTAATATGAAGAATAAACTTGTAATATTATAAAGAAAAATCATATACAGGGTAAAATTACTACTATATAAAAGGGTAGGATAAATGATAAAATAAAATTATTTAGCAATAACTAAGGGTGAGATTGAGAGAAAAAAAACAAGGTAACGACGCGAACATACCAAAACGATCGTTACATAAAGTGGCACATTTCGTCGTTATGTTACGATAGAATTAACGATACGATACAATAAAATTTAAATAACAAATAAAACAAACATCGTATTTTAAGTAATAATATGATACGATACAACGTACAACTATCCAAACAAGTTGTAAAGATGCATAACTTATTTTTATTATTATTTAGTCATATTTTTAATACTTAGTTCTTACTACTCATATTTATTTTAGCACGGCTTAGTACTTTTGAATTATGTTTATTTTATTTTAGCATAAATTAGTACTTTTGGATTATGTTTATTTTCATCATGACTTATTAATTAGCAATATTTATTTATGCGACTTGTTGAGAATTATAGTAATAATATCATGCCTCATCACACATTAGTTTATATTATTTTCTTGGATAATATCTTATGTAGTTTTATCCTATTAATACCTAAGAACTATTAAAGCACACGAAAAATCAAAAAATTCGAGAAACCCAAATTTTGTTGATTTGGTTTGACTTATAGATTTAAAAATCCGAAACGATTGGTTCGGTTTGGTAAATGAAAAATCCAAACCAACCGACCTATACGGCCTATATATAACCCTAACCATGATGAATATAATACGACTTTAAACGCCAGTTCAATACTTAATTAGTCCCAACATCCTTTTTCTCATTCTAAATCACTACCACCGCCAATTTACCATCTAAAGGTACTCAAGAAGAGACCATTATTTTCACATAATACATGATAATTTCGACTCAAGAAGGAAACACAAAACTAAATGATGACATCTGAAATGCATGTATGTATTCAGGTGTGGGTAATTTGCAGTTAATGTATATAAAATTAACCTCCGTTGAAATTGAAAAGAAAACTACTATTCCGAGCAACGCATGCTTGATTCAGCAAAAGAAATACAATATATCAGTAGGTACATTCCAATATTTATACAAATAATGTTTGTTATAACGCCAATAAGGCAACTAGTTGTACAAAAGTCCTTACATCTACAATGCCTCTACCTTCTAAAAAGGCAATACAATGTAGGTATCTACATATACATTTTTTACCACTGTATACAGTGTCTATGGTGATTTTACAAAATCCAACAATATTATCTTCAAGTGATTCTTCGTACTTCTTATAACTATTTTTACTCCGACAACTTAAATCTCTACCCATATCAGGCTTAAGTTGTATCAAAAATAGATACCGCTGCAGTACAGCATTTGACGACATTAGCTCATCTCCACCCGGCATATAAAGTTGCAACATTAACCCCTAATCTGTCCACGAATAAGAGTGTATTTTTTTCATGAAGATACCCAAACCTTGTAGTCGTTACCCTCAGCAGCCTTCGACCATCTCTGATCTCCACTTGGAGGCTCATAGTGACCTGGTCCTATTTTAACAGCTAGTTTATCATCTACAATTGCTGCATAAACATCCCTTTCGGCCTTTGTTATTTTCACCTGATTCAGACAGAAAGCTTAGCACGTAAGGAATAGGATTGGTTCTTCATCCATATTAAGAAAAGATATCTTGATAAGGCCCATACAAACAGAATATTAAAACAACAAAACTCGCAGCGATTATAAAACATCTCAGCAATAAAAAATAGCTAGTACCCTTATCTCCTCCCCCCCCCACCCCGCGAGAATGGGGGAGGGGCACCTTCATTACTAAACAGGGTTCAGAAAGGGAAATGATTGCAGCTGAACTAGCAAACACCAGTTCCACTGTAAACATTTTTAATATATGTGTTGAATTCATAAATAAAAATGCCATCCCAACATACTTTAGTCTAGAAATAAATTCTTCACCTTATGATGATCTTATAACCTTCTGAAACTTCCAAAGAGTGAACATCTGAGGTTCATGTATTGCATGCAAGTCATAATTATTTGTTAGTTCTTTTTAGAGGTCTTTCACAGTATCATCACAGAGCAATTCTGAAAATGAGTTGGTTTCAAGTTTGATTTGTCAGAACAGAAAAGGAATGTAGAGGCCATATGTTAACTGAACAAATAGAGAATATTTGTTATCATCAATCAACCATAACTTTTCAGATTAGGCTGAATTAACCTCAGAGGGCAAACGAACCTGCACCACTCATGATTAAACATAGTTTTGGAGACTTACCATACTCCGACAGTTGATCTTATTCTGCTTTCTGAGTGACATAAGAGTTCCTATTTCAGATCGATAACCAGAGAAAATGTGATCAAAGAAAACTGATGGGGTTCCAGGGTGAGTCAGGATATAGGCATAACCTTGCATCTCCTTCCCACCAGGAAATCTCCAATGACCCTTCAAAAAAAAATATGGCAAGGAAAAGCAAGTCAGATCTTATGCTTACTCGGTATTACTCAGTCAGCTATTGAAACAATAAATTACAAGTCCATTGAGGAGATCATGAGCAAGCCCTACAGACTGGACTAGAGACTGAGAATGGGAAAGAAGAATATGGAACTAAAATACGGTTATGTTACCCAAAAGAATAAAAACTAACAACAAATAATAATGAGAAGAGCTCAATTTGGATTATTTATTGCACAAGCACATGAAAAATTCAAGATTTGCAACTAACAAACTCTAGGCACTGGTGAAAACGTAATGAAGGATGTTGAAGAACATCAATGGAAAGTTTGGAATGATACTAAATGAGACGAAATCCATTTCAAATCATTACAATTATTAGATTTACTATTATCTCATTAATTCATACAGGCAGATAAACGTTGAGCTCAAACGCATGGACTTTTTCGATGAGCCCGATGGACCCTAAGAGAGAAGAGGTGATACCAAAAAAGAACTACTGAAGACTTTTATAGCTTAGGTTGTTATGGTTTTCGATGAACTACTGAAGAGGTATTGACAAGCAAATTATGGAACATCAAGAGCAAGAAACTAAAAGAAATCTTCTTCTTGAAGGTAATCACAGCTTTGCACTAGTGCCCCTAAAGATTCTACAGGTGGGGTTACATCTCATCATGCCAAATCTAACTCTAAATAGCATTTGTAAGCAGGTCCCAGGGCTAAAGAGTACACATTTAGATCCCTCACTTGACGGATCCAATGACACAATGCATGAAAAAAGTATTAAATTGAATGAATGGTCAAGAAAGGAATAAAATTGTTCAGGCAAGTGGATATGATGAACTAGCTGCCTTGTCATAAAGTCCCTTTTATCATTGTTTAAGATCAAAAGAGGAGCCTCTTTACTCCTCTACAAAATACACCAGTAAGAATAGAATATTAGAAGCATATTACCTGTGTAGAACCTGTAAGAATAGAATATTAGAAGCATATTACCTGTGTAGAACCTGTATCATGATTCTCTATAAAGGTAACAGCACGAGATGGCCACCACCCAACAACTCCAGGAGGTTTTCCCTTCTGATCCGATAATCGCCAGTATTCGCATCTCTCAATTGCCTAATAACATTGGAGTTGAAAGGAAATGCTGTTAACACTGGAAAAAAGTGATTCCCAACTGCTTCTCTTTCTTTTTCATTATTATCATAAGTACTGCTGGCCAAGTACTTGTATCCAATATGCCAGGAGCAAAGTGTGAGACACTTACAGCATGAAGAATTCCCTTTGTTGTCACATCAAATGCTCCTGCAGCTCCATTAGTAGCATTAATCCAGTCAATAATTCTCTGCCGATGCGCATCTTGATTGTGATCCATCTCTCCGTAAGTATAACTGAGTGAATCCCAATACTCACCCACAGCGAAAAAAGGCTCAGTTGCATCCAAGTAATCCTTCACATAACCACCCCAGAACCCACGAACAAAATCAAGCCTCCATCCATCATAACCAATTTCCTCCCTGGAAACCAGCAGCCATAAAATTTGTTACAAAATGACCTTTGAAGTTGGAGCATTCTTGAGTAAGACTTTGGAAGAAAGTAAAACAGAAACAATTATATTGTATCCTAATGTAAGAAAACAGAATCTTCATACAATATAATGAGGAAGAAATCCCCATGAAACAGATAAAATACCACCTTCTTACACAGTTTAACAGTTGAGCAACTCCACATGGTATTTCAGTCTTCTTCATGAGTGGGTGCAATCAAAGACACAAAGACAGTTACTACAACGGAGCAGACGGCATAAAATGATTAACATCTTGTGGTCATGGATGAGATACTAATCCTGCTCTATATGCAAGTATATAAAGTAAAGAGCTACTGATACTTTTTTTCTGATTCACAAGAATGGATAGTGCAGCAAATGAAGCAGTTGTTGAGTTTTCACATTTTGAATCAATGCATTAGTGTGGAGCAGTAATCTAGTCCTTTGGCCAACCACAATTTCAATTTTAACTGCCTTCAGTTACCAATTGCTTTCTTTGAGATCGTGGTGAAATTCTTGAGAAAAATTGGCATCTGATGTCTTCCAGAACGATAGCAGTATATTTAAGGTCTTCTCTTTAAGCACTAAGTTTCCATCTACCGTCTCTTTCCAATTCTTGCCACGGAACGAATCAATCTTCCAAAACCTAGAGGTCCTTTCTGAATCACCAGATATTTATATCCTTTTGGCTTCTGTTTTTTCTAATGTGCTTGACATAGACATAGTACAGATCTTTTCTTGGTCGACAAATTTTAATTCTGATTGACAGGCATTAAATTTACTTCGAAATCATCAATATATAATTATTGCTAAAGATGCTAGGTCACTAAAGGCTCAGGCATAACAAGTACAAAAATGACATTCTCTTACTTTGACCATCAGAAGGTGTTCAGACGAAAACAAAACAGAAAAAAGAGGGAAAAAGAAGAAGATTGATATAGGTCAAAAGCTAAGAGAACTAAACCTCAGCCAGTGTAACCATTCCTTGATATCCTTTCTCACAAATTCCTGGGAATGATCAATGTTAGGAGCAGCATGGAAATTATCGCCACTACTTTTGTTACCCCTTCCCTGTAGAAATAAAAGGTAGTTCAGACATCTGATTCAGCAGATCTTGTAAAAACACATCAGTATATCATTAAGGAAAGGGAAGCAATAATGTCCTGAAATCCACAATATCTGAACTATTCTTGGCTAAACCCTAGTAGAGGAGTTGCAGAACATTGCTTTGGCAATTAATAGATGTTCTAAAGAGTAACATAGTCAATTTGAAAGCACGAAGGAAAATCAAATGAGTATAGCAAAGTGTACCTCCTCGCACCCACCATATATAGCAAATGCATATATATCATGACTAGGGACGTTAGCAAAACCCATATATAGAAACACTTAGACCTTACATAAATTCCAGCTGCAGCAGCACTTTTAGAAAGTTTCCTTTGCTAGTACAATAGCAAGGCAAAATCTAAAGAAAAGCACACACCTGGAAATGTGGATCATCAGCAACAACTGCACGATCATCCCAACTTAAACGACCACCAAAGATATTCCATATACCATTTTGATTACGTTCACTTGCACATCTATGATTTAAGACAACATCACCGAGAACCTTGATGCCCACTTCATGGAATTTCTTTACAGTAACTTTCAATTCTTCAAAACTACCATATCTGATAAAGATACAGAAAAACAACGCAAAATTGAGATACCCCAAAAGTCAAGGAAAAAAACACAAACCGAGAGAGCAATAAATTTGCTTCATTAAGTCTCATTTGACCTGGTAGGAACTATCTAATCATTGTCCGAAATGAAGGATAAAAATAAGATGCCAATTCTGTACTAAAGAATAGCCTACTTGAACCAGAGAAAGGCGGAAAGAGGAACCAGTAAATCAAAATAACAAAACAGGTGGTCTTATTGCGGTAATTTTGTATGTTTAATCATAACAAACAAGTAGAAAATGAGAGAGATGTCTGATCTTCTGCTGGGAAAGAGGAATGACGTGGTAAGAACAACGCGCCCCTTCTTAAGTGTTGGCATATCCCCCTAGTTTAACTTCAATTAAAGAGGCTACTAGCCAAGAGAAAGTGAAATTCTCATCCATAAAAACATTAACATGAGACTGCCCTTCCTAATGTTTGGCGCATATCCTATTTTAAATTATAACAAAAAAAAATAATAGAACCTGTATGAGATACTTAGATCTTCATCTCATAAATCCAGAAGGGATATCCATGACTTAAGCTTTAAATTGACCAAAAATGGAAGTGAAGAGAATTTTTATTGTAATACCTGGAATTTAAGTTATATAAATCTCTAGGCATGTAGCCTTCTGGTGACACCGAGTCAGTTGGTGGAGGTAACCAGATGACACTGAATCCAAGCGAAGATAACTCTGCAGCTTTTTCATGTAGCTCCTTGTACCATCTTCCAGATTTATGAGATTCCCAATTAAAACCTTGGCACAAAATTTCAAATCCTGTACCAGTCCCTGAAGACACTTTGATATCAGGTTGTGAAACCTCAGCTTCAGAAACAACAATTTCTGACATTGTTGGAATTGAACTTCTGAATATACTATAAGCTTCCGCGGCAAGCTTCTCAATTTCTTGAAGAATGTTTTCCTGTGTTTCCTTGCTTTTTGTCCTCCGACTCTTTTCAGAGGAAATGTCAGTCACCAAATTCCTTATCTCCTTTATTATTTCATCAGTATACACAGAGCCTGCTTGTTTCTCCTCAGGAGCGCTATTGAGTATCTCCGAAGAATTTGACTCTTCATCTTGTTTTCTCTCCTCCAAATGTATTGTGCTAGACGGATGTATGCCACTTGACAAAGGTATATAAAAATCGTTCCCCTTACAATTCAACCATGTATTTTCACCCAGCTTTACCACAAAAACAAATGCGGAAAGTCCTCCATCCAAAGTAAACAGTCCGGACGAACCATTGCCTCCTTCTTTTCTCTGTCACGAGAGCATATATCATCAATAAGCAAAGAGTAGCTGGTCTTAGAAACAAAAAGTTACTAGTTCTATCTGGTCAGAGAGAGACATTTTTCAAAGAAAAGTGAGCGAGATGATAACAGAGAAAAGAGACCACAACTATTGCATGGCAATTTTGTTTCTGAATATGGATCAATTCTAAGTAACAGTAGCACTCTGCAAAAATCTGTCCGAGAGATAACCAAGTATTTGAGAAGATCAGAAGAATGCTAGACATACCATATAAGACCCTTCCATCATGTTGGAGATTCAGGACAAATCTAAAATACTGCAGTTATTGAAGGGGAAAAGATCGGAATCTTTTACGTGCTTGACAACAGAAGCGACCTTGTTTGCCCAGGTGTGCCCTAATCTTTTCATGCACTCATGTTTGGAAGCCCTCAAAATAATCAGTAGTTCAGCATTTCATGTTTGCAAACAGCTAACTTTCTCGTAGTTTCTTCTTTAATAACAGTACATAAACATCAGGCATCGTCTCTATTTACAGATTAGACATTCAATTTATTATCTAGCTGATTCTTCAGTTCCCCTAAAGAAACTATGTTCTAATTGTGACTAGGTAGTTGGACTTTCCCTCTAATAGAAATGAGCAAACAGATTAAAATGTTGGGAAAAAAAGGTCAGAAGTCCCTTTAATCATAAAAGAAGAAGAGAAAGGTCAGTTGCTTTGATGTATACATGCTTGTACAAACTTGAACGTTTTAAGCAGAACCTACCCTGTCCCAGCAAGCCCATCTCCTGTCCAGAACTATTGGGCCAACTAAGTAGTGTCGCAAAGGCAAAGATTCCACGTCCCATGGCAACTAAAATGGTAAGCAGTATATAGCAGGTCAACTTAGGTGACAAGTGACCAAATGGGAGAGGGAAAAAAATGTACTCATCTCCCAAAAACCAAAAAAGAAAAAATGCATTAACTTATTCTTTTAAGAGTGTCCCAAAATTGTGCCAACTTTTCTTAAGAGAGAAGTTCTTGTACAGTTTACATACTCTAAAGGTCATGTAAGAACCTATTTTACAATTTACAATACGTCTTACTCTATTCTAACTCTAAAACCACAAAGTGAGCCGACATATTCCCCACCAAATACTGAATAATTCCTTTAATTAACATGCTGAGTCACTGAGTCAAACTAAGACGATTAATTTAGATGAAGGGAGTATCAATGAAGGTTCCAGGCATTAAGCTTCACAAAATACTTGATCGGATGTTACGATAGCCACTAATCCGAAAAAGCAGGTTAGTGAATCTGGCTGAAGGAATCCAACAACTTACTGGTCCGGAGCAGATTCACATGGCAATTTCATATTTTGTTCTCATAAGTACTTTTTTTTAATATACCAGCACTAAGATAGTGCTTACAAAATTACATCACTAGCCTAGACTGACTCCTTTAAAACGATTCACACGGCACTTTCATTGGCTAAAATAAGAATATGAAAATGCTCGTATCCTTGCTAGACTATATTGAACCACACCAACAAGGTAAAATTGGACCAGCAGATTAAAAATCTTAAAATAGAAAAAGTTATAACATCCTCTCATTCATTAAAGAAGAGAAAGGTTAGTTAATCTGGATGTGGTGCACATGCTAGCTATTACAAACGCAACACCTTACACATTGCACATGTCCAGAACTATGTAGCCACTATCAAGCAGAACGTGTAGGGAGGCCAACAATTTCCATTTTCCAAGGCTTCTCAAATATTAAAGAAGTAGATCTGGACAAGGAATAAACATAAGACCAATGGAAAGAAGAAAAAAGGAAAAAATTAGTACTTCCTCTATCCCAGAAAAGTAATCTTACTCCCTTTTTTGGACCATCCCAAATTGTGTCGACTTTTCCTTAAAAAAACTTTAATACCGTTAACACATGTGGGACCAAATTTTTCACTTTAATACACAATTTACTCTGAAACCACAAAAGTTATCACATTAGGCCCACATATTCCCTACCACAAATACTAAATAATTCAGTGCCTGGAAAGTTTGTAATCCAAAAAAAAGTACCTGCAGCAAAGTCCTCAATGCCTTATTCTTGAACACAACTGTTTCTGCTGGATATGGTGTTGCAGGAAGTTCCCATGTTTTTGCATCATCTTTGCAGACTCCCCAGTGAAGAACTACATTCCCTGGTAAGTCGGTATCTATACACACAATATTCTTGGCAGTCTCTGGACAGTGCTTAACAGAGACACTAACTGTGTTATCAACAAGAGTCTCTTTTACTATGACGTGCTCTTCAAAGAACCCTTCAAGGCACTTGCTTTTCACACTAGAGCCATCACCGCTGCTTGATTCCCCTTTAGAGGGAGCAGCTTCTGGCTTAAGGAGGATGTTTGACAGCTGCCCTAGCAGTCCTGCAAAACAAGAAGAGCCATCGAACTATTACAACTTGAATATTACTCAACAAGACATAGATATAAAGGATCTTTCTGCCCATGCTGATATTTCAGCCACTTCATAATAACGGACCAATAACAGGTAGAGGTAAGGTTTGTGTACACATTGCCCTCCCCAGACCCCACTTGTAGTATTCCACTGGGTCTGTTGTTGTTGTTATAAAATACGTGTTATTATAATAGTAAATTGCTAGGAAATATAGAAATTCATAACAGGTAGTGTAAATAAATATAACTCTTGTGTACCCTAGGTGAACACTTCTCATTGTTAGAAAAGATAGATTTCGACATATTTGAATTGTTTTTCCTCGGGAGGAAGTCAGCCAAGCTAACATGAAAAAGATGTGATATAGCTTGCATACAAGGGAAGAGGCAAGAAGTATGAACATATGGCATAAATTTTACAACAAAAAAGTGTCCTAACCCGATCCCTTTTTAACTCCAACAACATTAGTGTCGTCCTCCAAGTAGTCAAAAAGAGGAATCTTGAAGTCCCTCCCTCTGTGCTGATACCAAACTCCAGTTTCCTCATCCTGCATCATCAAAATAAACCAGAAAAAGAAAACACCTTCACAACCAAAAAAGTGAACACCGAAGGTATTAGAGGAGCAGTATACATGAAGATGTTTTTTGTTGATGTGTCGTAAGCAGCATAATACATAAAGAAGATAGCCTAAACATTTAAGCATAGAAGTTCACCTTCAATACAAAATTTATAGTTGCAATTGACCACTTAGAACATATGTCAATCTTAACTTCCTGAAACGTTTCTCCTTCCAAAATCGTGGATGACCCTTTCAAAGGAGTTTCAATTGCGTAATCCTGTAATGGCAATGAAACATTTAAAGAAAAATATGAGAAAGGAAATGTAGGAAAAAGGTAGATGGACAACTTCACACAAATTGAAACTAAAGTGATTATATCCACATTTAGAGTTGTAACATTAACAGAGCAAGGACGAGGCAAACTAGTAAGAGAAAGAGTAGTAGACACCTTTATGGTGATCGAACCCGAGGGCCGCATCTCTGGAGGAGGTTGATCCCATTCACTGCCAGAATAAAAATGCAAAACTTAGAAACAACGTATCCGGCGTCTTTAGGTATTCATCGACTATTGAAGCACAAGTTCATGAGCTATAAACCTCCAAATTAAAACTAAAAGTCTAGATCATCCCCATCTGAAAGTCAATTGGCGGAACTACCTTGGAGAAAGGGGTTTCAATTGAATCTCCTTCACCTAAAAATTATACAGTTCAAATAGGGTAAAAACTAGTAGTAGTTTATTTGTTATATGTAAGTTGTTGAATCCCTTAATATGAGGAAAAATTATAGTAAAGTGGCAAAGGGGATTCACAATTTTGCTTTAGATCATAGGTTCAACCCCCCATGGGACCATTTTGTATCCCCTAGTATAAAATCCGCGCTCACCACTGCTAAAGACTAAAACTTGACATTAGAGGTAAATCCTTTCTATACAAGATATTGTATAGGGGCTCCTAGAATTTTTCGTACTCCTTTCCCGGGGTTGGGTGAGGCTTGTCAGGGCGACTCATAGTTGATTCGTGCATTAGATTGTGTCCCCCTTATGGTAGTTATTTATGGTAGCTACTGTTTGATATTATTGCATGTCATTTTATGTATAATTCTTATGTTTAGATAACTATTTACGCGATTTCTACCGGAATTACTAATGTTCTTTTGTTTTTGTTTTTGTTGTTGCTTTCCCTTTCCTTCTCTAAGCCGAGGGTCGATTGGAAACAGCCTCTCTGCCCTTTAGGGTAGGGGTAAGGTCTATCTACATATTACCCTCCCCAGACCCCACCTTGTGGGACTATATTGGGTAGTTATTGTTGTTGTTGTTACAAGATATTGTATAATTTATTCACCATAGTTATTTCTACCTCCAAAGCACAAAAACACCAGTACTTCCATTATCAAACCAGACTAACCTGCCAGCGTCACCAGCATAATGGACCCCCCAATGAAGAATCCATTTCCCTGGCACACTACATCCCACAGAGAGGTGCCAATTTTCTTCATCTTCCTCCTTATCTAATTTGATGGCTATCTTTCCTTCAGCCTGCAAAAAAACAAGCCAATCAACATCTCAGCAGCTCTTAATCTTTTTCTACTGCACTATTGGGAAAAACATATGACACGTGCACTGTTGCACAGAGCACAAATATTTAACAAAGAAAACAGAGGAGATTCAAATATATTACTCCCTTCAATTTCAATTTTTGTATACCTATTTGACTTGGCACAGTGATAGAAACGAATATTTTGAAACTTGTGGTTTTACACGTGCCATAATGTTCGTGTTGTTATAAAAACTTGGCATTAAGAGTAAAATTAAAAGTTTAAGTTAAATTACTTTCAATTTTAAAAAAGGTCATTCTTTCCGGGATAGACCAATAACGAAATAAGGTCACATAAACCAAAAATTACATATCTAAGAATGAAGGCCAAATTTTCAAATTTCCAATTTATCTCTCTCATTTTTGTAAGCAATACGGAGGCAATACACCTCCCAGACTTTTATATAATTTTTACACTTGATAATAATTCAATTGAATAAGTTGAACTACTCCGTTAACTTAACAAATAGGATTTTTTTTTTTTAAATTGCTAACTTAACAAAGAGGATGTTTTTCAAAGAGGTTGCTCCAAACACTCCCTAATTCCTATAAAACGTCCCATTTCTATTGATTCAATGAATTTTCAAGCACAAAAATCAGAACTAAACAAATAATAGAGCACGCAATATATATATCTGCGAATCTCTGACTTAATAATACATATACAGACGAAAAAAAAATGTAATACATTAGTTTACCCTTTCCGGTCGTTTCACCGAGAAAGTCTCTGTTAAAACAACGTCAGATTGTTCCGACGTCTCAATGACGGCAGCATCGGTGGAGCTAGCTCGGACATCGAACGTCACCCGGCGACGCCGGAATCTCAAAGTTACGTTACTGGAGAGCGGCAACCGAGAGTAATTTAGAGATAAATGAGGGGTTATTCTTGGATTTAAATAAAGTTTTGGGCTTCGCCGGAGACTATGACCGACAAAAGGCTCTATAGTAACAGTCGACATTTTTTTTCCCGGTCTCTAGATCTCTCACCTGAAAAGCATGAGGAAAAAAGAGAGAACGAAAATAGTTTGGTTTGTCAGATATTTATAGTGGATAATTATTGCTCTTTTGGTTCTCTGCTGTTCAAACACTTTCTTTTCATTACATAATCTTTACTCCTTTTAAAAGGATTACGAAAAGTACCCCTAAAGTAATCTGAATTAACGATCAGGCACCTCACTTTTTAAAAAAATGTTGCAATAATAATTTATAATCCCAATTGACATTGAATTTAGTTTGCAAAACAATTTTCGCAAAACTTTTTTGCAATGCATAGTTTAAACGAACAAAATAAATGTTTCAATCAAGAAAGTTGTTAAAAAGTATTTTAAATTATGCATAACAAAAATTTATTTTAAAAATAGTATCAATAAAGTTTCAAATAATTGTAACGTTTATTTATTTAGAGGACACATATTTGATTAATATATACTACTATTAATATATAAAGACATAATTCTAGATCCCATCTGGATAAATGTGTCCATTGAAAATTGCAGAGTAGATGGCAATTGAGGTAATTAATGGGAGCTTTATAGTAATAATGACAATAAAATAATGACTTGATTATTAAGAGAATGAGAACTATAACAACAACACAATATAATTTTATCTGGTGGGATTTGAAAAAAATAATATATACGCATACCTTATTCCTATTATAGAATAGGAAGACTATTTTCAAATAATATATAATGAGTATCCTTGGGGTAAAATTTAAAAATAGCCAAATTTACCACTGGTCGTTGAAAAATAGCCAAATTTTAAAAGTCATCAAAATTTAGCCACTTTAATCTGAGTGAAAATATTATTCAAAATCCGAAAAAATATGCCCGCAAATTTTACTGGAGTTCCAGCATAAATATGTTTGAACTTCTGTAAATTTTACGGGAGTTCCAGGATAACTATGCTGAAACTCCTGTAAATATTACGGGAGTTCAAGCATAATTATGCTGGAACTCCCGTATATTTTACGGGAGTTCCGGCAAGTATAAATATCGAGTATAATATACTGGAGTTTGGAGCACTGGCGCTCCAGCCTCCCGCAAATTTTACAGGAGTTAGTAAAGTATACCGGTCCAGTATAATATCTGGAGTTCATACACAAATACACTAGAACTCCACTATATTATAGTGGACAGATCCCTACAACAAAATAGTGACTAAACTATACCTTAAATTTTAACGTATCCTTCCGTCGCTTCATTATTAACATGATAATAAAGCAATGGGCAAACTGAGGGAAAAAAGAAAAAATAATTGATAAAGGGGTTGCACTTTCCGTCGGCTACAAACATGATACTTGTTGGAGAGTTCTATTTTCTATAATACTTCCAACTTTACGTAGATTCGAAGTTTCTCTCTCTCTGAATTCGTGGTCCCAAATTGAAATAATATCTGAAATATCTCAATTCAAATGACTTACTATATGATAAAGACCTGCCATTATTATTATAATAATAACTGGCTATGATTTTTTTAGTTGGTTTGAATTTCTACTATAATAATTTACTGTATTTTTATATATTCAAAAAGGAACAAACAAGCGACACAGTGTAAAAAGGGGAAAAATTCAAGTCATATTTATCACTGGTCGTTTAAAAATAATCAAGTTTCAAAAGTCATCAAAATTTAGTCACTTTAATCTAAGCGAAAATACTGTTCAAAATCTGGAAAAATATTTGTATTCCCTGCCCCCATACCTGAATGAAGGATGCCCGCAAATTTTACTGGAGTTCCAGCATAAATATGTTTGAACTCCTGTAAATTTTACGGGAGTTCCAGCATAACTATGGTGGAACTCCCGCAAAATTTACTGGAGCTCAAGCATAATTATGCTGGAACTCCTGCAAATTTTACGGGAGTTCCAGCAGTATAATTGTCCAGTATAATATACTGGAGTTTGGAATACTAGTGCTCCAGTCTCCCGTAAATTTTACAGGAGTTAGCAAAGTATACCGGTCCAGTATAATATACTGGAGTTCATATATAAATGTACTAGAACTCTAATATATTATACGGGACTGATCCCTACAGCAAAATAGTGACTAAACTATACCTTAAATTTTAACGTATCCTTCCGTCACTTCATTATTAACATGATAATAAAGTAATGGGCAAACTGAGGGAAAAAAGAAAAAAATAATTGATAAAGGGGTTGCACTTTCCGTCGGCTACAAAATGCACTAGAAGGTTGGAGATCTCTTGTTGCCAATGACCAATATCACATCATTAGATTACGTAATATTTATACGGGTTTCAGGTAAGGGTCGGTTCACAATAATATTTATACACAATATTACTTTATATTTCTGCAAGAGACTATTTCCACGGCTCGAACCCGTAACTTCCGAGTCACATGACAACAACTTTATCGATTACACCAAGACTTACTTTCGGATTTGATAACATACAGTGACAAGATATCTCTGGTTTTAGACTTTTAATCAAATTTATCTTCCGAACAAGGGCCAAAATTGCACTAACTAAATAAAGTTAACAATCAAAAAGAAAATCTTTAAGCGTTTTTACATACCTGTACACTATTGAAAACTTTATTACTTTCCCTACTCAAATTTTACTATGATTATATTTTATATACCTAATTACCATTTCTGTACATTTTAAGGGTATTGGTGATAATAATTAGTATCCTAAAATTACTCTAATGTATCTTTCACTCCCCCATGTTTCTCTCTCCACATACCACCCCCTCCCCCACGTATCTTGCACTCACCCACGATTCTACCATTGACAGCCATTAAAAAGCTTTAAAGCTTTGAATTTGAATTTGAGTTTTAAAAAAATATTACTTGTTTGAATTTGATGTTGCTGCAAAGAATTAGGAATTCTCTCTATGTAAATCTTTATCTCTTAATCCCTAATTTCAGTAATGTAAAGCAAAGGAAAAGAGCAGCAATTTCACCATTGACAGTCATTAAAAAGCTTTGAATCATTGAAGAAAAAGAAGAAGAAGAAGAAAAGTGTATTCTGTTGTTTATATATATTTTTTATATTTATTTAACTATTATATGAAAATTGAACAATATTGTATAAAAATTACATTTAAGTTGTATGATTTATATATAACTGAGTAGAAATAATGTTGGATAAATTCTAGATAAATTGTATAACATATAATAATTAGTTGTATGAAGAATATATATATATATATATATATATATATATATATATATATATATATATATATATATATATATATATATATATATATATATATATATATATATATATATATATATATATATATATATATATATATATATATATATATATATATATATATATATATATATATATATATATATATATATATATATATATATATATATATATATATATATATATATATATATATATATATATATATATATATATATATATATATATATATATATATATATATATATATATATATATATATATATATATATAAGTTGTAGATAAATTGTATACTATATAATAGTTGTATAATTTTGTTTTTGCTATGTATAAATCAGTACAAAATATACAAAGACATATTGTATAAAAATTATATTTACGTGGTATGATATTATAGTCGTATATAACTGGGTAAAAATAATATATGAAAATTGTCTATAAGTTGTATAATATATAATTAATTGTATGAAATTAATTTATACTATATATAAATCATTTGCAAATAACTTGTAAAGATTGTTTGATATTTATTTTCAGATTTCTTACGTGTAAAATGACAAATTCCTTCTTACTTTTAACATAAAACTAAAGAAAATTTGTACCCTATCTATTCTAAGTGGAACATGCAAGTAATGACTCTACTCTTTTCCTCTATTGGAATTTGAAGTAATAATTGAACAGTTGAAATCATTTGTTTAGAAACGAATTAGCCAGTATTAACTTTATTATGCCTCAGCACGCGCAAAGCTTTGAAGTTGGCAAACAAAGAATTATAAGAAATGAGAACAATGCAAGGAAGATTGTGGCAAATAGTGTCAACTTAAGGTAATAATATACCTTTTCTGCCACACAATGACAAGACTGGAAAATTATTTAATTTAGCTAATTTTTGGTATAAATATTACTTCGTTAATTCTTTTTGTTGTGTACCTCTACAAGTATTTTTGTGAAGATTTAATAGCTTTTGTAGTGAAGTTAGTAGATTTACATTTGTATTGTTTCGGAAATAGAGTTTTTTTTTTAACAAAAAGGAATATGATGGGTGTAAATGTACACTGTGGGTGAAGTTGTTAATAATACTCATACCAAATAATCAGTATGGTAAGTTACGTTGAATAATCAGAAAAATATCCTGTTAGTTGCTTTTCATCCTATACCTGCAATACACAAAACAAGATAGTTAATTAGCAAAAGAAACAAAAGGAAGAGACGACGATATATATCATAGTAGAATATACAAACAAAGAGAAAATCAACGGACAAAATATTAAAGAGGTAAAAAATGATTACAGTATTAGCTGATTTAGTTGGGAAATTGTTTACTCGAGACATGGGGAGAAAGAGAGAATTTGGAGAGAAAAGGGAGAGATGAGAGAAAAAAGAAAAGAGGTAGCTAAATTTCTTGATTGAAGGCTCAAATAATAGATTGGAAGTCTTTTAAGGTGGATTGTATATATTTATAAACAAAACTTGTCTATGTTGGATAATTAATTAAACATGAACATTAAAAGTAATAAAATTTTAAATAATATATAGGAATGAAAAAAACCCAAACTTCAATCACGTCTTTCCTAGCTTGGGGTGAGAAGATAATTCTGTAAAGGAGCAAGTGGGATACACTTGTTAAAATATAAATTACAATATTATATATATTAGAAAAATATCTTAAAATATTTTTAAACAATTTCCGCAGTTTGACTTTTTCTAATTTGTTGGCATGTAATTCATCACAAGTGTTATCATAATAGTTCAACCTCCATTAATTGGAATTACTTACCACCATCCCACCCCAACCCCCACCCCCAAAAAAAAAACAATTGGAAGGAGTAAGCATGCTGAGGTGTAAACTTTAATTATGTTGTTCTTATCTTTGGGTGAGAAGATTGTTTGACCAAAAAGTTTTAAAATCTTTTTAATTAAACCAATTAGATAAAGAAATGACGAGTGAATCCAAGTTAAAAGTAATAAATTTTAGATTCGAAATTAAATAGCCCAGGTTGTACGATTGCGTGCTTAAGTTAACGAATACCGAGTTAATGCTCTATGACTAACAATCAATACAAGGATAAAACATGCAATAGATGTGATAAATGACATTAAATGTAATGAGAAGCAATCTAACACCCGAAGGTTAGATGAGATGGATAATTCCTTTCTCTGACTATAGCACCTGACCGCCGAGAAGTGAAAATGGATTATGTGTTCTAGGATCTTGTGAGTTAAAGAGAAATGTTATGTGATAAAATCAAACAAGAGAGACAAAAACCATATTTTCGTATATCTCTGATAGTCAACTCTTTACAAGATATCTTTCTTTTACAAAGGTTCTGAAACCCCGTTGGTTTCCTCTCTCTTACTATTTATAGAGGATCTTCTAGAAAACACTAGAAAAGTACAATGTGGGAGAATATTCAACAGAAAATTCCAATTTACAGTCACATGAGCATTCTAACAATTGTGGTCGTTGCTCTGTACTCGACCTCGGCACTGGTCTCCCCCTTTGAGCGACTCTTTGTCGCCAGATCATACTTGGTTTCGACCTCGGCCTCAACTCGTTCATTTGCATTCGCTACACTAGACCTAATTTTGATCCATACAGTTAGTCTCTCCACTTATTTAGGTTGTCCTCTTAGAAGTCCTTGATGAGCGATTCATTTGTATCCAGTCATAAAAGTTCTACCATGGCGGATGGGCTGAATTGGTAGAGGTCAGTTTGATGACTGGCTCAAAGGTTGTGGTTGGTGTGGCTAACACGGGATGACTTCATAACCACAAGCGTCATTATTACCCATCTTCCAGATGTAATGCATCATTTTTAGCGCCATTGTTGCTTCGATCTTAGTGTCAATGACAGTTTCTTGCATCGATTTCAGTGCCATAATACCTTATAAATAAGGGAGGGGAGATTCACAAGTGAGACTTTTGAATTTCATACTTATTTGGTACTTTGTTTGTTCTTCGACTTCTTCTCTGACCCTTGCTTTTGATTCTCATCTGCTTCTCAGCTCCAGCTTTCTCATTGGCCATACATGTTTTGTTGATACCCTTTTTCTGGCTATACTGTACACACATTTATTTGCAGAAATGACAAACTCCTTCCATGTTTCCGATATAGTCCCCGATGCCACCCCTTATTGGTGGCAATGCCTTCTAGTAGTGGCAAACCCACGGTTGCAGAAGATGAAACTTTTCCTACCATTGAGGAGATAGTTCCTCGGAACTGGTCGATCAGAAATGACTTTCAAAAGGAACCAGCTCCTACTCCTGAGTAGGCTCTATCAGTCATGGAGTTGAAGCAAATATCTGCGGTCTAAATTCTATATTCCTGATTACGTTGATATCGTTCCGGTAGGGAAAGACTCAATACAAATTCACCGACCTGAGTATTGTGCTTTCTACCAATACCCATTATTGGTGGTTTACTCTCTTCCTCTTCCTCCGCATGCTGAGGAGTTCTACTATTTTTACGGTGTTTGCCCGTCACAGCTTTCCCCTTACCTATACAGGGCCTTTTTTATGCTGGCAAAGTTTGTAGAGTTGGCTGGTTGTGAGGTCGCCATTCGTCATCTTCTGCATCTCTTCTCGCCTAATTTCTACACGGGGACACTGATTCATCTCCGCCATTGTGCGACTAAAGGCTTGGTGATAGGGATTGATGATAAGGCGAACCACCGATTCTGGTGCAATTACTTTTTCGTTAGGACCGAGCACATTGTGGCGGAACCAGTCGGGTTCCCTGAGCAGTGGAACTTCAATTGTAAGGGTCTTTTACCGTTTGTCACATGTTTCGTTCATTCTCTCCTTTTTATTTTCTGGCTTTTACATGTTTTTCTTCTTTCAGCTGGTAAGTATCCACCTCCCCTGGTTCCTGACATCGAAGACTAGGTGGCTCGCGGTTTACCTCAGAGCGTAGGGATCCGCGATTGGTTATCATTTAACAGGTGGTTCGACCCCAAGCCTTCGATTAGTGAGTCCGATTTCCTTTTCCACGACCATTTTGTCCTCATGGTATCTTATTACTGTCTTGTTGGCATTTTTCTTAAACATAATTTTTCTTTTCATTTCAGGTCCACGGACTTCCGAGAAAACGAAGGCTCCGGTGCCCGCGTTTTGCCAGACGATCGCATCGGCTCGAATGCAATTTGTACTAGTTGAATTTGTACGAGAGAATTAAACTCTAGCTCTACCTTTGGATGATTTCTAGCTGAGACTTCTGATCACCACGTCCTGCATTTATTTGATGAATTGTATCTGTGAGCACGTGATTTTTGCTTTACTTGAGAAGTACTCCCAGAAAAATTCAAAATAAAAATAGTTTCGTGTTGGGCATGATTTTTGTGATTTTGTGTTATTTTTATCTTAAATTTATATTTTGTGTGCATGTTTATTTATTTAAATTAATAAAATACAAAAAATATATTAGGTTTTGCATTTTTGTGTCCGATATCGAAATTACGTGATTTAGGTGATATGTAATTATGTAGGATAGTGGTATTAAAAAATTAATTATGTTATGAATCAATGTATATATATATATATATATATATATATATATATATATATATATATATATATATATATATATATATATATATATATATATATATATATATATATATATATATATATATATATACATATACATATACACATGATACATCATGGAGTCTAATATTAAAGAGATAGGATTGGGCCATTTTATAATTAAACCCCAAGCCCAAAAGCCAAAATAATCCCAGCCCAGTCCGTCCAGCCCAATACTCACCCCAGCATCTATCATTGTAGCATTCGATCTGGACCGTTGGATTTTATCATCCAACGGCCCAAATTAATCAATCAATTACCCAAACATACCCGGTCCAAGACTCACCCAAACGACATCGTTTCGTTAAGTGGGTGGATCCAAGCCGTCGATCTAAATCGATCCAACGGCCTAGATCCAATCCCACGCGTGGTATATATTCCTAATCCCTTACCCCGCCCCCCTTTCAGCCCCCCTCTCCCTTCATCTCCCTCAGAAGCTCTCAAAGACCCAGTGTAACGCCGCCTTCCTCCGCCGTGCCCCGCCTGCCGGAAATCGCCTCACGGCGGTTCCGGTAGGCCAACGGCCACCATTTTAACACCAAGTCTTCCCCTCACCTCCCCCATTACGGATCCGGCGTTAGTTAGCTTCGAATGTTAGTCAAACGTTTCGAATATCAATTCGAAGTTCGTCGGAATCGGAGAGTTCATCCCAAACCACTTCAAATTCATACCACAGTCTCCTCACACCTCCCCCACTCTCCCATTGACATTGGTTTGGTTCGAATCTAACCAGAAATGCAAAAGCCCCAAATCCGAGCCCAAGAACCCTAGTTTTTGAAGAAGCCCAATTCGAGCCGGGTTAGCCGTAATTGAAGTCCAAGGGACTTTAGTCTAGGTGTTCTCAATCGAGAACATCTCGATTAAAGCCCGTTTGGCTTCAATAGTTCCAAATCTTAGTTCAAAGCTTGGGTCGGCAGATTTCTTACGAGGTATTCATTTCTTCTTTGGTCGATTTAATTCGATTGTGTGAACATGTGTGTTTGTTTCATTCGTGTTTTAGTTCTCATCTGTCATGTTTTTAATTTCTCATATCAGTTGATCTGCTCTCCTCCTTTAAGGCCTTTTATTTGGTCGATTCCTTCTATTTTCGTTAGTTAAAATGTATCATATGTTCAGTTCGACTAAAGTCGTCAAGGAGTTAGTTCGTAGTATTGATCCCTGAATCTGCCTGTATGCAATTCATTAGTGTAGGGGCTTGTTACTGTTTGATTCGGATTAAGGGGGTTAATTGGTTATAGTTAATAGGTTAATTAGTATTGATTTTTAAATGCCCTGCCCATAAGAGAGGCTAGTGGAACCTGCCATACAACAGGGTATCCCACTAAGCCTCATGTGATCAACTAGTTTAATACTTTGGGTCCATACCTGGACATTGGATGATGGGTTTGCAGGGAATATGATGGGTTGGGGGAGTCAGTGTAAGGGGGTAACCTTAGGAGCTGCTGGTCAGCTATAAGAAGGGAGCAAAAACAGTAAAGAGGGGGACAGTCATAGCTAGAGAGTAATAGCTGGAGAGAAAAATAGGCAGCAGAGACATTCTTGATACACACATACAAAGTTATAGATAGGGAGAGCAGGGAGTTAAGAAAAACAGGGAGGACAATATTGAAACTAAGATACAGAGAGAAAAAGGATAGAGAAGTCACTGTTTCATTGGTTTTTTGGTTACTGTTTCGTGTGTTTTGATTCAGTAGCTGAGTGTTTTGGCCATTTGGTTGCTTGTTGTTCTTGTGTTGGTGGTGCTGTGCCATTGTTGTAGCTGGTTCAGTGGTTGAGGGCTGTGGTAGTTCCAGTGATTGCTGTTGGCCGTGTGTATTGTTGTTGCTGTTGGTATCCAGTGATTGCTGTTGGCCGTATGTATTGTTGTTGCTGTTTGTATCTATTGTTGCTGTTGGCCGTGCGTGTTGTTGTTGTCTTTGTTGCTGCTGGTATACATCATAGTTGTTGTATGCTGCTGCTGTGTTGACCATTGTTGTTGGTGGGGTTATTGTGATTGAGAGTGCTACTGGGGTGGTTATTTTTGTGGCCATTGGTTGGGTTATTGTTTGTTGCTGCTGAGTCGTTTGTGTGGCTGTGGGTTTACTTTGGTTGTTACTGGTCTACTGTTGTTACTCCTGTTACTGCTGCTCCATTGCCACTGCTCACTCATCTTTGTTCTTCCGCGTTCCAGGTACACATCTCTGTTGTTGTAATTCCTTGGTTCGAAAAGAATGAAGCCTGAAGCTTATGTTTGAAGTCTGTTGAATCATGTAGTCGTCTACAGTTCTTATGCTTAATTACGTTCTGTTATTCTCTAATTAAGTTTGTATTGCTAGTCTTGGTTATGGAAAAGTGTAGTTAGACCAAAGATACACTGTCATTAGATAAGCACGTAAACCTGAATTAGTTTGTTGTATCTCTATTCAATCTTCTCTGCTCATGTGTGTAATCTCCAAATCTGTTAACATTAGACCTTATGTTAAAAGCAAGATTAGCTAGGGAGTTATTACTCAACTGAATGACGTAATTAGATTAAAGGAGTCGGGGGTGCATTTCATGTGACCCGACCCCAATTTCGGGCAAGAGCAAATAAAACGTGTCAGGAACCACAGGCGCATTTCATGTGGTGTGGTTCGTAGCAAGTTTTAAATAATTGGAATCAACTCCTAAGTAAGATACAGTGGGATGTAGTTCGCTTTAGATTTGAATCAAAGGTGCGCCCCGCCCAATAGTTACACTAATCGCACAGCCTTCATAAATGTACATATAAGATACTTAGATTTTGAGATGCGTCGCTTCTTAACGAATATCACGCCCTTCTCAACAGTGTAAATAAGTAGTCGATCCGGGCGCATATTTTAGTTCTATCTTCTTAAATACGGGTGTGCATTTCATGCGACCCAAATCCAAACCCCGAAAGGTTGAATAAGAATATGTCGAGGATCCGGGTGCATTTCATGTGACGTGATTCGAAAGCATATTTTTAAGCAATTTTCTCTTTCGTAAATCATAACCAATAATAAAAGCGGTAAAGGGATATTAACTTGCACTAAGTACATAATTGTAAAAAACAGATAGATAAGCCAAACACGACAGTTGAGCGACCGTGCTAGAACCACGGAATTCGGGAATGCCTAACACCTTCTCCCGGGTTAATAAAATTCCTTATCCGGATTTCTGGTTCGCGGACCGTTAAATAGAGTCATTCTTTTCCTCGATTCGGGATTTAACCGGTGACTTGGGACACCATCAATCTCCCAAGTGGCGACTCTGAAATAATTAAAATAAATCCCATCTCGATTGTCCTTTAATTGGAAAAACTCTTCGCATCCTCGCCGGTGCGGTAAAAAAGAGGTGTGACAGCTCTGGCGACTCTGCTGGGGATATCTTTAGAATTCGAGCTCGGAATAACTGTTGTATTTGGCATATTTTATTATCCGATTCTTTTACATGTTGGCATCAATGTGCAAAATGTTGTTTTTACTGCTTTGATATTTTGTGAACTGTACATATAAATTGTGCCGGAACCAATCTCCTCTCTGAGTCTTCTAAATCATGAAGAAGGGTGCACTTCGTGTGACTTCTTTTCCGTATAGTGTCTAATTCCCATTTTAGAACGAGGTTTGGATAAGTTGCAAAACCGGTGAAGCTTCTGTATTCCCGGGTTGCTGCCTCCTCCTCGGCTCGAGCTGTCCGCTCGGGTAAGCCAAGTCTAGAACAGATAAACCCAAGTTTTTAAACCTAGAATAACAAAGCTTCATGCCGGATCCCTAGTAGGAAACGTTTATTTGCATCATGTCGCATTTGGCTTAGGGGACTCAACACAGGGGTTGGGTCCGTCTAGGACAGGTGACCTGAAATGAACAGACTATCCTGCTGCATCCTGTTTGTCTTGCGCATTTATCTGTTATAGACTTGCATGCTGACCGGCTTTAGAGATAAAAAAAAAAAAAAAAAAAAATGTCGTTTGTTCTTAAGGTAGAAATAGCTTATTTGTTCCCCTTTAGTAAATTGAATAAATAAATAATGTCGTTTGTTTCGTCAAAACCGAACTACGTGGGTTTGATTCTCATTGGATGTGAGATACGTAGGCAACCTCCATCAGGTCCAACTTCACCTTTTGAAAAATGGCTGAAAAATCAAAACTAACTTTTGTACTAAATAAGTCGGTGATGCTGTTTTTAAAAATAGCCGAATGTTCCCGAGAGGGACGCCGGAAGGCTAATTTCATAAAAACGGCCACCTTTGGGTCAATTTTGATTTCGATCAATTTACCCCACAGCCTTAAAAGCCTTCGTCCCCGAGACGTTGAAAGGCCGTGATTGAAAACTGATTTTTTTATTTTTCTTAGCAAAACAAAGTTGTTTTTCTCATTTAAATCACCTTAATAAATGTGCAGGATGAGCACAAATCAGAATAAATCATTTTCAATCCTTAGTGAGGTCCCTCAGCCGCTCCGTATATGGTGGAACAATATGGAAGACAGTAGCAAAAAGGTAGTAGGGAGAATTTTGGGAGGTTTGGTTGATTTGTTGAATATCAAGCCAAGGGAGGACATCATCAAGGCACTGGTATCTTTCTGGGATCCGACCCGTAATGTGTTCCGTTTTGTTGACTTTGAACTGACGCCCACATTAGAGGAAATTGCGGGCTATGCAGGACTAAATGGGAAATTAAGAGGACAATACTTGCTCTCACCAAGACCGGTATCTCCACATGGGTTTCTGGATTTGCTGAGCATTAGTCGGAAGGTGAAAAATGATGATCTGCCGAAAGGGTGTTGCGATCTCCAATTCTTATATCAACGGTACGGCGCTCCTCGGGGTTTTGAAGAGTCAAACCTTGGACTGACTCACGCAGGGAATAGAACCAAGTGGGAGGCCAGACGAATTCTAGCATTCATAACGACATTCTCGGGGATTGTGATTTGTCCGCGCGAAGATAAGAAAATAGAGATAAGTCTGGTAGGAATAGCCGATGTTGCAATCAAAAAGGCTACCAGCACGGTGGTCCCTTTGGTTTTGTCCGAAATCTATCGAGCCTTGACTGTATGCCGAGAAGGGGGCAATTTCTTCCAAGGTTGCAATCTGTTACTCCAATTATGGATACAAGAACACCTCCATCACCGAACACAATACATGAACCATGGGTTGACCGGAAAGAACTGTATCAGGGGTTTCGAAGAGCGGATGATGGGTGCTGTATTCCCTGAAGGCGTCGAGGCATGGCTTGCACGACTAAGCTCAATAGAAGCCGATCAGATTGAATGGGCGTTCGGGTGGTTACCCGATACTGAAGTAATATATATGGCAGCCGAGGAGTGTTATATCCTTCTGATGGGGATCCGCAGTGTCCAACCATATGTCCCTCACCGTGTATTACGTCAACTAGGAAGGTTTCAGGTTATTCCTACCGATCAAGACCTGAGGAAGTACGCCATTGAGTTGAGCCCGGAGTTGTATTCCCCGAAGAGAAGATTAGAAGGCTGTGGCACGAATGTCGGTTCCTCGAGCCTAAAACCATGGTCCGGGAACTATCTAAGGGAGAGGTGGACCCAAAGTACAACGTGTGGTTCGGGAAAAGATTTCAGATTCGTCGGAAATGTTCTAAAAGAGCCCATGTCCAACAATTCACGGAAGATTCACAGGAACAATGGAAGTGGTTAGCAAAGGAGGAGGGGTACAGGACGAAGATTGGCAGGATAGAACAGCAGGTCCGGGACCTCCAATTCGAGAAGAACATGCAAGCCGCCACCGACGAAGGAGACAAAAAGAAGTTGGCACAAGAAAATGACTTCTTGAGAGCTCAAATCCAGCAAATGAAAATAGATGCTGACAGACAGTTGAGGAGTCGGGCCGACGAAAAATTGATAAAGGGTCCGAAAAGCCAAGTCACCGATATCCAAAGAGAATTGGACGAGTCAAAAGCCCAGACAACGAGGATCCGGGCTAGCTGGAGGAAGGAGGCACATCAACATGCACTTCACCTAAAACGGGTGGAAGAAGATTACACTGAGATCATCACTAGTCTGAGGGAAGCAAATGTTGTCCTCAGGGAGCGGGTTTTCAAGCAAGCCCAAGATGCCAGAGCGGACCTCGACCGTTGCCACAATTTGATGGCCCGACTGCAAGGACAAGTGGATAGGCTCCTAGATCAAGTCACCAACAATGCTCGAAGATTGGGGACGAAGAACCAGCAAATAGAGCGGCTACTCGGAGAAAGGGACATGATCAAGGACAGAATTGGAGAAATCGGGCACTATGTCACCATGAAGTGCCTAGCTTGTGAACGAATACCCCGCGCCGACCTTTTCGCTTCAATTATGGGTTATGTTCATCGGATCATGGAAGAGTTGAGGGACTGCACAAGGACCTCACACCAAGGCCCGCGGCAAGGCCGAATGATGCCTCGCGGGCCCCCGGGGATTTTAGGGCATTAGATTTTTGATTGAAAATGTATTTTGAAATGTTGAGTCAAGCTAGTTGGCATTTTTATCTTTACTTTCCCAAGTCAAGCATTTTCTTTTGTTTTTGCTGATTGTTGTAAGACGTGTTTTGTAACTACACGGTTTCATTTGATATAAAAGTTACTGAATTTTGCCACAATCTTGTTACCAGAACTACGCTCGGTCTGATTCACGCGGGGTCGTGATACGTAGGCAATCCACGTAAGATTCGACCACCACTAAAAAGAAAGGAATCCATAGGTTAAATAACAATAAGGCGCAAAGATAGTCGAAAAAGAAAAAGAAGAAAAAGAAAAAGAAAAAGAAAAAGGGTCGGAATGACGCATGTTAAGAGTACATGTAGAAAGGGTTATTTGGTTAGGTGCATTGCATCCAACGTGCTATAACATATCTGTCAAACTCGGTGAACTAACAAGTTTGTTGCATTTCCAGAAAGTTTAGCAGTTGGTTTGACAGAATATACTGGCCAGCCATCACTACCGTACTAGATCCAAAGGACCAGTTACAGTAAGCATGTCGAGTTCTGGCAAGAGTCTCGAGGAAGAAAAATCCGAGCTACAAATCATGAAAGAAGAGGTAGACCGGTTAAAACAACAGATAACAGAGATGCACCTGGCCTGGGCCAGGGAACAGTCTTCACCAAACCGTCCTACTCTCGCCTCAGCTCCGGAACATCCGCCCATCGATCCTTCAACAAGCGCCCCGAGCTATCCATACTTTCAGGGGGAAAACCCATATGCCACCCACATTCCACCAGCCAAACCAAACCCTCCTCCAGTCACCCTTGTTTTTGTGGCACCTCCACCTGCTCCTCTGCAAAGGCCGGCCAGCGAGCCATATGTTCAGATCCATGACAACTCTTACTATCCTCCAGAGCCTACTTTCAGGGCTCCTGAACCACAATCACATACACCTCACTGGGATAATCCGGCAGAACCGGAAAAGCACTTCCAAAGTTCGGAACACGAGGAAGTTGTCAGAAAAGTTAAAAGCCTGGAGCAGTCCTTCAGGAACATGCACGGTTTGGGCAACCAGGTCAGCGTCGCCTACAAAGATCTATGTCCATTTCCGGACGTCCAGCTGCCAGCAGGGTTTAAAATGCCCAAATTCGACCTATACGAGGGGCACGGCGACCCAGTAGCCCACCTCCGAGGGTTCTGCAGTAAAATGAGAGGGGCCGGAGGACGGGACGAGCTTCTGATAGCTTACTTCGGCCAGAGTCTGGGAGGATCTGCGCTGGAGTGGTACACTAGACAGGATCCCGGTAGATGGTTCACGTGGGATGATTTGGCTCAAGCTTTTATCGGCCAGTTCCAGTACAATCTTGAGATAATCCCCGACCGCCTATCATTGCTAAAATTAGAGAAGAAGCCCGCTGAAAG
>JASVEL010000673.1:0-118296 GCA_032618575.1 Nicotiana noctiflora
CAACTTGACCTTTTGAGAATAATTACCCCCTAAATGCTTATGTGGCAAAAAGTGTGGATACACACACCTGCCATGTGGATTTTTCTGTCCATGTCGCATTTTCGTGAATTTTTTTTCTTTTTAAGAATACTATTTTTTAGATAATTTTTTTAAATACAATTTATAATAAAAGTTGGACAGAACGACATTAGTTATGCTAAATATTTTTATTTGTACAAAAATAATAAAATTTTAGTTAATCTTTTTTGAATATTACTTGAAAATAAAAATTTATACAATTGAAATAAATAGTCAAGACATCTAAAAAGTTATAAAAAATACATAGTTTAAATAAATAATCATTGAATCAAAGAAGAAATAAAAAGAGTGTACAATTGCACTTGTAATTTCTTGTAATTGTATACTCTTTTTATTTATTCTTTTGCGATGCAATGACTATTTATTTAAACTGTGTATTTTTACTTTTTTAGGTAAAATCCTTAAAACAAAATTGGAGCACTGTAATTTAGAGATATATAAAATATTATAGCCAAAATAATTAATTTCAAACTATATTTTATAAATTTTTAGATGCGTTGACTATTTATTTTAATTGTATAAATTTTTATTTTCAGGTCAAATTCAAAAAAAGATTAACTAAAATTTTATTATTTTTGAACAAATAAAAATATTTAGCCTAACTAATCGTTCTATTCAAATTTATTATAAATTGCATTCGAAAAAGATCATTTAAAAAATAATATTCTTAAAAAGATAAAAATTCTTTTTTATTTTTCACGAAAATGCCACATGGACAGAAAAATCCACATGGCAGGTGAGTGTACCCACACTTTTTGCCACATAAGCATTTAGGGGGTAATTATTCTCAAAAGGCCAAGTTGAGGGGGGTAATTCGAACCAGAGATAGTTTAGGGAGGAAAGTAATAATTCTCAAATAGTTTAAGGAGGTACTAAGGTATTTTGCCTTTCAGTACATGAATCTACTCTAAAACATGTATAATATGAAACTGTATTTTATTTTATTTTAAAAAGTAGAATTGTTTGGCTCAAAAGTTGTTTAGCACTTTTTAAGCAAATCATCGATAAAGATGAAGGGGTAAATCTTAGTTAAAAATAATTAACTCAAGATCCAAGATTAGTTGGGGAAATAGAAAAGCATATTCAAATATGAATGTTGATGGCGATTATGTTCAGATTTAATAGCATAAATAAAGATGCATTAAATAATAAAAATATGAGTAAAGGGTAAGATTCACCCGGTCTTTAATGAGACAGATCTTCATTCTTTTCATAAAGATAAGAAGTGGATGTGTACAATAACTTTATGACCCTTTTGGATCTGTGAAAGTATTGAATCACGTATAAATTGTTTACACATTTTCTAGAGAGAGGGAAAGGGAACATCTGCCCTCTTTACAATATAAGGGTCCCCTTTATATAATAGGAGACTCCCCTCTAAATAATAAAAAAGGTACAACTTATAGAGAATATTCAGTAGAATATTCCTTTTGAGTTTTCCAAGGCAAACTAGGTGCTTCATAGTCCGTACGCCTACGACCGTTGCTAAGGGTCCGACCTTAGTCCGGACGCCCACGACGGTTGCTAAGGGTCCGACCTTAGTCCGGACGCCCACGACCATTGCTGAGGGTCCGACCTTAGTCCGGATGCCCACGACCGTTGCTGAGGGTCCGACCTTAGTCCAGACGCCCACGATCGTTGCTGAGGGTTCGATCTTAGTCCGGACGCCCACGACCGCTGCTGAGGGTCCGCCCTTGGTCTGTACGCCTACGACCGTTGCTGAGGGTCCGACCTTAGTCCGGACGCCCACGACCGTTGCTGAGGGTCCGATCTTAGTCCGGACGCCCACGACCATTGCTAAGGGTCCGACCTAGTCCGGACGCCCATGACCGTTGCTGAGGGTCCGACCTTAGTCCGGACGCCCATGACCGCTGTTGAGGGTCCGCCCTTGGTCTGTACGCCTACGACCGTTGCTGAGGGTCCAACCTTAGTACGGACGCCCACGACCGTTGCTGAGGGTCCGACCTTAGTCCGGACGCCCACGACTGTTGCTGAGGATACGACCTTAGTCCGAACGCCCACGACCATTGCTGAGGGTCCGACCTTAGTCCGGACGCCCGCGACCGTTGTTGAGGGTCCGACCTTAGTCCGGACACCCACGAGCATGTGCCAAATTTTTCTGATCTTAATTTTTGACCCATATAGTTAGTTCCTCCGCTTATTGAGGTCGTCTCTTGGTCGAGCTCGATGACCGGACCTCATTAATCATAGTTTGAGAAATTCGGATGGGGAGGTCGAATGTTGATTCGGGTAAGGCCGAATATTAATTCTAGAAAGTCATTTGTGTCTCAACATCAAAGGCAACACCTTAGACCACTGTGGCATGTTAGAGAGCACATGGCCTTCTTGATAAGAAATCTTCAATTCTATATTCAGGTATTTTCTTTAAGATATCCGTGTGCATCTATCAGTTATCATCGCTTAATAAATGTTTGACTTTCTTAGCCGAATGCTTTGCTCTGTAATGGATTTAATACTAAAAGGCTCTTCTCTGAAGTGATAAATTTCCGCGATAACATGAAGATATGAGCTATGATATAGCAAACTAATCAGGAAGTTAACTTCTTTCATTTCCTTCAATAGAAAACAGACTCTCGAAGCTCAGAATTAGGCTTATATTTGTGGACCTACATCATTTCTAGCGAGGACAAATATTGATTCGGGCGAGGCCGAATATTATTTTAGGCGAGGCCGAATGTTATTTCAGGCGAGGCCGAATGTTATTTCAGGCGAGGCCGAATATATTATTTCGAGCGAGGCCGAATGTTATTTTGGGCCAGGCCGAATGTTATTTCGTACTTGAATGGTAAGGGTGCTACCCCTACCCCTTGATTCGTTGGAGGCCGGGCTTTGCTGAGGTTAATGATGAAGGCTCTTGGCCTAAGTCCTGGTTTAATAATTGTTGAACTTCATTAATTTTGATGACGAAGGTGCATAGCCTGAGTTTTGGTTCAACAGTAGTTGAACTTTTTTGACGAAGGCGCGTAGCCTAAGTTTTGGTTCGACCGTAGTTGAACATTTTGGCGAAGGCGCATAGCCTGAGTTTTGGTTCAACCGTAATTAAACATTTTTTGTCGAAGGCGCGTAGCTTGAGTCCCAGTTCAACTATTGTTGAACTTTGTTAATTTTGATGACGAAGGCGCATAGCCTGAGTTTTGGTTCAACTGTAGTTGAACTTTTTTGGCGAAGGCGCGTAGCCTGAGTTTTGGTTCGACCGTAGTTGAACATTTTCGCGAAGGCGTGTAGCCTGAGTTTTGGTTCAACCGTAGCTGAACTTATTGGCGAAGGCGCATAGCCTTGATTTTATGGCGAATGCGCATAGCTTGAGTCCCAGTTCAACTGTTGTTGTACTTTGTTAATTTTGATGACGAAGGCGCATAGCCTGAATTTTGGTTCAACTGTAGTTGAACTTTTTGGCGAAGGCGCGTAGCCTGAGTTTTGGTTCAACTGTAGTTGAACTTTTTGGCGAAGGAGTGTAGCCTGAGCTTTGGTTCGACCGTAGTCGAACATTTTGGCGAAGGCGCATAGCCTGAGTTTTGGTTCAACCGTAGTTGAACATTTTTTTGGCGAAGGCGCATAGCCTTCAACCGTAGTTGAACATTTTTTGGCGAAGGCACATAGCCTGAGTCCCAGTTCAATTGTTGTTGAACTTTGTCAATTTTGATTGTGAAGGCACATAGCCTGAGTCTTGGTTCAACCGTAGTTGAACATTTTTTGGCGAAGGCACGTAGCCTGAGTCCCAGTTCAATTGTTGTTGAACTTTGTCAATTTTGATTGTGAAGGCGCATAGCCCGAGTCTTGGTTCAACCGTAGTTGAACATTTTTTGGCGAAGGCGCGTAGCCTGAGTCCCAGTTTACTTAATTTTGCTTGCGTTAGAGAATATGATGTGTTTTCTGAGGGAGTTCCAGTTTACTTAATTTTTCTTGCATTGGAGAATATGATGTATTTCCTGGGGGGTGCGCTCCTGGTTCTACTCCATTTAAAGAAATAGTTAATTAAAACAAAAATAAAATCATTCATTACCTCGACTTGATCTGTCGGCGTGTGGGAAGGAATGTAGAATCTTTCCATAATGAAAAGAATAAAGCGTGAGGAGCGGCCTAGTGGTCCGCCAATAGGATCAGGTCCCAAATTTCGAGCAATAGTTCACTATGTGAGGATAGATAAGTAGCAGCCATAAACAAAAGGTATCCATACACAAACAATAAGGAAGGCACTTCCTCGAGCAGTTTTAGTGTAAGGCAGAAAATCATAGCTTTGTCTGCATGCCTTCTCTTTTTCAGCAAGAAGCGAGATAATTCCATGTTCACGACCATTACTGCCTATGTGAACTCCGTCGTGGCAGACCAGATCCGATGGTGGTTGGTCGCAAAATGCTAGAACAGGCTGATATACAGAGGCCGCTAGAGGTGATGATTTAGATATTGATGAGAGCATTTTGGCACCATCCCCGTATTTACAAGCGACATGAGCAGCTACCGACAAAATTGTCGTAGGTTGGCACAACACAGCATAGAAGCAACAACGTGGAACAACTTCCATCCACTCACCACAAAATAAATTTACATACAGCATGATATTTAAACATGGCCCTACCATGTTACTATTATATATATTTTTTGGAAACTTTTTTGTGTTTTGCAAATGTAACCATAGATTAGTTTAATCCCAGTAATTTAGTCTTGCATGTGCGCAAGCACAAATGGGCAACTTTGTCAGCCATATAGAAAAATACCCACCAATATTTTCTGCTTAGATTTCTTGATTATCTTTTTGTGCAGCAACCCCGAACAGTGCTGCTAATCTACAAGCTTGCTATATTTGAATTGTAGATATAGAGAAAACTACAATTTTAACTAGAAAATCCCCACAGACGGCGTCAAATTGTTTGGCTCAAAAGTTATTTAGCACTTTTTAAGCAAATCAATCGATAAAGATGAAGGGGTAAATCCTAGTTAAAAATAATTAACTCCAGATCCAAGATTAGTTGGGGAAATAGAAAAGCATAGTCAAATATGAATGTTGATGGCGATTATGTTCAGATTTAATAGCATAAATAAAGATGCATTAAATAATAAAAATATGAGTAAAGGGTAAGATTCACCCGGTCTTCAGTGAGACAGATCTTCTTTCTTTTCATAAAGATGAGAAATGGATGTGTACAATAACTTCATGACCCTTTTGGATCTCATGAAAGTAGTGAATCACATATAAATTGTTTACACATTTTCTAGAGAGAGGAGAGGGGAACCTCTGCCCTCTTTACAATATAAGGGTCCCCTTTATATAATAGGAGACCCCCTCTAAATAATCAAAAAGGTACAACTTATAGAGAATATTCAGTAGAATATTCCTTTTGAGTTTTCCAAGGCAAACTAGGTGCTTCATGGTCTGTACGCCTACGACCGTTGCTAAGGGCCCGACCTTAGTCCGGATGCCCACGACCGTTGCTAAGAGTCCGACCTTAGTCCGGACGCCCACGACCATTGCTGAGGGTCCGACCTTAGTCCGGACGCCCACGACCGTTGTTGAGGGTCCGACCTTAGTCCGGACGCCCACGACCGTTTCTGCCATCTTTACAATATTAGGGTTCCCTTTATATAATAGGAGACCCCCTTCTAAATAATCAAAAAGGTACAACTTATAAAGAATATTCAGTAGAATATTCCTTTTGAGTTTTCCAAGGTAAACTAGGTGCTTCATGGTACGTACGCCTACAACCGTTGCTGAGGGTCCGACCTCATTTCGGACGCCCACGACCGTTGCTGAGGGTCCGCCCTTGGTCTGTACGCCTACGACCGCTGCTGAGGGTCCGACCCTAGTCCGGACGCCCACGACCGTTGCTGAGGGTCCGACCTTAGTCCGGACGCCCACGACCGTTGCTGAGGGTCCGACCTTAGTTTGGACGCCCACGACCATTGCTGAGGGTCCAACCTTAGTCCGGACGCCCACGACCGTTGGTGAGGGTCCGACCTTAGTCCGGACGCCCACGAGCGTGTGCCGAATTTTTCTGATCTTAAGTTTTGACCCATACAAGAATCTCATATGTAAATATACTAATGCATCATTACACATGTAACCTGAGTATAAGCAAAAGGTCAGGATTGATTTTATTATGCTCATGTTACTGCTTGGATTAGCTGGGTTCATGATAACTGGGCCTAACATTACCCAGCTTCAATAATACATAAGCTAAATACCTTCAGCCTGGTAATTAATTTTCCCAATTAACTCCATGGGGTTTGATCTTGAGTCCCATGACCTGCTGGATATCGATTTGGGCCTGCCCTAGGCCTAGGCTTTAGACAACTTTCAAACAACTTTAAATATAAAATCGGACAGTCTCATGAGCTGTCTTTGCAGGTCCAGCACGCCGAAAAGCCCCATCTTTCTTGTTGAAGCTTTTAGATTTAAGGATTTTTAAATTTGAGTTATAATTTGGGCCTTCCAAGTTAATTAGCACATTTGAATTAACAAATTTTCCACCTGTTTAAGTGTGGACTTGAGTTTGACGCCCGAATTCCTTGAATGCTAGTTTACTGATAGTGTTAATTAATTAGACCCTTTAGAAATAATCTATAATAGAAAAAAATATTCCCTTTTAGGAATGGCTTAAAAATAAAATGAGGTGTGCCACACCAAACAAAAAATACAACTTGAGTGGCCCTCTTTAAATGCTCCATAGAATATTTAGAATTCGGGACATGCCATTTAGCGAATTTTTATGATCTCCCGCAAAGTTAATAATACGTTAGTCGCTCTAAGCGTGTTCTTTAATAGTTTTACCTTCCTAAACTCGGGTGTGCATTTCATGTGACCCAAATCCAAATTCTGAAACGTTGAATAAAATGTGCCAAGTGCATTTTATGTGACGTGATCCAAAAATATACTTTAAACGACATTCAATTTCTTTAAAATTAATTAAAATCAGTAAATAATCTTAAAATTGCACTATAGGATGACATGTGTAAAAATTAGATTTTTGTTTAAGCGACTGTGCTAGAACACAGGATCCGGGGGTGCCTAACACCTTCCCTTGGGTCAATAGAATTCTTTAACAACCCGACCGGTCGTTTTGAGTCCCAGTGCGTCATTCAGCAGTCGGAGGCCCTGAACAGCTTCATCTTAGGCATTATGACTTGTACGTATGGTCGGAATTCGGTTCTGGGAAGATGAAAGTTGATTTGGAGAGAGAATTCTTATTTCAGGAGCTTTAAGTTGAAAAAATGAACTATGGTGCAACGACCTGGCCCGTCGTTACAGGAATTACCACCCCGTTACCTTGCATTTACATATATTATGCTTTTAAATCAGTATTAGAATATATCAGGTGAGTTAGGAGTGATTTGGATTAAAATGAAGCAAATAGCATGCTTGAAGGAAGCTTGAATATGGAAAAGTCAACCAAGAGTTGACTATTGAGTTAGAGTGCTCGGAATCGGATTCTGATGATTCGACTAGTTCCGGGGGATCATTTATGACTTAGAAGAGCAATCGGAATTGAATTCGGAGGTCCGGTGTAGTTTTAAGCTTGAATTGGCGAAGGTTGAATTTTGGCAAAAACCGGATGGTAGGTGATATTTTGATCCGGGGGTCGGAATGGAATTCCGACAATTTCTGTAGCTTCGTTATGTGAATTTGGATATGTCTGCAAATTTTCAGGTCATTCGGACATCGTTTGATCGGGTTTTGGATTGAATGTTAGTTTTGAAAGTTTTGAATAAACTTAGGCTTGAATTCGTGAGTAAATGGTGATTTTGATGTTTAGTATGGTGTTTTTATGATTTGAACAAGTCCGTATCATGTTTTGGAGTACGTTGGTGGTTTTCGTTGGGGTCCCGGGGGCCCCGGGATGATTTCGGACCATCAACCGGGCATTGGGACTTGGCAAAAATCTGCAGAAAAACTACAGGTTCTGCCCAGGCCTTTAAGCCTTTGCGTTCGCGTGGCAAGGGCCGCGTTCGCGAAGGCCAAGCTAATCAGTGCATCGCGTTCGCGAGAGGGGGAGCCGCGTTCGCCTAGGCCAGGGATCGTGTGCATCGCGTTCGCGTTCCAGCGGTCGCGGTCACGCAGGTGTGTGAGGGTAAGGCTTCGCGTTCGCGGGAGGAGTATCGTGAACGCGTAGAAGGAAATAGGTGTCTGGGAAGATTGTTCATCGAGAACGCGTGATGAGGTTCGCGTTCGCGTAGGGTAAGTCAGAGACGGGCATCGCGAATGCATGGGAGTCGTCGCGTTCGCGTAAGGAAAGAGTGGGCTGTTCATCGCGAACGCGTGGGAGCTCACGCGAAGAGCAAAAAGCTCTGGCAGTGAATAAAATCCAGAAGCAGAGGGGTTACGGGTTTACACACCCAAAACATAATTTTGAGCCCTAGAGAGAAGAAAACTCGAGGAAATCACTGAGAAGTCATTGGGTATTCGTCGGAGGTAAGATTCTTGACTCAAAAACATCATTTTATGGTAGAATTAACATCAATCTTCATGAAATTGGGTTGAAATCTTGAAGAAATGTGGCCTAAATATTGAAAACGGGATTTTTGGATTTGGAAGGCCATTTGAACTCCGATTTTGATAAATTTTATATGCACGGACTCGTGGCGAGATGAGGGTCGCGTTGGTACTAATTTCGGAATTTTCCGAGCAGTAGGCCCGGGGTCGGGTTTTACCAACTTAGTGTATTTATGCGAATTTCATGTAAATTGAAATGGGTTATGAT
The DNA here is from genome assembly GCA_032618575.1 of Nicotiana noctiflora. Classification (NCBI taxonomy): domain Eukaryota; kingdom Viridiplantae; phylum Streptophyta; class Magnoliopsida; order Solanales; family Solanaceae; genus Nicotiana; species Nicotiana noctiflora. Next base: position 8,793 of record JASVEL010000673.1, read on the forward strand.
TCTTTGACCCGTATTTGATATAATTATTGTGGTTTGACTAGATTCTACGCACGAGGGAGCTAAATTCAAAGGAAAAGGCATCGCGGATGAGTCTACGACCGGCTAGAGGTGAGTAGTTTGTGTATATGGTAGCCTGAGGGTTCGAAACCCCGGCTTAGCACATTGTGACGCTAGTAGGGCGTGGCTCGCACACCGTGGCAGGTGCGGGATTGATTGTGACTAGGGATTGAGACTTGGTCCATCCCGGATGTGAATAATATGTTGTTAGTGTTGGAAATACACCTGTATTTGATATATTTGTGGGTTGTAAGCCTTGTTTGGGGCCTTGTGCCGACCTGTAGTGTCCTTAGAGGACAATATTTATGTGATAGCTATAGTTGCTTAAATCACTGATCTCAGTCCTGGAAATTGAAATCACCTTATTGAAATGCTAAGTCACTGGCTTTTGCAAATTTAATAAAGTTAAATTATTTTTCATAAATTATGAACTGGAAACTGGAAGTAAGAAAAAAATGAACTGTTTTGTGACTTATTTTTGCTTATTGTGGATTGAGCATGGGATCGGGCTGCACGCCGCAGTGGTTGATATGAGGATCGGGCTGCACGCCGCAGCAGTATTGCGCTTGGGCTGTAGGAGCCCCTCCGGAGTCTGTACACACCCCCGGTGAGCGCCGTCGACGTTAAATTGGATCGGGCTACACGCCGTAGCGGTTATGTGCATTGCATTGCATCTTTATTGGTTGAATTACTCTGTGGTAGCTGTATTGTATTGTTGATGCTAGTTCGTAGGAGATTCGAACTGTAGTTTAGCTTCATTATGTGGTATTCTGTGGATTTCTTACTGTCAGCTACTTATATATATTTGTTACTCACTAAGTACTTAGTACTCACCCCTACTCCCTGCACCTTTTGTGTGCAGACTCAGGTACTCAGGAGCAGTAGACAGGCGATTCCAGCATTTGCAGTGTCAATTCGAGTTGCTGAGGTAGCTGCATACGTTCGCCGAACCTAGCTTCTCCACTCCTTTCCAGTTGTTACTTGTATTTTGTATTCAGACTTGAGTATTTCTATACAGTGCTCTCTATTCCTGTTGGTTTTTGTTAGAGGCTCTAGACTTGTGACTCCGGATCTTTGGGAGTGTCAGTATTTTGTTCATTTCTATTATTATTGGAGTTCTTAAACTCATATATTCTTCTTGGGATGTCCATTTGGGATTGATATCGTTGTGATAATTGAATTGTTGGTCTGGCTGGCCTAGCTTAATTGTTGGGCGCCATCACGACCGGATTTGGGTCGTGACAAGTTGGTATCAGAGCCTAGGTTATTAGGACTCGCGAGTCATGAGCCGGTTTAGTAGGCTTTCGCGGATCGGTACGTAAACGTCCGTATCTATCCTCGGAAGGCTACAGAAACTTTAGGAAAAACCTCATTTTCTTGGATTTATATCGTGCGATCTGTGTTATCATGAAATTAAAATTTTCCATATTCTATTCTCTCGCAGATGGCGAGAACACGAGCTAACGGACGTGGCGGACGACCACCATTGGCACCCAGAGGTCGTGGTCGTGGTAGAGGTAGGGCAGCAGTACCAGCACCTGCTGATCGACCAGCTGACCAGACTCAGGGTCAGATTCTAGCACCGGTGGCCCAGTTTCAGGATCGGAATCCGGCTGCAAACGCTCTGGTTCAGGCACCGGCAGTTCCCATTGTGATACCGGATCTTTAGGAGACTTTGGCTTAGATTTTATCAGTTTGCACTGGCTTAGCCCAGGTAGTTGCAGCCTCTACTACAGCGGCTTCTTCACAGGCAGGGGGGGGAATCAGACCCCCGTGGCTCGCACACCCGAGCCGGTAGTTCAGGGTATTCAGGCACCTGGGGCAGTTCCAGTTCAGCCAGCTGCAGCCGTTGCACCAGATTTGAGAGGCTACAACCTCCGACATTCAGTGGTGCGGAGGGCAAGGACGCCCAGGGTTTTCTTGACAGATGTCAGCGCATGCTTCACACCGCGGGTATTCTAGAGTCCAGCTGTGTTTCATTCACCACTTTTCAGTTCACAAGTGCAGCATTTCAGTGGTGGGAGGATTTCGAGAGGCGTAGGCCTGCTGGGGCAGTGCCCCTCACTTGGCAGTAGTTCTCCACGGTATTTTTGGAGAAGTACGTGCCTCAGTCTCAGAGAGAGGAGCTACGACGTCAGTTCGAGTGGTTGAAGCAGGGAGATATGACGGTTAATTAGTATGAGATGAGATTCACACAGTTGGCCCGTCATGCCATGTGGATGGTTCCTACAGACAGAGAAAGGATTCGGAGATTTATTGATGGCCTTATTTATCCCATCTGCATATTGATGACCAGGGAGAGAGTTTCGGCAGTTACCTTTGAGGAGGTGGTTGATGCTGCCTGTCACATTGAGACAGATCGCCGCAGAGAGTGGGAGGAGAGAGAGGCTAAGAGGCCTCGTGGTACTGGCAGTTATAGTGGTGCTCCGTTTAGGGGCCAATCTCAGCATAGCATAGGTCGTTCTTTCAGGTCTCATCAGTCTGGACGTGCAGAGTCCAGTGGGGTTTCATCAGATCATACTCGTCAGGGCCATCAGGGTTATCCGTGTCAGCAGAGCCGTCAGTAGAGTCAGCCACGTTGAGTGCTCTTCCAGCTCAGAGCTCTGCTCCTGCTTCCTCAGCACAGGATTCATCTGTAGCGAGGGTTCCTCAGCAGCCCCTTCTTCCATCGTCAGGACATTATTTCGAGTGCGGCGACTTAGGCTATATCAAGAGAGAGTGTCCTCAGTGGCTTTGTAGGCGGTCTCAGCAGAGGGATCGGCCCTCGTCTTCTACTCCTGTTTCTTCATCCCCAGCACAGTCAGCTAGGAGTAGTGGCTAGGTGGCCAGGGGTCGCCCTAGGGGCGAGGATCGTACTGGCGGAGGCCAGGCTCGTTTCTATGCTCTTCCGGATAGGAAGGATGCTAGTGCTTCAGATGCGGTCATTTCAGGTATTATCTCAGTCTGCCACAGGGATGCTTCCGTCTTATTTGATCCCGGATCCACCTATTCTTATGTCTCTACTTATTTTGCACATCATTTGGGTATGACCCGTGGTATTCTTGCTTTGCCCGTACATGTGTCTACCCCAGTGGGGGATACTGTTGTTGTGGATCAGGTATATCGATCCTGTATTATTACTATTGGGGGTCTGGAGACCCGAGTTGATTTATTATTACTGGGCATGGTAGATTTCGATGTAATTCTAGGCATGGATTGGCTATCTCCTTACCATGCAATTCTGGACTGTCATGCTAAGACAGTCACACTAGCTATTCCAGGTAATCTGAGGATCGAGTGGCGTGGCTTGACTGATTATGTGTCCGACAGGGTGATTTCTTATATAAAGGCCCAACGAATGATTGGCAAGGGTTGTTTATCTTATTTGGCCTTCATTAGGAATGTTGAGGCTGAGACACCCAGTCTTGATTCGGTCCCCATTGTGAGGGAGTTTCCGGATGTATTTCCAGCAGACCTGCCAGGCATGCCGCCGCCTGACAGAGATATTGACTTTGGTATTGACTTGGTGCCGGGCACTCAGCCCATTTCTATTCCTCCCTATCGCATGGCACCAGCAGAGTTAAAAGAATTGAAAGAACGGCTTCAGGAACTCTTAGATAAGGGTTTCATTCGTCCGAGTGTGTCACCTTGGGGTGCACCGGTGTTGTTCGTGAAGAAGAAAGATGGCACAATGAGAATGTGCATTGATTACAGGCAGCTGAACAAGGTAACAGTGAAGAATAAGTACCCATTGCCTCGTATTGAGGACCTATTTGATCAGCTCCAGGGAGCTAGTGTGTTTTCTAAGATTGATCTTCGATCGGGCTATCATCAGTTGAAGATCAGGGACTCGGATATTATGAAGACAGCGTTCAGGACGCGTTATGGGCACTACGAGTTCCTGGTGATGTCTTTCGGGCTAACTAATGCCCCAGCTGCATTCATGCACTTGATGAATAGTGTATTTTGGTCGTACCTTGATTCTTTTGTGATTGTGTTTATTGATGACATTCTGGTATATTCACGCAGCTAGGAGGAGCATGCACAACACTTGAGAGTGGTATTGCAGAGGTTGAGGGAAGAGAAGCTCTATGCAAAATTCACTAAGTGTGAGCTCTGGCTTGATACTGTCGGTTTTCTGGGACATATAGTGTCCAGTGATGGTATTCAAGTTGATCCACAGAAGGTTGAGGCAGTGCAGAATTGGCCCAGACCTTCCTCAGCTAGAGAGATTCGGAGTTTTCTTGGCTTGGCAGGCTATTATCGCCTGTTTGTTCAGGGTTTCTCATCTATTGCTTCACCGTTGACTAAGTTGACACAGAAGAATGCTCCATTTGTGTGGTCTGATGAATGTGAGGAGAGCTTCTCAGAAGCTCAAGGAGGCTTTGACCACCGCTCCAGTACTTGTGTTGCCATCAGCCTCAGGGTCATATACGGTGTATTGTGATGCTTCTAGAGTTGGACTCGGTTGTGTGTTGATGTAGGAGGGTAGAGTTATTGCATATGCTTCTCGTCGGCTAAAGCCCCACGAGAAGAACTACCATGTTCATGATTTGGAGTTAGCTGCTATTGTTCATGCCTTGAAGATTTGAGAGGCATTACCTATATGGTGTATCTTGTGATGTATATACAGACCACCGCAGCCTTCAGCATTTGTTTAAGCAGAAAGATCTAAATTTGAGGCAGCGGAGATGGCTTGAGTTGCTTAAAGACTATGATATTACTATCTTGTATCATCCCGAGAAAGCCAATGTAGTGGCTGATACATTGAGCCGGAAAGCTATTAGTATGGGCAGTTTGGCGTATATTCCAGTTGGGGAGAGACCCCTAGCAGTTGATGTTCAGGCGTTAGCTAATCAGATGGTGAGACTGGATATTTCTGAGCCCAGTCGGGTGATGGCTCGCGTAATGGCTCGTTCTTCTTTATATGATCGTATTCGAGAGCGCCGGTATGATGATCCACACTTACATGTCCTTAAGGACAGAGTTCAGCATGATGATGCCAGAGATGTCACTATTGATAGTGATGGTGTATTGCGGATGCAAGGCCGGATATGCGTGCCCAATGTTGATGGCCTTCGTGAATTGATATTGGAGGAGGCCCACAAGCTCGCGGTATTCTATCCATCCAGGAGCCGCGAAGATGTATCAGGATTTGAAGTAGCATTACTGGTGGAGAAAGATGAAGAAAGATATTGTGAGCCATGTGGCTCGGTGTCTAAATTGTCAGCAGGTCAAGTATGAGCATCAGAGACCTGGTGGTGTATTCCAGCGTATTGATATTCCTGAGTGGAAGTGGGAAAGGATTACTATGGACTTTGTTAGTGGACTCCCTCGGACGGCGAGGAAGTTTGATTCAGTTTGGGTGGTGGTGGATAGGTTGACCAAGTCAGCTCACTTCATCCCAGTGTGTACTACCTATACCTCAGAGCGGTTGGCAGAGATATTCATTCGTGAGATAGTGAGATTGCATGGAGTTCCTATTTCTATTATATCATACAGAGGTACCCAGTTCACTTCTCAGTTCTAGAGGACATTTCAGCGAGAGTTGGGTTCACAGGTAGAGCTGAGCACAGCATTTCATCCACAGACGGATGGACAGTCTGAGCGTACTATTCAGATATTGGAGGACATGTTGCGTGCTTGTGTCATTGATTTTGGTGGTTCGTGGGCTGATTATTTGCCTTTGGTGGAGTTTGCTTATAATAATAACTATCAGTCCAGCATTCAGATGGCACCGTATGAAGCTTTATATGGGAGACGGTGTAGGTCTCCGGTCGGTTGGTTCGAGCCCGGCGAGGCTAGGTTGTTGGGGACAGAGTTAGTCCAAGATGCCTTAGACAAGGTGAAGGTGATTCAGGAGAGACTTCGCACAGCTCAGTCGCGTTAGAAGAGTTATGCAGACCGGAAGGTCCGAGATGTGTCTTATTCGGTAGGTGAGAAGGTGTTGCTGAAGGTTTCGCCTATGAAAGGTGTTATGAGGTTTGGAAAGAAAGGGAAGTTGAGCCCAAGGTTCATTGGACCTTTTGAGGTGCTTAGGAAAGTTGGGGAGGTGGCTTATATGCTTGCTTTGCCACCTAGTTTGTCAGGAGTTCACTCGGTGGTCCATGTATCTATGCTCCGGAAGTATGTCGGAGACCCGTCTCATGTGTTGGACTTCAGCACGATACAACTAGATGAAGACTTGACTTATGATGTGGAATCAGTAGCCATTTTGGGTCGCAAGTTCGTAAGCTGAGATTTAAGGACATAGCTTCAGTGAAAGTGCAGTGGAGAGGTCGTCCCGTGGAGGAAGCAACTTGGGAGACCGAGCAGGAAATGCAGAGCAGATATCCACACTTGTTTGATGCTCCGGGTATGTTTCTTAACCCGCTCGCGGACGAGCGTTTGTTTAAGTTGGGGAGAATGTAACGACCCGGCCCGTCGTTACGGGAATTACCACCATGTTACCTTGCATTTACGTATATTATGCTTTTAAATCAGTATTAGAATATATCGGGTGAGTTAGGAGTGATTTGGATTGAAATGAAGCAAATAGCATGCTTGAAGGAAGCTTGAATATGGAAAAGTCAACCAAGAGTTGACTATTGAGTTAGAGTGCTCGGAATCAGATTCTGATGATTCGACTAGTCCCGGGGGATCATTTATGACTTAGGAGAGCAATCGGAATTGAATTCGGAGGTCCGGTGTAGTTTTAAGCTTGAATTGGCGAAGGTTGAATTTTGGCGAAAACTGGATGGTAGGTGATATTTTGATCCGGGGGTCGGAATGGAATTCCGACAATTTTTGTAGCTTCGTTATGTGATTTTGGATATGTTTGCAAATTTTCAGGTCATTCGGACATCGTTTGATCGGGTTTTGGATTGAATGTTAGTTTTGAAAGTTTTGAAGAAACATAGGCTTGAATTCGTGAGTAAATGGTGATTTTGATGTTTAGTATGGTGTTTTTATGATTTGAACAAGTCCGTATCATGTTTTGGAGTACGTTGGTGGTTTTCGTTGGGGTCCCGGGATGATTTCGGACCATCAACCGGGCATTGGGACTTGGCAAAAATCTGCAGAAAACTGCAGGTTCTGCCCAGGCCTTTAAGCCTTCGAGTTCGCATGGCAAGGGCCGCGTTCGCGAAGGGGGAGCCGCGTTCACGTAGGCCAGGGATCGTGTGCATCGCGTTCGCGTTCCAGCGGTCGCGGTCGCGTAGGTGTGTGAGGGTAAGGCTTCGCGTTCGCAGGAGGAGTATCGCGAACGCGTAGAAGGAAATAGGTGGCTGGGAATATTGTTCATCGCGAACGCGTGATGAGGTTCGCGTTCGCGTAGGGTAAGTCAAAGACGGGCATCGCAAACGCGTGGGAGTCGTTGCGTTCACGTAGGGAAAGAGTGGGCTGTTCATCGCGAACGCGTGGGAGCTCACGCGAACGCGAACGCGAAGAGCAAAAAGCTCTGGCAGTGAATAAAATCCAGAAGCAGAGGGGTTACGGGTTTACACCCCCAAAACACAATTTTGAGCCCTAGAGAGAAGAAAACTCGAGGAAATCACCGAGAAGTCATCGGGTATTCGTCGGAGGTAAGATTCTTGACTCAAAAACATCATTTTATGGTAGAATTAACATCAATCTTCATGAAATTGGGTTGAAATCTTGAAGAAATGTGGCCTAAATATTGAAAATGAGATTTTTGGATTTGGAAGGCCATTTGAACTCCGATTTTGATAAATTTTATATGCACGGACTCGTGGCGAGATGAGGGTCGCGCTGGTACTAATTTCAGAATTTTCCGAGCAGTGGGCCTGGGGTCGGGTTTTACCAACTTAGTGTATTTATGCGAATTTCATGTAAATTGAAATGGGTTATGATTCTTTGACCCGTATTTGATATAATTATTGTGGTTTGACTAGATTCTACGCACGAGGGAGCTAAATTCAAAGGAAATGGCATCGCGGACGAGTCTACGATCGGCTAGAGGTGAGTAGTTTGTGTATATGGTAGCCTGAGGGTTCGAAACCCCGGCTTTGCACATTGTGACGCTAGTAGGGCGTGGCTCGCACACCGTGGCAGGTGCGGGATTGATTGTGACTAGGGATTGAGACTTGGTCCATCCCGGATGTGAATAATATGTTGTTAGTGTTGGAAATACACCGCATTTGATATATTTGTGGGCTGTAAGCCTTGTTTGGGGCCTTGTGCCGACCTGTAGTGTCCTTAGAGGACAATATTTATGTGATAGCTATAGTTGCTTAAATCACTAATCTCAGTCCTGGAAATTGAAATCACCTTATTGAAATGCTAAGTCACCGGCTTTTGCAAATTTAATAAAGTTAAAGTATTTTTCATAAATTATGAACCTGGAAACTGGAAGTAAGAAAAAATGAACTGTTTTGTGACTTATTTTTGCTTATTGTGGATTGAGCATGGGATCGGGCTGCACGCCGCAGTGGTTGATATGAGGATCGGGCTGCACGCCGCAGCAGTATTGCGCTTGGGCTGTAGGAGCCCCTCCGGAGTCTGTACACACCCCGAGTGAGCGCCGTCGACGTTAAATTGGATCGGGCTACACGCCGTAGCGGTTATGTGCATTGCATTGCATCTTTATTGGTTGAATTACTCTGTGGTAGCTGTATTGTATTGTTGATGCTAGTTCGTAGGAGATTCGAACTGTAGTTTAGCTTCATTATGTGGTATTCTGTGGATTTCTTACTGTCAGCTACTTATATATATTTGTTACTCACTAAGTACTTAGTACTCACCCCTACTCCCTGCACCTTTTGTGTGCAGACTCAGGTACTCAGGAGCAGTAGACAGGCGATTCCAGCGTTTGCAGTGTCAATTCGAGTTGCTGAGATAGCTGCCTACTTTCGCAGAACCTAGCTTCTCCACTCCTTTCCAGTTGTTACTTGTATTTTGTATTCAGACTTGAGTATTTCTATACAGTGCTCTCTATTCCTGTTGGTTTTTGTTAGAGGCTCTAGACTTGTGACTCCGGATCTTTGGGAGTGTCAGTATTTTGTTCATTTCTATTATTATTGGAGTTCTTAAACTCATATATTCTTCTTGGGATGTCTATTTGGGACTTATATCGTTGTGATAATTGAATTGTTGGTCTGGCTGGCCTAGCTTAATGGTTGGGCGCCATCACGATCGGATTTGGGTCGTGACATATGGTTGGAGTTTTGTGTAAACGACCTCAGAATCAAGATCTGAAGGTTTCAGCGGGTCTAATGATGATTTCAGACTTGGGCGTATGCCCGGTTTGAGTTATGGATAACTCGAGAGCATTTTGATGCCTATTGTGGAAGTCAACATTTTAGAAGGAGTTTTATAAATTTAGCTTGAAGTACATTTCAGCGTTATTGATATTTGTTTGAGATTTCGATACTGTGAATAACTTCATATAGTGATTCAAGTGTTGGAGGCACGATCAGAAGTGAATTCGGAGGTTCGTAGGTCAATTTGGAGACATTTGGCTAAAGATAGAAATTTGAAGTTTTTTGAGAAGTTTGACCAGAAGTGAACTTTTTGATATCGGGGTCGGAATACAATTTCGGAAGTTAGAGTAGGTCCGTAATGTCAAATGTTACTTGCGTGCAAAATTTGAAGTCAATCAGACGCAATTTGATGGGTTTAAACATCGGAAGTAGAAGTTGGAAAGTTCATAAAGCTTGAATCGAGGTGCAATTCATGGTTTAGCGTTATTTGACGTGATTTGAGGCCTTGAGCAACTCTTTAATATGTTTTGGGACTAGTTGGTAGGATTGGTTGGGGTCCCAGGGGCCTCGGGTGGATTCCCGGTGGTTAACGGATCAAAAATGGGATTTTTGGGAAGGTTGAGTTTGCCGGTTGCAAGTATTTCCGCTTTTGCGGAAAGGGGACTGCAGAAGCGGCTTCGCAGAAGTGGTAGAGCGGATTTGATCGAGGGTTCATGGACCACAGATACGGTCAAGGTTCCATAGAAGCGAGATCGCATCTGCGAAAGTGGATATTGCACAAGCGAAAAGGGAGGCGGCCAAGGCTGATCGCAGAAGCATTTTTTGACCGCACCTGCGAAACCGCAGAAGCGGTCCAAGGTCTACAAGTGCGGAAATGACTGGAGCAGTGAGGTTGATTTAAATCGTAGGTTGAGTTCATTTCTCCCATTTCTTTATGGCTTGGGTGATTTTTGGGGAGCTTCAAAAGAGGGTTTTGGTCATCAATGTTAAGGTAAGTTATCCCCATCACTTTGAGTGAAATATATTAATTATATATGGATTTAAGCATGAACATTAGTACAAATTTGGGGTTTTGGTTGAAAACCTAAGAAAATAAAAATCTTGGATTTTGATCACGATTTTGAGTATGGAGTTTAGAGAAAATTATATATTTGAGTTCCTAATGTCATGTGTAACCTTTATCTTCGAGAAATTTTGGAATCCGGGCACGTGGCCCCGAGGGAATTTTGGTTATTTCACTAAGCGGAGTTGGGATTGTATAATTTGATTGTTAACAAGTATTTGAGCATGTTCTCATTAGTTTGTCATTAATTGGCTAGTTTTGGTGCATTGTGCGTCGGTTCAAACCTTCAGAAGAATGTAGAATGCCAGTTACGGGTATTCATAGTGAGGTGAGTCTCCTTCTAATCTTATGAGGGGGATTTGCCCCATAGGTGAGTTAAATTGGTTATGTGCTCCTATTTGTGGGGGCTACGTACGCACGCGGTGACGAGAGTCCGTGCGTAGATACTATTATGCAATTGTCCGGGTAGTCTAGGACCCAAAAGCATGTTATAGTTGGATTAATTTTGAACCCACTAATGGCTTGAATTTCTTAAATCATATAAAATTAATAACTGGATTTCTAAAAAGACTTAAGCTTCGTTTTCTCAAATTATTAAAAAGAATTGGCCTTCCATGGATAATGTAACGATCCGACCGGTCGTTTTGAGCTCCGATGTGTCATTCAGCAGATTGAGGCCATGAACAACTTCATCTCAGGTATATTGACTTGTGTGTATGGTCAGAATTAAAATTCAGGAAGTTTGGGTCAAATCTAAATGGAAATTCTCATTTTGAAAGCTTAAAGTTGAAGAAATGAACTAGGATTGGAATTTTGAGTAAATGACCTCATAATTGGGATCTAGAAGTTCCAGCATGCTCGTATGATGATTTTGAACTTGGGCGTATGTCCGGATTTGGTTTTTGATGACCCGTGAGCGTTTCGGCGTATATGGTGGAAGTTAGTATTTTAGAAGAATTTCATAAATTTGGGTTGGAAGGCATTTTAGAGTTATAGATGTCCATTTTGGATTCCGATTCTAGGAATAGATCCGTATGGTGATTTTGGAGTTGGGAACGCGATCGGAAGTGAATTCGGATGCCCAGAGGTCATTTTGAAGTCATTTGGCTAAATATAGGAATTTGAAGGTTTATGAGAAAATTCAACCGGAAGTGAAAATTTTGATATCGGGGTCGGAATGCGATTCCGAAAGTTGGTGCAAGTCCGTAATGTCGAATGTGACTTGTGTGCAAAGTTTGAGTAAATTCGGATCGATTTTTGGTAGGAAATGGGATAATTAATCTATTTAAGGAAAGCTTAAGTTGGAAAAGTCAACCCAATGTTGACTTATGAGTTAGTGGGCTCGAAACTGAATTCCGATGATTCGATTAGTTTCAGGGGATGATTTAAGACTTAGGAGTGCAATCGGAAGTAATTTTGGAGGTCCGATGAAGAAGTTAGCCTATTTTGGCGAAGTTGGAATTTTGGCTGAATCCGATCGATAGGTGATATTTTGATCCGGGAGTCGGAATGACATTTCGACAGTTGTAGTAACTTTTTAAAGTAATTTTGGATATGTCTGCAAATCTTCAGGTCATTCGTACATCGTTTGGTTGGGTTTTTGGTCGAATGTGAATTTTGAAAGTTTAAGTTTAAGTTTAAGTTTGAATCGAATTCTAGGATTTTGGTGATTTTTGATGTTTAAGGTAGCATTTTTATGATCCGAGCAAGTTTGAATAAAGTATTAGGTTGAGTTTGTGCTTTTGGTTGTGGTCCCGAGGTCTCGGGTGTGTTTCGGATGACCAACGGGTCATTTTTGGAAGATTTTTGCCATTTTGAGCATAAATGTAATGATCCAAAGGACTATTTTTAGTTCTATAGATCCAAATTTGATTTCAAGACTTCGAGAATTTAAATAATGAATTATAGGACTAATCCGGAAATTTTGGTTTAATTTCACCAAGTCGCGATTGGGTTTTTGACGCGAAATGTGATTTAATTGTTTAACGAGCGAAATTGCTGTTGCACAGAGCAAATGAGATCCAAAGTCAGTTTTGTTTGAATCACTGGATCCGTATCGAAATTACAGAGTCGTACGAAAAAGAATCATCAAATTCCGAGTTCGTATGACGTAGTTAAAGCCAGTTTAGTGAAAATAAAAGAGTGTTGGTGCATCAGGTCTGGTGTGGCACTTTTAGCGACCAGATTTGGGACTTTAGCGACCAGATTTGCTAATAAAAAGTTGCTGCATTTCTGCTCGTTATTTTTACTTATTTTCTTGTGAAATAACACGGTTTAGGGTGATTTTGAGCAAGAAATCATGGGAAATCTTGAGGTAAGTCACTTGTGATTATTAATACTCCATAATATTGAATTATCATCGAATAATCCGACTAGATTACATGTTTTTGAGGTGTAAATTGGGGATTTTGGACCTAGGGATTTGAAAATAAGATTTGAAGATCTGAGGGGCAACTTGAACTCCGATTTTTATAAATTTTATATGCACGGACTCGTGGCGAGACGAGGATCGCGTTGATACTAATTTTGGAATTTTTCGAGCAGTGGGCCCGGGGTCGGGTTTTACCAACATGGTGTATTATCGCGTATTTCGTATAAATTGAATTGGGTTATGTTACTTTGACCCGTATTTGATAAAATTGTTGTGGTTTGACTAGTTTCTACACACGAGACAGCAAATTCAAAAGGAAAAGGCATCACGGACGAGTCTTCGACCGGCTAAAAGTGAGTAGTTTGTATATATGGTAGCCTGAGGGTTCAAAACCCCGGCTTAGCACATTGTGACGCTAGTAGGGCATGGCTCGCACCCCGTGGCAGGTGTAGGATTGATTGTGATTGGGGATTGAGACTTTAGTCCATCCCGAATGAGTATAATATGATACTAGTGGTTGAAAAACACTGTGTTTGAAATAATTGTGGGTGGTAAGCCGTGTTTGGGGCCTTGTGCCGACATGTAGTATCCCTAGGGTATAGCTATATATGTGATAGCTATACTTACTTAATCACTGATCTCAGTCCTGGTTTGAAATCACCGTATTGAAATGCTAAGTCACCTGTTTTGGGAAAAATTAAATAAAAGTTAAAAGTATTTTCATAATTTATGAACTGGAACCTGGTAATAAATAAATTGAGCTGTTGTGTGACTTATATGTTTGTTGTGGACTGAGGATGGATTGGGCTGCACGGCGCAACGGTTGATATGAGGATCGGGCTGCACGCTGCAGCGGTATTACGCTTGGGCTGTAGGAGCCCCTCCGGAGTATGTACACACCCCTAGTGAGCGTCATCGATGTTAAATGGATCGGGCTACACGCCATAGCGGTTATGTGCTTTGCACTGCATCTTTGTCTGTGAATTATCTCTGATAGTGGTAATGTACTGTTGTTGTTGCTAGTTCACAGGAGGAATTAGACTGTAGTTTAGCTTCATTATGTAGTATTCTGTGGATTTCTTACTTTCAGCTACTTGTATATATTTATTACTCACCGAGTACTTAGTACTCACCCTACTCCCTGTACCTTTGTGTGCAGATTCAGGTACACAGGAGGGATAGACGAGCACTCCAGCTTTTATCATTATTTATCCGAGTTGCTGAGGTAGCTGCTGGCGTTCACAGGACCTGGCTTCTCTTCTTATTCCAGTTTTCCTTTGTATATACATTATTCATACTTGAGTATTTGGTTTAGATATTGTTATCCGATCATGTTTAGAGGCTCTAGACTCGTGACCCTAGATCTTTGGGTGGTTATTCAGTTTAGCTTTATTGTTGATAATAATATCCAGGTAATTAATTTGAGCTTCATGCTTGAGATGAGAGGGTAAATGGACGGGATTGCCTAGCAGTTGTGTTGGGCGCCATCACGACCGAGATTGGGGTCGTGATATATAATTGCTCCATGTTGACTTCTTGACTAAGTGTTTGTTTGTGTGTGTTTATTTTGGAATAGGCTGAACGTCTCAGCAGATTAATAGATGCATCTATAGGTGCGCCGTCAACCCTGGACAAGTGCGCATTTATTTCTGTTGGATCGGGTCGTCGCCTCGGTGTGATTTGCGCATGTTTGTATTGCTGCCTGGAACTTAATTAAGTTATTATTTCCTTTTTATGGCTTAAAAATATTGAATTATATTTAAAAAGGGAATTCTGGAAAATTTTCTATAAAGGAATTAATTGTTTATTTGTTTCTTTCTACTTGGACAATTAGCGACCAGATTTGGGTGTTTAGCGACCAGATTTGCTAATAAAAAGCTGCTGCGTTTCTGCTCGTTATTTTTACTTATTTTCTTGCGAAATAACACGGTTTAGGGCGATTTTGAGCAAGAAATCATGGGAAATCTTGAGGTAAGTCACTTGTGATTATTACTACTCCACAATATTGAATTATCATCGAATAATCCGGACTAGATTACATGTTTTTGAGGTGTAAATTGGGGATTTTGGATCTAGGGATTTGAAAATAAAATTTGAAAATCTTAGGGGCAACTTGAACTCCGATTTTTGTAAATTTAATATGCACGGACTCGTGGCGAGACGAGGATCGCGTTGATACTAATTTTGGAATTTTTCGAGCAGCGGGCCCGGGGTCGGGTTTTACCAACTTGGTGTATTATCGCGTATTTTGTATAAATTGAATTGGGTTATGTTTCTTTGACCCGTATTTGATAAAATTGTTGTGGTTTGACTACTTTCTACGCACGAGGAAGCAAATTCAAAAGGAAAAGGCATCGCGGACGAGTCTTCGACCGGCTAGAAGTGAGTAGTTTGTATATATGGTAGCCTGAGGGTTCGAAACACCGGCTTAGCACATTGTGACGCTAGTAGGGTGTGGCTTACACCCCGTGGCAGGTGGGGGATTGATTGTGATTGGGGATTAGGACTTTAGTCCACCCCGAATGAGTATAATATGATACTAGTGGTTGAAAAACACTGTGTTTGAAATAATTGTGGGCGGTAAGCCGTGTTTGGGGCCTTGTGCCGACTTGTAGTATCCCTAGGGAATAGCTATATATGTGATTGATATACTTGCTTAATCACTGATCTCAATCCTAGTTTGAAATCACCGTATTGAAATGCTAAGTCACCTGTTTTGAAAAAAATTAAATAAAAGTTAAAAGTATTTTCATAATTTATGAACTGGAACCTGGTAATAAATAAATTGAGTTGTTGTGTGACTTATATGTTTGTTGTAGACTGAGGATGGATCGGGCTGCACGCCGCAGCAGTTGATATGAGGATCGGGCTGCACGCTGCATCGGTATTGCGCTTGGGCTGTAAGAGCCCCTCCGGAGTCTGTACACACCCCAGTGAGCGCCGTCGACGTTAAATGGATCGGGCTACACGCCATAGCGGTTATGTACTTTGCATTGCATCTTTGTCTGTGAATTATCTCTGATAGTGGTAATGTACTGTTGTTGTTGCTAGTTCATAGGAGGATCGGACTGTAGTTTAGCTTCATTTTGTGGTATTCTGTGGATTTCTTGCTTTCAGCTACTTGTATATATTTATTACTCACTGAGTACTTAGTACTCACCCCTACTCCCTGCACCTTTGTGTGCGGATTCAGGTACTCAGGAGAAGTAGACGAGCATTCCAGCTTTTATCAGTATTTATCCGAGTTGCTGAAGTAGCTGCTGACGTTCGCAGGACCTGGCTTCTCTTCTTGTTCCAGTTTTCCTTTGTATATACATTATTCATACTTGAGTATTTGGTTTAGATATTGTTATCCGATCATGTTTAGAGGCTCTAGACTCGTGACCCTAGATCTTTGGGTGGTTATTCAGTTTAGCTTTATTGTTGATAATAATATCCAGGTAATTGATTTGAGTTTCATGCTTGGGATGAGAGGGTAAATGGTCGGAATTGCCTTGCAGTTGTGTTGGGCGCCATCACGACCGGGATTGGGCTCGTGATATATAATTGCTCCATGTTGACTTCATGACTAAGTGTCTGTTTGTGTGTGTTTATTTTGGAGCAGGCTGAACGTCTCAGCAGATTACTAGATGCATCTATAGGTGCGCCGTCAACCCTGGACAAGTGCGCATTTATTTCTATTGGATCGGGCCGTCGCCTCGGTGTGATTTGCGCATGTTTGTATTGCTGCCTCGAACTTAATTAAGTTATTATTTCCTTTTTATGGCTTAAAAATATTGAATTATATTTAAAAAGGGAATTCTGGAAAATTTTCTATAAAGGAATTAATTGTTTATTTGTTTCTTTCTACTTGGACAAAAATCATGTTTATAAAAATAAATCCAATATATATATATATATATATATATATATATATATATATATATATATATATATATATTAAGGAAGAATCATTATTGGTCCATTAGAAAGTGTCAAAGTTGACCATCTCGTCTCTAGCCCTTCGGGATTAGGCGGGATACTCACAGAGTACACGTTGATTACGTACTCATACTACAGTTCTGTTTATTTTTGTTGCACATGTATATATACTTCTAGCACCCCACTGGGCGTAGCAACACGGATAATTCTATGACTAGGTGAGCTGCAAATTTGTGAGGTGACCCGTAGCTAGTGTAGTTCCTTTCTGCACTTTATTATTTATTCCTTACCCACCGTATTTCGGACAGATGTTGTATTTTATTTTCCTTATCGATAGTTGCTCATGCACTTGTGACACCAGATTTCTGGGATGGTTTTTGAAAGGATTGTACTACTACTTATTATTTAAATTTGAATTCAAGCAGTGATCTTTTATTTGTGAGAAATAGAGGGAAAAACCTTAGAATTTTCAATAGTATTAAAAGAGGATTTAATTGATAATTAAGTTGGCTTGCCTGACAAAGGTGTCCGGCGCCACCACAACCTTTGGATTTTGGGTTGTGACAAATTCCTTATTCAGAATTTCTGGTTCGCAAACTCTATTCGGGAAGTCAAAATTTCCTCGATTTGAGATTCAAGATAAACCGTTGACTTAGGATACCAAAGCCAAACCTTTCCCAAGTGGCGACTCTGATAAATAAATAATCCCACTTCGAATAGTGTCACTTTTAATTGAAAAACTCCGTTATACATTATCCTTCGGGGTAGGTGTTTAAAAAAGGAGGTGTGACAGCTCTGGCGACTTTGTTGCGGATACGAACCCAGAATTTTTATTCAGCATTCAAGAATTCGAGCTTAGATTGACTGTTAAATTTGGCTTTATCTGATTTTTCTACATGTTCCATGCTATAAGTTCTAAATGTTTTACTGCTTTGATATTTGTTGAATTGTATATATAAACAGTAACGAATCCCTTCCCCTCTGTGAATCTTCTACATCATGGAGAAGGGTGCACTTCATGTAGCTTCTCTTCTTTCTAGAGTATTTTCCCATTTAGAACGGGGTTTGGATAAGTTGCTACGCCGACGGAGCTTCTGTATCCCCGGTACGCTGCCTCCCCCTCTGCTCGAGTTGTCCGCTCGGGTAAGCCAGGTCTAGAACAATAAATCTAGAGTTTAAACCTAGAAGAACAAAACCTCATACTGGATCCCTAGTAGGAATGTTTGTTTGCATCATGTGCATTTGACTTAGGGTACTCAACACAGGGGTTGGGTCCGTCTAGGATAGGTGACTTGAAATTAAAAGACCATCCTGATGCATCTTACATGCTGCTTCTTCATTTATTTGCTCAGCTTTGCATGTTGACTAGCTTGTATAAGAGAACATTGAGAAAAATAGCAGTGTTAGGAGTACGTGAGGGTAACCACTTGTTTTGAAAAACCAACGCCCAAATAGTGACGAAATGCTGGCGAATTTTTGAAAAAAATAAAAAAGAAAGAGAAAATAGAGAAAAAGACTTTTCAAATATTTGGTTTTGACAAAACCTTTTTCCCAAACTATGCTGGTTTGATTCTCACCAATGTGAGATACGTAGACAACCTTCATCGGGTCCAACCACCATTTTGCAAAAATAGCCAAAAATATCAAAATTTTAGTTTTTCTCACAAATAAGTCAGGTGTTGCCATTCTTGTTTAAAATAAGCCGAATGTCCCCTAAAGGACGCCGGAAGGCTATTTTTGCAAGAACAACCACCCTAAGTCATTTTAAACGGTTAGCAGGCGCAGCCTTAAAATCTCCCTCTCGAAAGTGCTGAAAGGTCGTATCTGCAAAATCGAGTCTTTATTTTCTTAAATAAAATATTTGAAAAAATAGCCACTTTTTCTTTTAAGAAAAAAATGAGTCATTAAATCTCTATAAATAGCCACTTTTTCCTTTTAGATTAAAATAAATCATTAAATCAATTTAAATAAATATACAAGATGAGCAAAGTTGACATTGAAACCTTCTTAGTCCTTATAGAGATCACTTCGAAGCTTCACATGTGAGGGGTTTAAAAAATACTCCTTAGATGCTTTCTTTCATAAATAAAAAATAAAAAAAATACAAATTTTGAAAAATTGAATCCAAAAATATTTTCCTCAAAATTCCGAAACAATTTCGTAAAAGTCCCTCTTCCGAAATTAAGAGACAAATTCCATAATCCAAAAAAAAATATTTTCTTTCTTATTTAGAAAAAGAGAAGATAAATTCAAACAAAAATATTTTTCCTTTTTTTTTTACTTCTAAAATTCCCAAAAACTCCAATAAAAAGAAAAGTGTTATAAATATATTATATTATGGATGTTTATACTCCGTTGTAAATAAGCTTCCTGAAGAAGCTTATCCATATGGCACTCCGCCGTAAATATGTTTATCTATTTAGTACTCAATTGGAAATAAGCTTCCTGAAGAAGCTTATCTTTTCGGTACCCGGTTACGGATAAATATTACCCCTGGTAGAAGATTATCCATACTGGGTATAATAAGATTATCCTTTCAGTATCCCGTTATGGATAAATATTACTCTCGGTAGAAGATTATCCATACTGGGTATAATAAGCTTATCCTTTTAGTATCCAGTTATGGATAAATATTACTCTCGGTAGAAGATTATCCATAGTGAGTATAATAAGCTTATCCTTTCAGTATCGGGTTATGGATAAATATTACTCTCGGTAGAAGATTATCCATACCGTGTATAATAAGCTTATCCTTTCAGTATCCGATTATGGATAAACATTACCCCCGGTAGAAGATTATCAATACCGGGTATAATAAGCTTATCCATTCGGTACTCCATTATGGATAAAAATTACTCTCAGTAGAAGATTATCCATATCTGGTATTGTAGCAGCTTACACAACAGCTTGCAGTAGCAGCTTACATAGCAGCTTGTAGTAGCAGCTTACACAGCAACTTCCTTCCTTCTATAAATAGAAGGGTTTTCAGTTCATTTTGTACACCAGTTTGAAATCGAATAATATATCAGTCTCTCTCTATACTTATCTTTACTTTACAATCTTTATTTTATAACACGTTATCAGCACGAGACTCTGCCATCTCGAGCAACTATTTTCAAAGTATCTGAGGTAAGAACTTTCTTTTCCTAAATAATGTCAAATCTTTCTAAACTTGAATTTGTAACCTTGAATATATCGGGCAAAATCTATATGTCTTGGGTGCTTGATGCTGAAATTCATCTTGATGGGATGGGTCTAGCAGACATCATCAAGTGATAAAAATCAGGCATCAAACCAAGACCGTGCCAAAGCAATGATATTCCTACGCTATCACCTTGATGAAGATCCAGTCATACTGTGGAATAATTTGAAAGATAGATATGACCACCTGAAGATGGTCGTTCTTCCACATGCACGATATGATTGGACTCATCTAAGACTACAAGATTTTAAATCTATCAGTGAGTATAATTCCAATTAAAATTATGTGGATATAATATTACTGATTATGATATGTTGGAGAAAACTTTCACCACTTTTCGTGCCTCGAATATGCTTTTGCAGCAGAAATATCGAGAGATGGGATTTAAAAGATATTCTAAACTTATCTCACATCTTCTTATAGCTGAGCAACATAATGGGCTATCAATGAAAAATCATGAAAGTCGACCTACTGGTTCTTGTCCATTCCCTGAAGTGAATGAGACTAACTTCCACCAAGCTAGACGTGGAAGAGGTCATGGCCCCAGTCATGGTCGTGGTCGGGGAAAAAACTCTAATCATGGTAATATTAATGCACCAAAGAACCCTCCTCACCACCAGCAGTGGAAAAGGAAGGAACAAAAGCATGAAGCAGTGCAAGCACCAAATGCAAAAAGTGCATGTTGTAGATGTGGATGAAAAGGGCACTGGTCACGTAACCTAGTTGAGCTTTATCAAGCCTCCTTGAAAAAGACAGAGAAAAATGCTGAAGCAAATTTTATCTCTGAAGATAATTTTGACTTCATGCATTTAGATGTAGCTTATTACTTTGCACTTGAAAAGGAGAAACAAGTCATGTAATCGGTAGTGAATCTGTAAAAATATAAATATTTTGATTTTTGTTGTTTGTAATAAGTAGTATGGTTATGTAATTGTACATAAATAAAAGTTATGATTTGATAATTATGTTTACTATAATATATCATATTCATTTTGAAGAATATGGATATTATTATTAGATCAACTTAAACTCTAGCAGAGTTTGCAAGAAATATACAACTACCGGAAGTGTTTATTTTTGTATATCTCATTGTAATTATATTTTGTTAACCACCAGAAGTGGTATATGCCTATGATCACCAGAAGTGAAAATTTAGAATTTTTATGGTTACAATTGAAGATAAGATACCGAAACATTCACTATATTAAATGCACGCCTCAATTTGCTCCTGAAGTAGTAAATATTTTAAAAGAGGTTGAGGCATCACAATTTGTTGTGATTAATGTGCATTCAGATAATCATGTTCGATTTTCCTGAAGGATGAAAACTTTTGATAATAATAATCCATTCCCTGAAGTGAATGTGGCAATATTAATAAATCTGGTAATTATGAACGCGCTTTGATGTAAATATATTTACCTCCAACAGAGGTAATATAATTGAGAGAATATATACTCAATATTTTGTATTTTAAATTTGCTCCTGAAGAAGTAATACAATTGGAATTGCCTCCTGAAGTAGGAAAATATTATGAAGAGGAGTTTTCTTGTGCTTAAACAATTGTTTATTTGATTGCGATTTTCTCTTATGATACCAGAAGTATCTAAGTAATATTTGATAGTACAAAATGTATCAACAACTCCTGAAGAGCTAACTATTTGCCTAAAAGACACGTGACACCAGTAGTGTCCGATAAATATTAGATTGTGGATAATAATTGAAGGCTCTCGAAGAGATTATTTATAAATATCTCATTCATATTATATGATTGTGGTCAAAACATAGGTTGTTGTAACCCTGGTGTTTACTAAAATAAATTGCTATCATATTGAGACTATAAATGATTAGAAGATTGAAAATCTTCATTTTCCACAATCATAGGGGGTAAAATAATATGTATATGAGAAGTTACCTGCCTTATTCTTCGATTTGTATTTCATCATGTATCACGATAAACCAGAAGTTTACTAATACAAAAGTAGCCATAGTAAACCAAAAGTTTACTAATGCAAAAGTTTATGTCATAGTAAACCAAAAGTTTACTAAGAGATAGCACATGCCATGATAAACTGGAAGTTTTCATTTGCTATTTTTAAATGATCTATTTGATAATTTAGATAAGCATATACTGAAGAACTAGAAGATTCTTCAAGAATTCTCTTTTGTTGCTTGTTCTCATAATAAATTGATTATACCAGCTAAAGTTGGGACTAATACCCCTTATTCTGAAATTTATAAAAGGTGAATATGGGCCCATTCACCTATCATGTGAACCACTTATAGATGCATATATAAGATGGTTACATGTATGTTTATTGTCAACCTGCAGTTTGGCATTTGAAATTGCTTTTCTCACTTAAGAGCATAATTTTCAGACTATGATATCAAGACAGTTCATCTTGATAATGTTGGTTTATATACAAGCTAGTTTAGCAATGAATACCTCCTATTAATGGCTAAACTATTATTTATGAGAACAAAGCTTCATGTGTTGGTCTAAGATTTTCTAAATTGCATATAGCAGCACTTGTATGCATCAGACCAACAATATATGATAAGTCCTCCTCTCATAATTGGTTTAGGATCAGAAATCAAATATTTTACTATCTTTTGATGTATGGTATATGATTAATTTCTCTACCTCAATGCACAAAGATATATTTTTCAAAGAAGATTGGGATATATGTTAGTTTTTCTAACATCTGGGGAATGGAATAAATAGCTAAAAAATATGCTATATAAATGGAATTATCATGATCCTCACTTAGAATATAATTCATGTCAAATGCTACAAACATTTGCTGATTCAAAATAAAATATCATATTTCAGCTGCAAATGCTCCTATTAAAATTTAAAGTACCTAAAGGATAGAGTTTACTATACGCATGAAGCGTGATAGAAAAATCGGTTCCAAAGGTAATAATCATTGAAAAATGATAAGGAGCTAATGATCAAAATGATCATAATGAGGAGGAAATAAGCTCTCGAAGAGCCCACGACATAACATTTCATGAAACTCCAGAAGCAGTTGAGGTACCTGAAAATAAAGAAAGTGATGAGATCTCAACAAGTTATGTAACTTAGGAACCGATACAAAATGATAGTCAACGATATATTTGATACAATATAGTGCACAATACTGTAAAATATTGTAAGGATCGGACCAGTAATCCAGACACCTGAAGATGTCATGCCATTTAAATGCGAGTCATAACCTATATGACGCATTTGATTAAATCTCTATAAAGATCCCTGAAGGATTTAAAATACCCAAAGCATATAAGTTCAAAGTCTGAGGAAATGTAATCGATCAAATTATAAAGATCTCGTATGGTTTAAATCAATCTAGGTGCAAGTGATATAATCGCCTTAGTGAATATTAGTTGAAAGAGAGTTACATAAATAATGTTATTTGTCCATATAAAGAAAATATCATCATAATTTGTTACACTTGTTGTATACGTTGATGACTTAAATCTTGTTGGAACTCCGGAAGAGCTCCAAAGGCAATTGAATATCTTACGGAAGAATTTTAGATGAAAGATCTTGGAAAAATAAAATTTATCTTAGTTTGCAAATTAAATATTTAGTAGACGTGATCTTTTATCCATCAATTTACCTATACAGAAAGGGTCTTTGAACGCTTTTACAATGACAAATGCACCCATTAAGTACATCAATGGGTGTTCGATCACTTGAAGTGAATAAGGATCTGTTCTGACCTCCAAAAGAGGATGAGGAACTCCTTGGTCCTGAAATACTCGATCCCAGTGCAATTGCGATGAACTTATGTATCTAGCTAATGCTAAGAAAAGTGGTACGGATCGTATTGGTTATGCAGATACAAGGTTAGAATGAAGATACTCAAATATTTGAAACAAGATTTTCATCAAGGGGAGTAAATCCACTGTGCACTCTTTTTTCCTTACTAAGGTTTTGTCCCGCAGGGTTTTCCTTATAAGGTTTTTAATGAAGCACTTAGAAAAGCATATTACTAAATATGTGCACTCTTTTTCCTTCACTAGAATTTTTTCCCACGAGATTTTTCCTAGTAAGGTTTTAATGAGGCACACTATCTTTTAATGAACATCCAAGGGGGAGTGTTATAAATATATTATATTATGGATGTTCATACTACGTTTTAAATAAGCTTCCTGAAGAAGCTTATCCATAAGGGACTCCACCGTAAATATGTTTATCTATTTAGTACTCTATTGGAAATAAGCTTCCTAAAGAAGCTTTTCTTTTCGGTGCCCGGTTACAGATAAATATTACCCCCGGTAAAAGATTATCCATACTGGGCATAATAAGCTTATCCTTTCAGTATCTAGTTATGGACAAATATTACTCTCGGTAGAAGATTATCCAACTGGTATAATAAGATTATCCTTTCAGTATCCGGTTATGGAGAAATATTACTCTCGGTAGAAGATTATCCATACTGAGTATAATAAGCTTATCCATTTAGTATCCGGTTATGGATAAATATTACTCTCGGTAGAAGATTAACCATACTGTGTATAATAAGCTTATCCTTTCAGTATCCGGTTATGGATAAACATTACCTTCGGTAGAAGATTATCCATACCGGGTATAATAAGCTTATCCATTCGGTACTCCATTATAGATAAACATTACTCAGTAGAAGATTATCCATATCTGGTATTGTAGCATCTTACACAGTAGCTTGCGGTAGCAGCTTACACAACAGCTTCCTTCCTTCTATAAATAGAAAGGTTTTCAGTTCATTTTGTACATCAGTTTAAATTCGAATAATATATCAGTTTCTCTCTATACTTGTCTTTACTTTACAGTCTTTATTTTATAACAAAAAGGAATTTTTGAAGTGTTTCTTTCAAAAATAAAAATCAAAATCAAAATCTAAATAAAAAATATTTCCCTTTTTCTTTTAAAGTATTTCTTTCAATAATTCCAAAAAAAAGTTAGCTTATTCACCTTATTCGCAAGAACTTTGCTTGGTCTGATTGATGCAGGGTCATGACACGTAGGCAATCTCTATACGATTCTACCCTAACCCTAAGAAAGGAAAAAAAAAGAAATACGAGGGAAGGAAATAAGAAGAAAAACATAGTGGAAAAGAAACACAAAAAGAGAAAAGCCAGAGAGAAAAGAAAAAAGGAGCGCAAAGAAAAATCAAAATGAGAGAATAACAGAAAGAAAAAGCAAGGAAATAGAAATCAAAAGACAATACACGGGAAGAAAAGTCGGGATGATGCATGCAACCGTGGAGAACATGTAGACACCTACTTAATTGTATAGGTGCATCACACCCCAATGTGTGATTACCTATCTTTTACTTGTCTCAAGCTAACCATTGTTGCTGCAAATTTCCAGCTAAGATTTTTAGAATCGGTGGTTGGTTTTTGGTAAACTGGCATCCCATCGATATTATACCAGATCAAAATGAAGTACAGAAATGTCATCTGAAATGACTTTGTCACCACTTCTCATCACTGAAGACAACCCCATATCAGGGATCCTGGCCTCCGAGTCTGCCATAGTTGAAGAAAATCGGATATTACGTCTCTGAGAGATGGATATGTGGAACACATGGACTAATGGCAGTGAACCTCCAAGTGTTATCCCTGGCTTTCCTGAATTGTTCTCGTGAACCAGGGGTACTTCTAACATCCCCATCAGTCACCCGAATACCCCGTCTGCTCACTTTATAGGAATACCTTCTGAGGTATGCCCCCAGGTGTTCACATCATTAACAGCTCCCAATATATGTTTACTGCTCCACCAATGCTCCCCACCACACAACCTTCACTACCTAGGCTCGCTTTTGATCCCTCGGACTTCACTTTCCAAAATCCCATCTTTCAAGCAGATGCTTCTCAATATCCTACATACACTTACTCCCAACCACCCTCGTTTGAGCTTACACATGGATAAGATAAAACTCCTAAAGCGCCTGAGCAAAATGAGATGGCAAAAAGGATGAAGAGTTTAGAGTAGAGTCTGAGAAACATGCAATGTTTAAGCAGGCAGAAGTGTGTTTCTTATAATGATCTATGCATGTTCCCTCAGGTGCACCTGCCCATGGGATTCAAAATGCCAAAGTTTGAGAAGTATGATGGGCATGGCAACCCTATTGCCCACCTTAAAAAGTATTGCAACCAACTGCGTGGAGCTGGCAGAAAAGAGGAGTTTTTAATGGCTTATTTCGGAGAAAGCTTGGTGGGCATATCTTCAGAACGGTATATGGATCAGAACATATCTCAATGGCATATTTGGGATGATCTTGCTAGAGATATTATTCGACAATTTTAGTACAACATAGACATTGCACAAGATAGGAACTCCTTTTCGAATCTAAAGAAGAAACCCTCAGAAAGTTTTCGAGAATATGCAATTAAGTGGCGCGCACATCCATCGAGGTTGAAACCTCCCATGGATGAAGTAGAAATGGTCACTCTCTTCCTTCAGGCCTAGGAAGCAGATTACTTCCAGAACATGATGTCGGCCATGGGCAAACCTTTTGCAGAGGCAATCAAGATTGGTGAGATGGTAGAGAATGGTTTGAATACGGGTAGAATTTCGAGCCAGTCAGCCATAAGAGAAACCTCCCAAGCCATTCTAGGCGGGCCTGGAGGAGTGTCTAAAGGAAAGAAGAAAGAGGAAACGTCTATGTAGCATCAGGATCAAGGAGGCATCGGGCTCCTAGGCCCATGTTTTCTGAAAGAACCCCTCAACATTACTACCCTCATCATGATATAGCTTATGATCCTCCACCTTATGCAGTCCTTAATGCTCAACCGTTCTCCCGACCGCAGTCATATGCCAATACAAATCAACCTCTATTCCTAAGAAATCAGCCTTCCCATCATAACCACTATAATCCTCGACCTCCGTAGAATAACTTCCATCCTCGGGAACCACCCAGGAGGCCAAACTTTACACCATCTGGTGAGCCCTACTCCATTCTGTTTCCGAAGCTTGTTCAAATGAATTTTCTACAGCACATACCTCCAAATAAGAAAAACCCAGAATTACCATTTTATCAGCGGGGCGTCCTATGTGCTTATCTCTCAGGAGCTGAGGGGCATGATACATAAAACTGTTAGACACTGAAAACAGCCGTGGAAGTCTTGATGAAGTATGGGAAGATAATGCTGAGGGATGAGGAGGTCCTAGATGTGGCCAACAATCCTTTTCCAGCTCACAATGATGGAAATGTGATTGGGATGATCTGTGAGGATAAAAAGTTCGATCCGGCATTAAAGGCCATCATCGCTATTGCCGACGTAGAAAGAAATCCAATTGTGGGCACAAAGCAAAGAAAGGGGAAAATAAGAGCAAAATCACCATGACAAAACCAGAAAACAAATTTGAAAACACAACAGAGGCAATGCCTCTCAGAAATGGGATTCTCTAGGTCCCACTGGGCCGCCAAGAAAAATAGCTGATTGTGAAACCTCCAAAGAAATTGGAAGTGAGATGGGGAATACAAGTGTACGTACCCAAGCAGGCCCGTGTGGTGAGGGGGCAAATTAAACCAACTCGGCTGAGTGAGCTTGTGGTTATTGGATGCATACCACATAAGCCTATAACGAACCCTGCTGCGCTACCATGGAATTAACATCAGACGGTGGTTACGTACAAGGGTAAAAAGATCTTGGGAGAGCTGCCAAAAAACTCCTTTGTTGAGTAATATTCAAATGTAGAGGAGGTAAAAAATTCCACCAGAAGGCATTTCCTGCCTAAGAATTCTGTGAGTGTTGAAGAAGCAGAAGTGTTCTTTGAAAAAATGAAAATGGCCGATTATGAGGTGGTTGATCAATTGCGAAAGCAGCCCCAAAAAGTGTCATTATTGTCATTGCTGATGAAATCCTTTGTCATCAAAAGGTTTTAATGAAAACTCTTAATGAATGGCGGAAAGATTCTTTGTTGTCAATCAAATCTCATTAAGCAAAAATGACTTGCCTCTAGAGGGAGCTACTTGCAACAAGGCCTTGCACTTGACTGTCAAGTGTGATGGATATTACGTTAAGAGAGTCATGGTAGACTGGGGCTCGGATGTTGATATCGCCCACTCTCTACACTTTAGAGAATAGAAATTGGGACTAGAAGGATTCGTCCCAACAATGTCTAGGTGAGAGCCTTTGACGACATAAAAAGAAATACCATTTGGGAAATTGACTTGATGCTGACTATCAACCCAGTGGATTTCGAGGTTACTTTCCAGGTACTGGACATGGACACGTCTTATAACTTTCTTCTGGAAGGCATTGGATCCATGCCACTGGAGCTGTGCCTTCAACCCTCCACCAAATGGTGAAATCCGAATATGAGGATCGGGAGATTGTGGTCCATGGAGAAGAGGAACAGTTGGTCTATCGGGACCTATTTGTCCCATGCGTAGAGGCGAGAGAGGGTAGTGAACATATTGTCTACAAGCATTTGACGTTGTGGTGGGGGATTAGCATGAAAAAGGGAATCCTTACCCTCAACCTTTCCTATCCAATGCCTCAAATTATGGTGGCCAACAAAATGATCACACATGGTTTCAAGCCAAGAAAATGACTTGGAAAATCTCTGCAAGGAATATCTGAGCTGGTGACTCTACCTACGACCAAAAAGTTCTTCGGCATAGGTTTTCGTTCTACCCCAGTTGATGTATAGTGGGCAGATGAGAGAAAGAAGGAAGGTTCGGTTTTGCCACAGCCATTTCCACATTTGTATGAGACCTTTGTCTGACCGAAGTACAGTGAAGAGGAAGATGATGAGGTTTTCATGGCTGAAGAAATTGAGGAAATATGTGGGGCAATGAGAAAAGTACTCTATGAAACCCACATGGTTCAGCCATGAGAGGGCACTAGCAACACTGAGGTGTTATACATGGGACCAAACACCAATCTTTAAAATTAGAAGGCTACGCCATTCCCGGTTTGGCGGAAGTCCCGATAGACTTGCCCTGATAGTTTTTCTGCATCACGAGTTATTTTAGGGTGTAACTCGGATGTTTCTTTTAGTTTCTTGTCTTTAAATTCCGAAATGTGAACCTTGTTATCTTCCCAATTCCAAGAAATGAAATCAATATTTTATCATTCATTGTTCTCCTTATTTTACAGATATTCTTCATTTTCCTCTTTTATTTCTTCTCTTCACTTCTAATAATGCAACTTTAAATAACATGACATGCTTGCAGACTTCATGCCCAGAACCCAAGATACTGCCAGACTTTGAAATAATGAATCAAGAGTCAAAATGCAAATAAGATAACATTGAGTAAATAAAACAAAGAATTGGAACAAGTGAAGGAAAATTGGTTCGCGGGTTGGAAAGGTCCATACATTACAACAAGAGAGTGCAGTACTTAGAGCAAATTTGGGTAGTTGTACCAAAAGAATAATGGCCCGTGTTTATAACAAGAAGGCGCGTCCCAGGAATTTTGAAGTGGGACAACTTGTGCTAAGTCGCATTCTCCTTCATCACCAAAAAGCAAAAGGAAAATTTTTCTCCTAATTGGAAGGGTCCATAGAGCATCCGGAAATATCGCCGAGAGGAGCATTGTATTTGGGAGATATTGAAGGAAATGAGCCCCAAACAGCTGTGAATGCGGATCCAATAAAAAGGTACTATGTCTAGGCTCTCTGTGGTGATGGCTTTTGTGCGATTGAAATGACAAAGGCTTTCTTTCCCGCTACCCAAACACTATGAACCCTTTTGTAAACCCATTTGAACCGGTTGCCCTTCTTTGATTACCCTCTTTGGAACCCGGAAGTACTATCGAAATAAAAAGAGAATGAAAAAAAGATGAAAAGAAAAAGAAAAAAAGAAAAAAAAAGAAAAGAAAAACAAAACAACAAAAACAAATGTTTTCCCTGAATGTCACGACCCTAATTCACCAATGGTGAACCTGTCATGACGACACCCAGTCTTCGCGACTAGGTAAGCCTAACACTATGCAGAATTTACAGCTTTTATGAACAACAAGAAAAATAACAGCGGAAAGACATAGAAAATGTAATAGGTGCCGCTCGGCACATACACTTTACCAAAAATATCATAATATATAACCACCGAGACCCGGAAACTCACGGGCAAACACAGGCTAGGATAGTAAAAACTATGGCTCTATCCACTAATAGTATCTATACAATCGAAAACAAAACGGAACATCTAGCATCACTAGGGAAGAATAGAAAAAGACCCTCCGGATCTGCGGATGCAGCAGATGCATACCTCGAGTCTCCTGAAAATACTCCTAGATCACCGGTAGTGCGTCTGATCAGATGGACCTGGATCTGCACAACAAAAAGTGTGCAGAATAGTAGCATGAGTAAACCACGACATTACTTAGTAATTGCCAAGCCTAACCTCGATCTAGTAGTGACGAGGAAGGTCAGGGCCCTAGAGATAATAATAATAATATTATTAATATCGAACTGTGCAAAGCAGGAGTAAATCTGAAATAACAGCAACATGAGATAGAAGCTACAAGCCGTCTATAGTTAAGCTAACAATGAGAAATCAACACAACAAGTACAGAAATCAATAGCTAAGGATCTCCGGGAATTGAACCCGCAGTCCATTTATACTCAGCTGCTCAGGATCTACGGGAATCAAACCCGCAGTCCATATATAAGTCAGTAGCCAGGATCTCCGAGAATTGAACTCTCAGTCCCTTTATATCAGTATCACAGGATCTCCGGGAATTGAACCCACAGTCCTTTATAATAATATCATAGGATCTTTAGGAATTGAACCCGCAGTCCTTTATCTCAATAGCACCGGATCTCCGGGAATCGAACCCGCAGTCCACAGAACACTAACATAACAAATAATAGAAACACAGAGAGAAATGAAATACACTGTTACAATTAACAATTAAATACAGTCTCAACATGTTCCATGAAATTCAATTAAGCCAAGTAGGCATTTAGACAGTTAATCCTATATAATCTTGCTTCCCTAGCTAACACAGGATAATTCTTGCAATTAAACCAATCAAATGACACAGATAACACTCATTGAGCAATTCAAGTAAAGTGGATGTTTCAAAAATTTGTGCAAGTAAACACCCGTCACCTCGCATACAAGGCATTTAAATAAACACATAATTTATCCTATGAGAGAAGATCCCCCCACAAGGTTAGACAAGTCACTTACCTCAATCTCCTAAGAAATAACTCCCTTGCCACGAGTATCCGACTCCGAGTGGCCCAAATCTATTCAAACCAATTACATAGTGTTAATAAAATCGCAAGTTACTAATTACATTAATAAAATTTAAGCCATAGCACAAAAATGGGTAAATTGACCAAATTACCCATTCAGTCATCGGCTCAGAATCGAAACGTTTTTATGTTTTCAGAACCCTCGTACTCTCATGAGTCTAATCATATAAAATTTATGGAAATCGGAGTTCGTTTGCCCCACCAAATCATCAAAGTTTGTTCTAATAAACTTACCCCAAATAACACCCAAAATCCGAAATTAAAGGAAGAATTTGAGTTTAGATTAATGAATAATAATCACAAGGGAGTAAGAAATCGTTACCCAGCAATTTCCTCTGAAAAGCACTAGAAAAATCACCCAAAACCGAGCTCCCTAGCTTGAGTTTTTGTAAAAATGGAGAAACCCTCGCGGATGAAATTCTTATAACTGGTTCTGTCTGCCCAGTAAATTACTCTATGCGATCGCATCACCCACATTGCGATCGGATTGAACAACTTTTCTACCTTTAAATTTTACCTTATGCGAACGCACAACTTACATTGCGATCGCATTGCTTTATAAAACAGCCTTATGCGATCGCATACTAGCATCCACGATCGCATTGAACAAAAATATGACCCTGGTACCATTAACCTTTACACTATGCAATCGCATAGCACTTTCGCAATCACAGGGAACAAACATCCACAAATATGCAATCGTATAACCCTTTTCGCGGTCACATATGACAAATTTCAGCCTCCTCCCAAGCCTTCTATGTGATCGCATTACCCCTTTGCGATCGCATAGAGCAACCATTTGCAACACTTATGACAGCAAAATCTAACCTGTTTCATCAACTTAAAATGGTCTGTTTGACCCCCGAAAACACCCCCGAGGCACCCGGGACCTCAACCATAACCACAAACCTACTCCAAATCACCATACGAACTTGTTCCAATCATAAAAAAATATCATGAAACACAAAAATCATCAAATCATGGCGGCAACAAGCCTAAGTTTCAACCAAAACTTCCGAAACCTACATTTTATCGAAACCCGACCAAACGATGTCCGAATGATCTGAAAATTTGCAGATATACCCAAAATCACCTAACAAAGCTACTGCAACTGTCGGAATCCCATTCTGACTCCCAAATAAAAATCTCACCTAACGACTGAATTTTCAGTAATTTCAAACTTTGGCATTACAAGCCTAAATGAACTACGGACCTCCAAAATACATTTCGAACACGCTCCCAACCCCGAAATAAACTAACGGAGCTAACCGAACCATCATATTTCCGTTCCGAGGTTGGCTTAACACTATTACCAATACTGACCATTTTTCAACTATTAAGCTCTCGTTTAGGGACTAAGTGTCCCAAAACATTCCGAATTCTAGAAGCGAACATCCCAGCAAACCGAAATTGCAAAAATGAACTTAGGGAAAGCAGTTAATTGGGGATCAAGGCGTAAATTTAAAAAATAACCGGCCGGGTCGTTACATGTTCCCACACTTAAACATTTGCTCATCCTCGAATGAGCATAGAAAATATACCTGAAGTAGCAAAGAGATGAGGGTACTGGCTGCACATATCCTGCTCGATCTCCCAACTCGCCTCCTCGGCCGGATGACCCCGCCACTGGACCTTCACCGAAGCGATGTTCTTTGGCCTTAATTTTCTGATTTGCCTGTCCAAAATGGCCACTGGCTCCTCAACATTAGATAGATCCTTGTCCAGCTGGACTGAACTGAAATCCAACACGTGCGACGGGTCACCATGGTACCTCTGGAGCATAGAAACATGAAATACTGGATGAACTCCAGCTAGGCTGGGAGGTAAGGCCAGCTCATAATTAACCTACCCAACACGCCTAAAAATCTCAAAAGGCCCAATAAATCTCGGACTCAGCTTCCCTTTCTTCCCATAATGATGCCCTTCATGGGCAAGATTCGAAGTAGAACCCACTCGCCAACCATAAATGCCACATCGCGAACCTTTTTGTCCGCATAACTCTTCTTTCTGGACTGGGCTGCACGGAGTATATCCTCAATCACCTTGGCCTTGTCCATTGAATCCTGGACCTTTTCAGTACCTAGCAACCTGGCCTCGCCCTACTCGAGCCAACCCACCGGGGACCTGCACCTCCTACAATATAGGGCCTCATACGGCGCCATCTGAATGTTGGACTGATAGCTATTGTTATAAGCAAACTCCGCCAGTGGCAAGAAGTGATCCCATGGACCTCCAAACTCATTCACGGACGTACGGATCATATCCTCCAAAATCTGAATAGTGCGCTCAGACTGCCCATCCGTCTGGGAGTGAAATGCTATGCTCAACTCCACCCGGGTACCTAACTCCTGCTACACGGCTCTCCAGAACCGTAAAGTAAACTAAGTGCCTCTATCTGAAATGATGGAAACTGGAATACCATGCAACCGGACTATCTCCCTGATATAGATCTCCGCCAACCGCTCCGATGAGTAAGTAGTGCACACATGTATGAAATGGGTGGACTTGGTCAGCCGACCCACAATAACCCAAATAGAATCAAACTTCCTCACAGTCCGTGGAAGTCCAAATACGAAGTCCATGGTAATGCACTCCCACTTCCACTCTAGGATCTCAATCTGCAATAATAACCCACTCGGACAATGATGCTCATACTTCACCTGTTGGTAGTTGAGGCACCTAGAAACATAGTCAACTATATCCTTCTTCATCCGCCTCCACCAATAGTGCTGCCTTAAGTCCTGATACATCTTCGTGGCACTCAGATGGATGGAATACCGTGAGCTATGGGCCTCAGCTAGAATCGAATCTCGAAGATCATCGATATTGGGCATACAAATACGCCCCTGTATCCTCATCACTCAGTCATTCCTAATGGTAACATCTCGAGCATCACCATGCCGAACTTTGTCTTGAAGATCAAGCAAATAAAGTTCATCAAACTGTCGTTCTCTGATGTGATCAAATAGAGAAGACCGAGAAACCACACAGGCCAGAACCCGTTTGGGCTCTGAAAGATCCAATCTAACAAACTATCTGGCCAAAACGTGAACATCCAATGCCATAGGTCTCTTGAAGCTGGTAGATATGCCAAACTCCCTAAACTCTTCGCCCGGCGTCTCAAGGCATCGGCAACCATATTGGCGTTCCCCGAGTGATAAAGAATAGTAATATCATAGTCCTTCAAAAACTCTAACCACCTTCTCTGATACATGTCAGGTCCTTCTGCTTAAGAAAGTGTTGCAAACTCCGATGATCAGTGTAAATCTCACAAGGAACACCATACAAATAATGACGCTAAATCTTCAAGGCGTGAACAATGGCAGCTAGCTCAAGATCGTGGATAGGGTAGTTCTTTTCATGCACCTTCAGCTGTCGGGACACATAGGCAATCACCCTACCGTCCTGCATCAATAGTGCTTTGATTCCAACCCATGAGGCATCACAATAAACTGTATAGGACCCCGAATCGGTAGGCAACATCAAGATAGGGGCCGAAGTCAAAGCTGTGTTGAGATTTTGGAAGCTCGCCTCACACTCATCTATCCACGTAAAAAAGGCACCCCTTTTGGGTTAATCTGGTCATAGGTGCTGGGATCGAAGAAAACCCCTCCACAAAGCGACAGTAATAGCCCGCCAAACAAGGGGAACTATGAGTCTCAGTAGCTGAGGAGGGTCTGGGCCAACCCTGCACGGCCTCCAACTTCCTTAGATCAACTCGAATACCCTCGTTCGACACCACGTGGCCTAGAAAAGCCACCGAACTCAGCAAAAACTCACATTTAGAGAACTTTGCATATAATTGCTTCTCACTCAGAGTCTAAGGCACTATCCTTAGGTGCTGCTCATGCTCTTCCCGACTCCGAGAATATACCAAAATATCATCAATTAAAACAATCACGAACGAGTCAAGATATGGCCTAAATACACTGTGCATCAAATGCATGAAAGCTAATGGGGCGTTAGTTAGCCCGAAAGACATAATGAGGAACTCGTAATGACCATACCGAGTCCTGAAGGCAGTCTTCAAGATATCTGGCTCCCGAATATTCAGCTGATGATAACCAGAGCGCAAATCAATCTTGGAGAACACCCATGCACCATGTAGCTGATCAAATAAGTCATCAATACGTGGCAAAGGATACAAGTTCTTCACTGTAACTTTGTTCAACTTGCGATTGTCAATGCACATATACATAGAACAGTCCTTCTTCTTCACAAACAACACAGGACCACCCGAAGGAGAAACACTAGGTCGAATGAAACCCTTACCCAACTACTCCTATAACTGATCCTTCAACTCCTTTAACTAAGGATGTGCCATACGGTACGGAGGAATAAAAATGGGATGAGAGCCCGGCAATAAGTCAATACGAAAATCGATATCTCTATAAGGCGGCATGCCCGGAAGATCAGCTGGAAACACATCAGAGAAATCACATACCACTGGGACTGAATCAATAGAAGGAGTGTCAACACTGAAATCCCTAACATAATCTAGATAAGCAGCACACCCCTTCTCAACCATATGCTGAGCTTTGAGAAAGGAAATAACACGACCGGGGGTATGCTCTAGAGTACCACTCCACTCAATATGTAGAATGCCTGGCATAGCCAGCATCACGGTCTTGGCGTGACAATCAAGAATAGCATGATGGGGAGACAACCAGTCCATGCCTAGAATAATATCGAAATTAACCATACCGAGCAATAAAAGATCAGCTGTGGTCTCAAAACCACAAATAGTGACCAAACACGACTGATACACACAGTGCACAACAAAAGAATCTCCGACCGGAGCAGAAACATAAACGAGGGCATTCAAAGAATCCCAAGGGACACCTAGATATGAAGCAAAAGAAGATGACACATATGAAGATGTAGAACCAGGATCGAACAGAATCGATGCCTCTTTGTGACTAACCAAGATAATACATGTGATAACCAAATCAGAGGTGACAGCTGCGGCGCGACCAAGAATAGCATAAAATCTTGCCTGACCTCTCACTCGAAGGTGGCCTCTATCACCCTGATCCTCGCCACTGGCTGGCTGGGCAGGTGGGGTGGCAGCTGGAGCTGGAACAATGGCATGCTGCCCCCGTGAACCATACTGAGGTTGCGAAGTATGTGGAGGCACTCCTCTCCTAAGCTGGGGCACTCCCTAACTAGATGGTGAGTATCATCGCACTCATAATAAGCCCTGGAAGGATGCAGTGGCTGTGACTGACTGGCCCTGCTCCCCCTTGAATGACCACTGGAGGTGCCCCGTGCAGAAGGCGCACTGGAAAGTGGGGGAGCATAGTAAAGCTCCTAAGGTGTTGGAGGAGCTGGAGTACCCCCGGCTGCTGGCAATGCTGAATGTACTGGACGACTGGAATAACCCCCGCCAAATCGACCGGCTACTGCAATACAGGCACCAGAGAAATGACCCAACTCATGAGACCTCTTGGCATGCCTCTCTCCTCGCTCCCTAGCGAGCATACCCTCAATCTGTCTTGCAATACTTATCGCCTAATGATACGGCACATTCATCTCTAGCTCTCTAGCCATGCTAGACCGGATAGGCAAAATAAGACCCTCAAAAACCTCTGCACTCTCTCCCGGACCGTGGCGACCAAAGCAGGTGCATGTCTGGCTAACCGGGTTAAAGTGATGGCATACTCAGATACTGTCATAGAGCCCTGGCGAAACCGCTCAAACTCCGCATACCAAGCATCCCTGAGGCTCTAGAACAAACTCCCTCAAAAACATATCAGAAAACTGTGTCCAAGTCAACGAGGTAGACTCGACTGGACGATGCAACTCATACGTGCGCCACCAATCATAAGCGGCCCCTCGAAGTTGAAAAGCAGTAAAAGAAACCCCATTGGTCTCCATTATACCCATAGTACAGAGGATGCAATGACACTCCTCCTGAAATCCCAAGGCATCATCTGAAGCTAAACCACTGAACACTGGGGGATCATACTTCTTGAACCTCTCTAAGCTATGTTGCTCATCTTCGGAGGCAGCTGATCCACCTCTGGGATGTACTGGTGCGGCAAGCGGTATAGAAATAACCTCTGGAACCTGCTCCACGGGCACTCGCTGCTCAGGAGTGCAGGCTGCAGGTGCCTAGACCCCTCCCCCGGCCTAAGATGTAGCTGCAGCGAGAGGAAGCAACCCCGCCTAAGACAGAGTAGTGTACATGCTTATAAACTAGGCTAGAGTGTCATGGAGTGCTGGAGTCGTGGTAGATGTAGTAGGTGTACCAGGTGCCTGCGCTATAACCTGATCCACCGGTGGTGCCTCAGCGGTAGCGCGCGGGTGTTGTTGCTGCACCTCGGGCGCGCCCTCTATATATAGGCCGGCGTCGACCTCTGGCGGCAACAGTAGGGGGTACGGGTGCCTGATCCTCACAAGTAGGACGTGTCCTCACCATCTGTGAGAGAATAGAAGACAGAAGTTTAGATTTTGTTACAAAATATAGCACGACAAGGAATTCAAAATAAATGAAGAGTTTCCTAAACAGCTACATAGCCCCTGGTAGATAAATACGGACGTCTCCGTATCGATCAGCGAGACTCTAAATAACGAGCTTGTGTCCCATGACTCCTATAAACCTAGAGCTCTGATACCAACTTGTCACGACCCTAGTTCACCAATCGTGAACCTATCATGACGGCACCCAGTCTTCGCGACTACGTAAGCCTAACACAATGCAAAATTTACAGCCTTTATGAACAACAAGAAGAATAACAGCAGAAATACATAGAAAATGTAATAGGTGCCACTAAGCACATACACTTTACCAAAAATATCAGAATATATAACCACCAAGACCCGAAAACTCACGGGCAAACACAAGCTAGGATAGTAAAAAATGTGGCTATATCCACCAATACTATCTATACAACCGAAAACAAAAAGGAACATCTAGCATCAATAGGGAAGAACAGAAGAAGACCCTCTGGATCTGCGGACGCAGCAGATGCATACCTCGAGTCTCCTGAAAATACTCCTAGCTCACCGGTAGTGCGTCTGTTCAGATGGACCTGGATCTACACAACAAAAATTGTGTAGAAGAGTAGCATGAGTACACCATGGCGGTACTCAGTAAGTGCCAAGCCTAACCTCGATGGAGTACTAATGAGGAAGGTCAAGGCCCTACCGAGAATAATAATAATAATATTAGTATCGAACAGTGCAAAGCGGGAATAAATCTGAAATAACAGCAAAATGAGATAGAAGCTATAAGCTGTCTACAGTTAAGCTAAATAAGAGAAATCAACACAACAAGTAAAAAAATCAATAGCTCAGGATCTCCGGGAATTGAACCCGCAGTCCATTTATACTGAGCAGCTCTGGATCTCCGGGAATCTAACCCACATTCCATATATATGTCAGTAGCCAGGATCTCTAGGAATTGAACCCGTAGTCCCTTTATATCAGTATCATAGGATCTCCAGGAATTGAACCTGCGGTCCTTTATAATAGTATCATAGGATCTCCGGGAATTGAACCCGCAATCCTTTATCCTAGTAGCACCGGATCTTCGGGAATCGAACCCGCAGTCCATAGAACACAAACACAATCAAATAATAGAAACACAGATAGAAATGAAATACACTGCTATAATTAATAATTAAATCCAGTCTCAATATGTTCCAGAAAATTCAATTTAAACAAGTAGGCATTTAGACAATCAATCATATCTAATCATGCTTCCCTAACTAACACAGGATGATTCTTGCAATTAAACCAATCAAATAACAGAGATAACATTGATTGAGCAATTCAAGTAAAGTGGATGTTTCAACAATTTGCGCAAGTACACGCCCGTCACCTTGCGTGCAAGGCATTTAAATCAACACGTAATATATCCTAGGGGAGAAAATCCTCCACACAAGGTTAGACAAGTCACTTACCTCAATCCCGGTACAAAACCGCTAAGAAATAACTCCCTTGCCATCAGTATCCGACTCCGAGTGACCCAAATTTATTCAAACCAATTACATAATGTAAATAACATCGCAAGTAACTAACTACACTGAAAACATTAAAGCTACGGCGCAAAAATAGGTAAAATTACAAAAATAGCCCTCCAGACATCAGCTCGAAATCAAAATATTTTTTGTTTTCAAAACCCTTGTACTCTCACGAGTCTAACTATATAAAATTTATAAAAATTGGAGTTCGTTTGCCCATCAAAATCATCAATGTTTGTTCTAAGAAACTTACCGCAAATTACACCCAAAATGCGAAATTAAAGGAAGAATTTGAGTTTAGATTAGTTAATAATAATCACAAGGGAGTAAGAAATCGTTACCCAACAATTGCCTCTGAAAAGCACTCGAAATATCACCCAAAACTGAGCTCCCTAGCATGAGTTTTTGTAAAAATGGTGAAACCCTTGCGGATGAAATTCTTATAACTGGTTCTATCTGTGCAATAAATTACTCCATGAGATCGCATCACCCACATTGCGATCGCATAGAATAACTTTTCTTCCTTTAAATTTACCATATGCAATCGCACGCCTCACATTGCGATCGCATTGCCTTATAAAACAGCCTTATGCGATCGCATACCATCATCCGCGATCGCATTGAAATAAAATATGACCCTGGGACCCCTAACCTTTACACTATGCGATCGCATAGCACCTTCGCGATCACAGAGAACAAACATCCACAACTATGCTATCGCATAACCCTTTTCGCGATCGTATAGAACAAACTTGAGCCTCCTTCCAAGCCTTCTATGTGATCGCATTACCCCTTTGCGATCGCATAGAGCAACCGTCTGCAACACTTATGACAGCAAAATCTGACCTATTTCATCAACTCAAAATGGTTCGTTGACCCCCGGAAACACCCTCGATGCCCCCGGGACCTCAACCAAAACTACCAACCTACTCCAAATCAAGATACGAACTTGTTCCTATCATAAAAAGAACACCAAAATCATCAAATCACGGCAAATTCAAGCATAAGTTTCAACCAAAACTTCTGAAACCTACATTCTATCGAAACCCCAACCAAACGATGTCCAAATGACCTAAAAATTTGCAAACATACCCAAAATCACCTAACGAAGCTACCACAACTATCAGAATCCCATTCAGACTCCCGGATCAAAATATCACCTAACGACCAGATTTTCAAAAATTTCAAACTTCGGCATTTCAAGCCTTAATGAACTACGGACCTCCAAAATACATTCTGAACATGCTCCAAACCCCAAAATAACCTAACGGAGCTAACGGAACCATCAGATTATTGTTCCGAGGTCGTCTTAACACTGTTACAAAAATGGACCATTTTACAACTATTAAGCTCTTATTTAGGGACTAAGTGTCCCAAAACACTCCGAATTCTAGAACCGAACATCCAGGCAAACCAAAATAGCAGAAATAAACTTAGGAAAAGCAGTTAATTGGGGATCGGGGCATATATTTCAAAAGTGACCAGCCGAGTCGTTACACTGAACTACGTCTGACTTGATTCCGAAAGGATACGTAGGCAGCCTCTCCCTGGAGTTTAGCCACGCCAAAACAAAAATCTCAATTCTCGCAAAGGTTGAAACTGGGGCAGATGATGTAATGGTTGGACCATGAGTCCACCAAAATGGTTCCAAAGTTGTACTTCTGTCCAAAAGTCTTTTTACCCGAAACCTCATCCAAGTCCTTCGGATCGGTTGGCAAATGCGTGGGAATTGAAAAATAACATTGTTGGAATCTGATATAATCCAAATTGAGAGAAATAAAGTGAGAGAGTCATATCAATGAAAACCTTCGGGCACCGAAAGGCGACGGTGAGTAGAGAATTTGAAAAGGAGAGAGTTCGTTTGGTGAAAACTCGTAAAGAGCACTATCGAGCGACGGTGAGAAGAGAAATGAGAGAGGTCAATTAGCGAAAACCCACAAAGGGCGTTGTCGGCCAAAAAGAAGACATCTCACCACTAAAAGAGTCCTGGCAAGGTTCCCTGGTATTGAAATATGGATCAGTGGGTTCACGAGAAGCTAGAAAGCTTGTGTGGGTAGGGCATCCGGTCCAAGAAGCATGTCATGTCCATTTGAAGCAAGCATGCACCCCCAGATAAGTCCTTTTTTCCCCTAAAGGGACGCTTCTCTTTAAACTCATATGCTTGCCTTTTGTATACTTATTCTTTGAATCCCTTTCAGTTTAATTCTGATTCTGAGATTATTACAAAGAAATGGTGGAAAGAATGGTTTTATAGGGATTCGCCTGGAAAAAGCCAAAGAAAATACCCAGCCTCAGCAGGTGTGTCAGGCCAATCCCGAATGACCATGAATATGGATGTTTTAAAGCAAAAGATATTTGAAGAAGAAAGAAAATCAGAGACAAAGGTTCTAAGAGTAAAGTAAAGCAAAAAGGCCCGAGCCCATGCGGACGATTCATCGTGAAATGCTAAAAGTTGATTCCTTTAATTTTGAATAGAGATATACCCTCAAAACCAGCAAGCAACAAAGTTCTCAACGGAAATTGGGCCGAGATCAAACAATTGAGATGATCAAGGCCACCAAAACCAACCACCGTTTCAAACTAACAAATTGTTCTTTGTTTGAAATATAAACATGTGTAATTCAAAGAAACCACGCAAGAAGCAGGTGCAACCTAAAAGAGAAACGAAATGCGAAAGCGCCGAAATAGCTTTGCAGCAGGGAACCGACCAAAAAGGGAAGTTTTCCCCAAATTCTTTCATGTGTTTTACTAAATAAAAAAAAAGAAAAAAAAGAAGAAAGAAAAAGAATAAAAAAGAAGAAGTGAAAATCAAAAATCCTAAAAGAAAAACAAAATCATGGTAGCATATGGCCCCATTTCCTAGATATCTCGGCATAACCCGTGGACCTCCCCGGCATAACCCGAGGACTTTTTCCTTGTCCTCCCTAGCATAATCCAAGGACCTTTTTCTTTTATCCCGGTATAACCCGTGGACCTCCCTGGCATAACCCAAGGGCCTTTTTCTTTTATCCCGGCATAACCCGTGGATCTCCCTAGCATAAAAGACCTTTTTCTTTTATCCCTGCATAACCGGTAGACCTCCCTGGCGTAACCAAAGACCTTTTTCTTTTATCTTGGCATAACCCGTGGACATCTTTGGCATAATCCAATGAGCCTTTCTTTCTCTTTCAATCCCGGCATAACCCGTGGACCTCCCTGCATAACCTAAAAAGCCTTTTTCTTTTATCCAGGCATAACCGGTGGACCTCCCTGGCATAACCCAAGGACCTTTTTCTTTTATCCCGTTATAACCCATGGACATCATTGTCATAACCCAAGGTCCCTTTTTCTTTTATCCCAACATAACCCGTGGACCTCCCTGGAAGGGACTTTGTTTTTATTTCGGCATAACCCATGGACCTCCCTAGCATAACCCAAGGGCTTTTTTTATTCCGGCATAACCCGTGGACCTCCCTGGAATAACCCAAGGGCCTTTTTTATTCCGGCATAACCCGTGGACCTCCCTAGAATAACCAAAGGACCTTTTTTCTTTCATCCCGACATAACCTGTGGACATCCCTGCCATAACCCAGGGACCTTTTTCTTTTATCCCGGCATAACCCATAGAACTTTTTGGCATAAACCAAGGACCATTTTCTTTTATCCGAACATAACCCGTGGACCTCCTAGGTATAACCCAAGGTCCTTTTTCTCTTATCCCGGCATAACCCGCGGACCTCCCCGGCATAACCTGATGACATTTTTCTTTTTCAGCATAACCAGTCATTTCCCAGCATAACCTGGCTTCATGCCCAATGATACACAATCCAGATTTTATCACTTAGATATGTGTCACAACTAACTCACGAAATATTTCTAATGAAAATGGGGCAGAGAAGTTTTGTTTGTTTGTTTGTTTTGGTGTCTGAAGTAGGTTTGACCTCAAGGCACAGGGTGCGAGACGACCGACGGAATGAGTCTCAATCTAGAATAAAGAAAAAAAGAAAATAATAAAAAGAAATGAGTTTCAAAATGTTGAAGCAAACAAAGGTGTGGATTACTATAAATTTGATTGAAGTCATAAGCTCTACTGATCCCGCTTTGACCCAATGCTGCAGAAAGACACCACCTACACCTTGCGAGCATCAAGATTCAGATCGGAGTCCACAACAAAGTCAGCTAAGACTCAAGATCAAGCTTGAAGAGATTTATAGGTAGGAATCTTGTAACTCATAATTGATCGGCATAGCTAGCTTAGCTTTGATTTTTCTTTCGGTGTAATAAGGAGGTTTGCAAGCAGTAGCAGCAGCAACAATAGTGAAATCACAGCTCCTCGTAGTCCCAGCTACCAAACCTTTCAGAACTACACTAACCTGATTCCTTTTTAGCCAAGGATATGTAGGCAACCTTTGAAGCAGGTTTTGTCAGGCAGTTTTCAGAAATGCTTCTCATGGAAAGCCAAGCAGGCAAAAAACTCTCATAATTACTCATTTATCTTTGTCCAAAAACCTTTTGTGTCTCCGAGCAAAGAGGGGCAGCTGTGAGCACTTAATTATTGCCTCGCTTAAATTATTCCTATAAAATTCTTAGAATTAGGACTTTTCTTTTATTATTTGAATTTTTAGCAAATTAATTGCATGTTTTTTTTTTTGCATTTTGTCTGCATTTTTAGTTGGAATAATTCATAAAAAAATATAAAAATAAAGCATTTGCATTTGGAATTTGATTTTATATTTTTAGTTTTATTAGTTAATTAATATTACCAAAATAAGAGAAAATAAAAAAATAGTCATTTTACATTTCTTGTTTAGCTTTCTTTTTAAATTTTGATTTAGTTAGGTTTAAAAAAATTAATTAGTTTA
This sequence comes from Nicotiana noctiflora, assembly GCA_032618575.1. Taxonomy (NCBI): domain Eukaryota; kingdom Viridiplantae; phylum Streptophyta; class Magnoliopsida; order Solanales; family Solanaceae; genus Nicotiana; species Nicotiana noctiflora. The sequence continues at coordinate 52,599 of JASVEL010000673.1, forward strand.
AGCTCATACGAATATGGTTACTATTGGTATGTTTAGTCGGGCGGCGGCCGTTAGGTCACCTATTTCGAGTTATGGACATACAAGGCTAAAACATGTGTGCCGGGCGCACGACCCATCAACCTACTTATTACAATTTAATTCAGGTCTTTCTTATTTTTAGTTTAAATTTTTTCTTTCAACAAAAACAAAAATAAAACAAAATGAAATGAAATTGAGTTGAATTAAATAAAAGAAAGGGATTAATTGAGTAGAAAATAAAAAGAAAAGACAACAAGCCAGCCAGCATTGGGACATCATTCAATTTAATTTGCTAGCCCAAGTCAAACTACCCCAAGACCAATTTTGAATTGGCCCAAACCCACAAATGATCCGGTCCAGTCTTTTAAAAAATAAAACGATATCTTTTCTCAGCCCTTCAATCATGACCGTTAGATCTCATCAATCCAACGGTCTAGAACTAACTACGTTTTAGGTATTTAAGTGTTTGAGTAGCCCCCTACCCCTTAAATCACCATCTCTAACACCCCAATCTACACCACCACTCCTCCGTCGTCCCTCAGCGTCTGCTACCGGTGGCGATTGTCCAACAGCCATGAAAATTACACCACTACCTCACCTCCTTATCCTCATTACGAATCTAGCCTTGTTTTCACTCAAATCCCATCCTAGCCCTTCGAATATCCAAATCAGTGGACGCCGCCTCCACCACCCACGGCGGCGCCACCTCTAAATCACACCCAAGTTACACCTTGGACCCTCCTCACCTTCCTCTTCTTAAATCCTCATTTATTTTCCCTTGAAAATGCCTTCAACGATTCGAATTTCAGATTGAAAAATCGCCCAGAACCCTAATTTTACAAATTTGGGGATTAACGAGGTCTGGGCTATAATAGCCCTTAATTACGTGTTTTCTCATGAACACACATAATTAAGGACGATTATAGTCCAAATAAATCCAAGAAATTTTTTAGATACGATGATTGGTCAAAATAAAATCAAAATCAATAAGTTCCTCTATCTTTTCTTTCTTTCTTTATTTTTCTTTCTCTTTGCATACGTAAATATCTCTTTGTTACATAATTTCCTGGTCTTTCATTTCCAGTATTTCTTTATTTGAGTTAGAATTTTGATTTAGGTCTCTAATATTCGTATACTGCAGCTATATAGTTTAGTTCTTATTTGTTTTTTATCTGATTGTGTGTCTGATTCGATTGTTGGTTCATGATTGTTGCTATTTATTATGATATTAGTTTTACTTTAGTTTCGATTTTTTATTTGTTTGTTGGTAGTTCATTACTTTAGTCTTTTCCTTAGGACATTAGTGTTAATTAGGTTTTTTTCAGTCTCGACTGATTAGTTTAATTGTTAGAATTTTTATCAGTTCTAATTGTTTGGATATAACTTAATATTTCCAGTATTGGTGAGTAATTAACCATGGTTGTTTGACCAAGTTAAAAATGGTTGGGTTAGCTGACATAGGATTGGTAATTTCAGAATAAATAAAAAGATAGTTTAGGTATTTTATTTAAAAGGAATCTTGTAGTAACTGAAATGGAAATCCCTAGAACTTTCTAGATGAGGTTCCAATTAGAATTTTAGAAACTTATAAGAAGTCAGTCTTTTAGAGACTAATTAATAAAAAAATATAAAATAAAAGGGGGGGGGGGGGGCAAGAGGGTAAAGGTAAAATCTGAAACTTCCCTTAGCCTTGCTTATAAAGGCAGCCCATTACTACCTTGCTGAAAAAGACCCACACAAATTTTGAGGGCTGAAATTGGAAATTCAAAAACAATAGTTCAAAAATTCTGCAGAGTTTAAGAGTTTATTTTAGATCTTAAGTATTCGAAAAATTAGAAAATAGCAGAAAATTCCACAAAAAATACCGTTCTATTAGGTCTTCTAAGTTTTTCCTCTTCAAAATAATTTATGAGCATTCAAAGGTGTAAAAGTGAGTTGAATTTGGATTTGAATTAAATTTGAGGTAAATTTTCATGCTGATAGTCAACTGGCTTCAATATTGAGATTTGAATCTCATTTTACTGGTCATCAAAATAATTTGTGTTCCATTCTTTTGTCACTGCTGACTTCTCCTCCTTCTTATTGTGATTCAAATCCCAGATACAAATTCTGAATCCACGACAATGTATGCCTTATTTGAGATGTGAAATAGAAGCTTCAAATTGATCCCTTGCTGGCTGCTCTTGTGTATTCTTTCCTACATATGCTCATAGATTAGTTTAATTAAAATTTGAGTAACTGAATGTTGTAATTAATCTGGATTGTTTGGATTGTATTGATCTATTATGGACTATTGAATTCATTAGTTGTTTTCCTTCACATTCTCACTGCTCAACCTCTGTTTAGAATCCTTGAAGAACGATAGTTTAGTATTATAGTACTTAGTTTGACATAGTTTGTTTTAGCATAACGATAATATCTGGGCATTGATGGATCTTTCTCAAGTTTGTTAAAAAACTGATGTATTCATAACATTGAGTAAACACTGACGGATTGAGAATATGGATTCTTATGTGAAAAATGTCTATCCTTATGTTTTTTCAGCATTTTTCTGTTGAGAGCCTTCATAGATTCTTGTTTCGTTTCAGTACACGAATCGACTCCAAATCATGTATAAAATGAAACTGGATTTTATTTTATTTTAAAGAGTAGAATCTCATAAGTAAATATATTGATGCATCATTACACATGTAACCTGAGTATAAGAATAAGGTCAGGATTGGTTTTATTTTATTTCATTTTATTATGCTCATGTTACCGCTTGGATTGGCTAGGTTCGTGATGACTTGGCCTAATGTTAGCCCAACTGCAATAATACGTAGGCAAAATACATTTAGCGTGGTAATTAATTTTCCCAATTAAGTCCATGGGATTGATCTTGAGTCCCATGATCTGCTGAATATCGATTTGGGCATGCCCTAAGGCCCAGACTTTAGACAACTTTCAAATAACTTTAAATACAAAATCGGATAGTCTCATGGGCTAGCTTTCGAGGCCCAGCATACCGAAAATCCTAATCATGCTTGTTGAACCTATTAAATTTAAGGATTTTTAAATTTGAATCATAATTTGGGCCTTCCAATCTAAGTAGCACATTCGAATTAAGACATTTTTCTCTTCTTTAAGTGTGGACTTGAGTTTGAGGTCCGAATTCCTTGAATGCTAGTTTACTGATAGTGTTAATTAATTAGGCCCTTTAGAAACAATCTATAATAGAAAATAATAGTCCCTTTTAGGATGGCATTAAAAATAAAACGAGGTGCGCCACGCGAAAGAAAATTTACAACTTGCGTGACCCTCTTTAACTACTCCACAAAGCATTTAGAATCCGGGACGTGCTATTTAGCAAATTTTCACGGCCTCCGGTAAAGTTAATAACACGTTAGTTGCTCTAGGCGCGTTCTTTAATAATCTTACCGACCTAAAATCGGGTGTGCATTTCATGTCACCCAAATCCAAATCCCAAAATATTGAATAAAATGTGTGGAGGAACCGGGTGCATTTCATGTGACGTGATCCAAAAACATAATTTTGAACGATGTTCAATTTTCTAAAAATTAATTAAAATCGGCAAATGATCTTAAAATTGCACTATACGATGACATGTATAAATGTCACGACCCTAATTCACCAATCGTGAACATGTCATGACAGCACCCAGTCTTCGTGACTAGGTAAGCCTAATACTATGCGGAATATACAATTTCAAGAAAACAAGAGATAAAATAATAGCGGAATGATATAAAAGAAATGCAATAAGTGCCGCTTGGCACATACACTTCCCCAAAACACACTAAATAGCATACTACCAAGACCTGGAAACCCACGGGCAACACAGACTAAAAGAAGTGTACAACTGTGGCTCTATACATCAAGAACGTCTAACAACGAGAATAAGGGAAAATATAACTGCTACCACTAATGAGAATAGAAGGAGACCCTCCGAATCCGCGGACGTTGCAGATCGTACCTCAAGTCTCCTGAAGTGCTGCTAAATCACCTGAAATGAGCCTGATCTGATGTACCTAGATTTGCACAACAAAAGTGTGCAGAAGAGTAGTGTGAGTACACCACGGCGGTAATGTGGAAGCTTCGAAAGAACAATCGGAGGCGTTGGAAAAAAAAGTACAGAACCGAGGATGCCGATTTGAAAAAGTTTGTTGCAGCCAAGTTTATGAATAATAAGAAGGTAGATAACAAGCTTTTCATTACCCAGGTTCAAGAGCTGCAAATTATCATTCATGATCTCCTTGCTGAAAGTTTAATCCAAATTAATATTTTTATTAAAAGTGTTAATTTTGTTACTATTATGAATTCTTCATTGAAAGTTTTGCCATCAACGAGGCATTTCAAGGCACGACAATGATTGACGAGTTGCCTCATTTACGGAGAGATTTTACGTGACGACCCAAAGGGTCATCACTTATTTTATTAATCATTTCGAGCTTCTGAGGCCTTGAAAACCTCATTCTATGTTGCCTCGATTTACGTGCACAATCCGAGCATGTAGCCGGAAAGATTTTGTGATAGAAAATATGAATTCTATGAGAAATTTAGATAAAAATGATATTAATATTGATATGGTTGACTTCGGTCAACATTTTTGGTAAACGGATCCGGACCCGAGATTGGATGGTCCCGAGAGGTCCGTAGGAAAATATGGGACTTGGACATGCGTCCGGAGTCGAATTCGAGGCCTAGAGCCCAAGTTATGAATTTTTCTATGAAATTGTTTTTGATGTAATTGTTAAAGGAAATGAATTAATTGACCTTGGTATCGGGCTCGTATTTTGGTTCCGACGCCCGGTACAAGTCTTAAATATTATATATGTGATTTCTGTAAAGTTTGGTGACATTCGAATGTCGTTTGAGATGTTTTGGACCTTGAGTTCCAAGTTTGAAAGTTTTGAAAACCTAAAGTAGGAAAATCATGAATTTGAGGCTTGATTTGATGAAAACGATGTGATATTGGCGATGTGGTCGCACGAACAAGTTCATAATGTGTTTTTGAGGTTGTGTACATGTTTGGTTTGGAGCCCGGGGGGCTCGGGTAAAGATTTGATAGGCCGTAGGATCAATTTATGAATTTATGCACTGCTGGTTTTTCACCCAGCTGTTGGTTTCGCATTTGCGAGAAATTTCTCGCAAATGCGAAGAAGGCAGTTCAAGGCTAGGTTCGTAATTGCGAATCCATTATTGCATATGCGATGCCTGCCAGAACCAGCCAAGTTCGCATTTGCGAACAAAGTGTCGCAAATGTGACACTGGTACACCTGGACCAGAGTTCGCAATTGCGAACTTTACCTCGCAAATGCGAGGCCTTCAGTAATTGCCTGTCTTCGCAATTGCGAAGAATGTGTCGCAACTGCGACACAGCCCAGAAGCCTGCTGGTTCGCACATGCGAACCTTATTTTGCAATTGCGAAATCCCCAGTAACTGCCTAGACTTCGCAAATGTGAACAAATGTTCGCAAATGCGAACTTCCCAGCCTTAGCTTATTTTTCAAACTCCAGAAATTGGTTGGGGTTCGCAATTGCGAACCCATGTTCGCAAATGCGAACACAGAGACCTGTAAAACACGATTTTCAGTTCATTTCTTCACTTTTTACAAACCAAAAACACCCATTTGCGATTCTTCACGGATTCCTTCTTCTTCAAAACAATTGTTAGTCACTTTTTACTTAATTTTTTCAATTCCTAACATCATTAAACATGTTTTTCAATAGAAATCAAAGGTTTTCATGGTAGAATTTCTTGTTTTTGTTAGAATAGAGGGTTTTTCATAAATTGAGAAATTGGACCTCGAATTGAGGTCCGATTTTGAAACAAATCATATACATGAACTCGTGGGGGGATGGGTAACCGGATTTTGGTCCGAACCCCGAGTTCCGACCATGTGGGCCCGGGGTCGAAATTCACTATTCCGGGCAGAATATTGTAAAAGTTGTATTTGGTCTTAGGAATTAGTTTGTTGAGTAGTATTGATGATATTAAATCAATTGTGTATAGATACGATTGGATTGGAGCCAAATTTGAAAGAAAAAGACACTTCCACGGATTGAATTGTTCATAAACATTCGAGGTAAGTGTTTGTTCTATCCTAGCTTGAGGGAATAGGATTATGTGCTATGTGTTATGTGATCGAGTGCGGTGTATGGGCTGTGGTGACGAGCATCCATACACTGGCGTCTAGTATGACCGTGAGTCATTGATAATGCTTATTGTGAGATATATTTGCAGATGAATTGTTGAACCTTTGCCAGGTTGTAGAATTGTTATTGTTCTCCTTTGTCGGGACTTGTTGTGAAGATAATTATTGATTGCCCTTGTTGGGACAGTTTATGAATTACTGTTTCTTTCTTTGCCCTTAAGTGTGATTGTTATTTGGGTGAGGAAGAGTGATAATGCATGAAGGGTGATGTCGTGCCTTGATTTATTATTTATGCACGAAGGTTAATGCCGTGCCATGTTTTATTATTTATGCACGAAGGTTAATGCCGTGCCATGTTTTATTGATTATGCACGAAGGATCATGCCGTGCCCCGTTATTGAACCATGTACGAAGGATCATGCCGTACTATGGATGTGAGGATGAGAGTAAAAGCACGAAGGGTGATGCCGTGTACTTTATTTGCTTATTTGGTGAGGATGAGAGTAAAAGCACGAAGGGTGATGCCGTGCAACTGCTTGCTATTCCTTGACTTGATATTACTTGTGTTTCCATTTTACTTTGTTTTCTTTGTGAACTTATTAACTGTTGTTAATTGTTGAACTCTTTGAGATATTCCATATTGTGTTAAAAACAGGATAGTATGAATACAGTGGCTTGCCTAGCTACCACGAGTAGGCGCCATCACGATCCCGATATTGGGGGAAAATCCGGGTCGTGACAAGTTGGTATCGAGCTCTAGGTTACATAGGTCTCACCACTCACGAACAAGCTTAGTAGAGTTTGAGAGGTAGGTACGAAGACGTCTGTACTTGTCCTCCAGAGTCTATTGAGTTAGGAAAGAGTCTCTCATTTGTTCTTTCTTGTCGTGCGACTTGTTCCTCGAATACTGATTGAACTTCTACTCTGTCCTTTCGCAGATGGTGAGGACACGCGCTTCTTTGTCCGCTGACCAGCAGTCAGAGCCCCAGGCAGCTCCCGTGAGGGGCAGGGGCCGAGGCCGTATCGAAGGCCGTGGTAGGGGTAGAGCTCAGCCCCCGGCAGCTATTCCAGAGGTGGAGCCTCATATTGAGACTGGCGAGGAGGTTCCAGTCCCAGCAGCTCTAGTAGGCCCAGCTCAGGTCCCAGGAGAGGCTTTATTTACCTCGGATCTTCGGGATGCTTTGGTCAGAATAGCGGGGTTTATGGACAGCATTGCCAGAGCGGGCTTATTATCAGTTGCACCAGCCGCTTCTCAGGCTGGAGGAGGGGCCCAGACTCCTATTGCTCGTACTCCGGAGCCAGTAGCTCCTCAGCCTCAAGCACCAGTGGTTCAGCCAGCTGTGGCCACTCAGTCAGGTACCACGGCTCATGTCGGTGATGGAGCGGCCATGACTTCTGATTCTTTATGGAGACTTGATCGGTTCTCCAAGATATTTACCACTACATTCAGCGGAGCTACATCAGAGGATCCTCGGGACTTCTTATTCAGTTGCCATGAGATTCTCAAAACTATGGGGATCGTGGAGTCAAATGGAGTTGATTTCTGTACATTCAGGCTTGCAGGATCCGCCAAGACTTGGTGGAGAGATTATTGCTTGACTCGACCAGCAGGGTCCCCAGCTTTATCATGGGATCAATTTGCGGAACTATTTCTAGAGAAGTTTCTCCCTGCTACTGGAGAAGTTTCTCCCTGCTACTCAGCGGGATGTACTTCGGAGGCAGTTTGAGCGCCTCCGTCAGGGCACTATGACGGTTACATAGTATGAGACGAGATTTGTCGATTTGGATCGTCATGCAGTGGTGATACTTCCCACAGAGCGGGAGAGGGTCCGCAGGTTTATAGATGGGCTTAATCGGCCAATTAGACTCCAGATGGCTATGGGTGTGGGGAGTGACATATCATTTCAGGAGGTAGCTAATGCAGTACGCAGAGTTGAAATGGCTCTTACTCGGGGAGGCGGTTATTCTTCGGACAAGAGGCCTCGTCATTCGAGCGAGTTTGGTGGTTCTTCCTGTGGTGGCGAGAGAATCCTTTGATAGAGGCCGGTCTTCCGAGCCTTTTCATTCCGCCCTTCGAGCTTCACGGGGTGGACCGGGTGATCGTGGTTTTCGGGGGCATTATTCGGACCAGCCTCCTATTAATGCTCAGGCCTCTTCAGAGTGTTCTTGGAGGCCATTCGGGTCGTCGGGGCCAGCAGCCCTATCAGTCTAAGAGTCGCTATGGTTGTGGTGACCCGGGTCATTTTATCGAGTATTGCCCCCGAGCGGCGGGCAACTCCCGGCAACGAGGTCCTCGTCACTATAATTCGAGGCCCCGGTCGACCCTCGGCCGCCCGGCCCGACCGGAGGCGGGGGTAGAGATTATAGAGGTGGAGGTCGAGACCGTAGAGGTGGAGACCGTCCGGCCAGAGGTAGAGGTCAGCCAGCCGATGGTCGTCCTAGAGACGCGGCTCGGAGGGGAGGTGCGGATCCCCGATTCTATGCTTTACCGGCCGAGGCCGGAGGCAGAGGCATCGGATGCCGTGATTACATGCACTATTCTTGTGTGTGGCGGAGGTGCTTCGGTATTATTTGACCACTGGATCTATATATTCCTATGTGTCTTCCTACTTTGCACCGTATTTGGCCGTGCCCAGCTATGCTCTGGATATTCCAGTTTATGTGGCTACACCAGTGGGTGACTCCATTGTAGTCAACCGAGTGCATCGTTCGTGCGTAGTTATATTTGGGGGTCTTGAGACCCGTGTTGATTTGTTGCTTTTGGATATGGTGGATTTTGATGTCATATTGGGGATGGACTGGTTGTCCCCATACCATGCTATTCTAGATTGTCATGCTAAGACCGTGACCTTGGCCTTGCCAGAATCACCCCGACTAGAGTGGAAAGGTACCTCAAGCCACTCCGTTTGCACTGTTATTTCCTATGTTAAGGCTCGACGTATGGTCGAGAAGGGGTGTCTAGCTTTTCTGGCTTATGTTCGTGATTCCAGCGCAGAAGTTCCTTCCATTGAGTCGGTCCCTATTGCACGGGAGTTTCCGGAGGTTTTTCCTTCAGACCTGCCGGGCATGCCACCCGACGGGGATATTGATTTCTGTATTGATCTGGCACTGGGCACTCAGCCCATCTCTATTCCACCCTATCGTATGGCCCCGCCGGAGCTAAAAGAGTTGAAAGATCGGTTGCAGGACCTTCTTGAGAAAGGCTTTATTAGGCCCAGTGTTTCCCCCTGGGGAGCACCTGTACTATTTGTAAAGAAGAAAGATGGCTCGATGCGGATGTGTATTGATTACCGGCAATTAAACAAAGTGACAATAAAGAATAAGTATCCACTACCGAGGATTGATGATTTGTTTGACCAGCTCCAAGGAGCGAGGGTATTCTCGAAGATAGACTTGAGGTCAGGCTACCATCAGCTGAAGATCAGGGCAGCTGACATTCCTAAGACAGCCTTTCGCTCTAGATATGGGCATTATGAGTTCTTGGTCATGTCCTTCGGGTTGACCAATGCCCCAGCAGCATTCATGGAGTTAATGAATCGGGTATTCAGGCCTTACTTAGATCTGTTCGTGATAGTCTTTATAGATGACATCCTGGTGTACTCCCGCAGCCGGGAAGAGCACGAGCAGCACCTCAGAGTGGTTCTTCAGACTCTGAAAAATAACCAGCTATATGCCAAATTTTCTAAATGTGAGTTCTGGCTGAGTTCGGTAGCATTTCTGGGTCACATTGTATCGGTGGAAGGTATTCAGGTAGACCCAAAGAAGATTGAGGCAGTCCAGAATTGGCCTCGACCAGCTTCAGTGACTGAGATCCGGAGTTTCTTAGGATTAGCAGGTTACTACCGTCGTTTTGTAGAGGGGTTTTCTTCTATTGCAGCCCCGATGACCAGGTTGACCTAGAAGGGTGTCCAGTTCCAGTGTTCAGAGGAGTGTGAGGCGAGCTTTCAGAAGCTCAAGACAGCCTTGACCACCGCACCAGTGTTGATACTACCTACAGGTGCGGGGCCTTATACGATTTATTGTGACGCATCTCGTACAGGGCTTGGAGCGGTATTGATGCAGGATGGTAAGGTTATCGCTTACGCTTCGAGGCAGTTAAAAATACATGAGAAGAATTATCCAGTTGCAGTGGTTCATGCCTTAAAGATCTGGAGGCATTATCTATATGGTGTGACATGTGAGGTGTACACTGATCACAAAAGCCTACGGTACTTGTTCAAGCAAAAGGAGTTGAATCTACGACAACGGAGATGGTTAGAGTTGCTAAAAGACAATGATGTTACTATATTATATCACCCAGGTAAGGCCAATGTAGTGGACGATGCATTGAGTAGAAAGTATGCCAGCATGGGTAGTCTTGCATACATTCCGGTCAGTCAGAGACCATTAGCTCTAGATGTCCAGGCCTTAGCCAACCGGTTCGTGAGATTAGACATTTCTGAGCCTAGCAGGGTGTTAGACTGCACGGTCGCTCGTTCTTCTTTATTAGAGCGTATCCGTGAGAGGCAATTTGATGATCCTCATTTGCGTGAGTTGAGAGATACAGTATAGCGGGGAGGTACCACACAGGTAAATTTAGATGACGATGGGGTATTGAAATTGCAGGGTCGAATTTGTGTGCCCAATGTCGAAAGGATTCGAGAGTTGATCTTAGCGGAGGCCCACAGTTCGCGGTATTCTATTCACCCAGGCGCCGCGAAGATGTACCAGGACTTACGACAACACTATTGGTGGCGCAGAATGAAGAAAGATATCGTTGTGTATGTCGCTCGGTGTCTAAATTGTCAGCAGGTGAAATATGAGCACCGGAGACCTGGTGGTGTATTCCAGAGGATTGAAATTCCCGAGTGGAAATGGGAGCGGATCACTATGGACTTCGTTATTGGACTTCCTTTGACTCGGAGGAAATTTGATGCTATTTGGGTCATTGTTGATAGGTTGACCAAGTCAGCACACTTTATTCCAATATCTGTCTCCTACTCGTCGGAGAGGTTAGCGGAGGTTTACATTAGGGAGATTGTTCGTCTCCATGGGGTGCCAGTATCTATTATCTCTGATCGGGGTACGCAGTTTACCTCGCGGTTCTGGAGAGCGGTCTAGCAAGAGTTAGGCACCCAGGTTCATCTGAGTACAACATTTCATCCTCAGACGGATGGCCAATCCGAGAGGACTATTCGGATTCTAGAGGACATGCTTCGAGCCTGTGTTATTGATTTCGGAGGCTCGTGGGACCAGTTTCTGCCATTAGCAGAGTTCGCCTACAATAACAGTTACCAGTCTAGCATCCGGATGGCTCCGTATGAGGCGTTGTATGGTAGGCGATGTCGATCACCAGTTGGATGGTTTGAACCGGGAGAGGCTCAGTTGTTAGGTACAGACTTAGTTCAGGAGGCCTTGGATAAGGTCAAGACTATTCAGGAGAGATTGCGTTCAGCTCAGTCCAGGCAGAAGACTTATGCGGATCGTAAGGTTCGAGATGTAGATTTCATGGTTGGCGAACGAGTATTGCTCCGAGTGTCTCCTATGAAGGGCGTGATGAGGTTCGGGAAGAAGGGCAAGCTCAGCCCTAGGTATATTGGTCCATTTGATATTCTAGACAGAGTGGGAGAGGTGGCTTACAGATTAGCTTTGCCGCCTAGCTTATCAGCCGTGCACCTAGTTTTTCACGTATCTATGCTTCGGAGATACCACGGCGATCCCACACATGTGTTAGACTTCAGTACTGTCCAATTGGACGATGATCTATCTTATGAGGAGGAGCCGGTGGCCATTCTAAACCGGCAGGTTCGACAGTTAAGGTCGAAGAGTTATACTTTTGTGCGTGTTCAGTGGAGAGGTCAGCCTCCTGAGGCATCGACCCGGGAGTCCGAGTCCGATATGCGGAGCCGCTACCCTCATTTGTTCCCCAACTCAGGTACTTCTTTCTTTTGTCCGTTCGAGGACGAACGATTGTTTTAGAGGTGGAGATTGTGACGACCCAAAGGGTTATCACTTATTTTATTAATCATTTCGAGCTTCTGAGGCCTCGAAAACCTCATTCTATGTTGCCTCGATTTGCGTGCACGATCCGAGCATGTAGCGGAAAGATTTTGTGATAGAAAATATGAATTCTATGAGAAATTTGGATAAAAATGATATTAATATTGATATGGTTGACTTCGGTCAACATTTTTGGTAAACGGATCCGGACCGAGATTGGATGGTCCCGAGAGGTCCGTAGGAAAATATGGGACTTGGACATGCGTCCGGAGTCGAATTCCGAGGCCTAGAGCCCAAGTTATGAATTTTTCTATGAAATTGTTTTTGATGTAATTGTTAAAGGAAATGAATTAATTGACCTTGGTATCGGGCTCGTATTTTGGTTCCGACGCCTGGTACAAGTCTTAAATATTATATATGTGATTTCTATAAAGTTTGGTGGCATTCGGATGTCGTTTGAGATGTTTTGGACCTTGAGTTCCAAGTTTGAAAGTTTTGAAAACCAAAAGTATGAAAATCATGAATTTGAGGCTTGATTTGATGAAAACGATGTGATATTGGCGATGTGATCGCACGAACAAGTTCATAATGTGTTTTTGAGGTTGTGTACATGTTTGGTTTGGAGCCGGGGGCTCGGGTAAAGATTTGATAGGCCGTTGGATTAAATTCTGAAATGTTGCACTGCTGGTTTTTCACCCAGCTGTTGGCTTCGCATTTGCGAAGAATTTCTCGCAAATGCGAAGAAGGCAGTTCAAGGCTGGGTTCGCAATTGCGAACCCATTATCGCAAATGTGATGCCTGCCAGAACCAGCCAAGTTCGCATTTGCGAACAAAGTGTCGCAAATGCGACACTGGTACACCTGGACCAGAGTTCGTAATTGCGAACTTTACCTCGCAAATGCGTGGCCTTCGGTAATTGCCTGTCTTCGCAATTGCGAAGAATGTGTCGCAATTGCGACACAGCCCAGAAGCCTGCTGGTTCGCAAATGCGAACCTTATTTCGCAAATGCGAAATCCCCAGTAACTGCCTAGACTTCGCAAATGCGAACAAATGTTCGCAAATGCGAACTTCCCAACCTTAGCTTATTTTTCAAACTCCAGAAATTGGTCGGGGTTCGCAATTGCGAACCCATGTTCGCAAATGCAAACACAGAGACCTGTAAAACACGATTTTCAGTTCATTTCTTCACTTTTTAAAAACCAAAAACACCCATTTGCGATTCTTCACGAATTCCTTCTTCTTCAAAAAAATTGTAAGTCACTTTTTACTTAATTCTTTTAATTCCTAACATCATTAAACATGTTTTTCAATAGAAATCAAAGGTTTTCATGGTAGAATTTCTTGTTTTTGTTAGAATATAGGGTTTTTCATAAATTGAGAAATTGGACCTCGAATTGAGGTCCGATTTTGAAACAAATCATATACATGAACTCGTGGGGGATGGGTAACCGGATTTTGGTCCGAACCCCGAGTTCCGACCATGTGGGCCCGGGGTCGAAATTCACTATTCCGGGCAGAATGTTGTAAAAGTTGTAATTGGCCTTATGAATTAGTTTGTTGAGTAGTATTGATGATATTAAATCAATTGTGTATAGATACGATTGGATTGGAGCCAAAATTGAAAGAAAAAGACACTTCCACGGATTAAATTGTTCATAAACATTCGAGGTAAGTGTTTGTTCTATCCTAGCTTGAGGGAATAGGATTATGTGCTATGTGTTATGTGATCGAGTGCGGTGTATGGGGTTGTGGTGACGAGCATCCATACACTGGCGTCTAGTATGACCGTGAGTCGTTGATAATGCTTATTGTGAGATATATTTGCAGATGAATTGTTGAACCTTTGCCAGGTTGTAGAATTGTTATTGTTCTCCTTTGTCGGGACTTGTTGTGAAGATAATTATTGATTGCCCTTGTTTGGAACAGTTTATGAATTACTGTTTCTTTCTTTGCCCTTAACTGTGATTGTTATTTGGGTGAGGAAGAGTGATAATGCACGAAGGGTGATGTCGTGCCTTGATTTATTATTTATGCATGAAGGTTTATGCCGTGCCATATTTTATTATTTATGCCTGAAGGTAAATGCCGTGCCATGTTTTATTGATTATGCACGAGGGATCATGCCGTGCCCTGTTATTGAACCATGTACGAAGGATCATGCTGTACTATGGATGTGAGGATGAGAGTAAAAGCACGAAGGGTGATGCCGTGTACTTTATTTTCTTATTTGGTGAGGATGAGAGTAAAAGCACGAAGGGTGATGCCGTGCAACTGCTTGCTATTCCTTGACTTGATATTACTTGTGTTTCCATTTTACTTTGTTTTCTTTGTGAACTTATTAATTGTTGTTAATTGTTGAACTCTTTGAGATATTCCATATTGTGTTAAAAACAGGATAGTATGAATACAGTGGCTTGCCTAGCTACCACGAGTAGGCGCCATCACGATCCCGATATTGGGGGAAAATCCGGGTCGTGACAATATCTCAATAAACTTCGAGTCTCGGGGAATCGAACCTGCAGCCTTTGGATCTCCGGAAATTCAACCCGCAGTCCACAAACACTACAACTCCAGGTCTCCGGGAATCGAACCCGCAGCCCTTGGATCTCCGGGAATTGAACCCGCAATCCACCAACACAAACAATAAAAAGGAAAGCACAAAGAAATATGATATACATAACTACAATTACACCAAAACTAGTATCAACAAATATCAAGAAGTTCAAGTAAGAAAATTAAGCACTTAGGCAGATAAATCTTATCTAAGCATGCTTCTGTAACGAATATCAGGTAAATGTTACAATTTAATCAGCTAAAGAACAGAAATATCACTATTTGAATAGTTCAAGTAAAGTGGTTTCCAACAATCTGTGCATGTACACGCCCGTCACCACGTGTACAAGGCATATAAGATAACACATAATATCCTAGGGGAGAAGGTTCCCCCACACGAGATTAGACAAGCCACTTACCTCGACTCTGGCACGAAACCGCTAAGAGACAACTCTCTTGCCACGAGTATTGGCCTCCACAGGTGTAGTATCTGATCAAAATCAATAGAAATACATCAAAATAGGCCAATTCGGCATTACCCAATCGAAACAATTTGAAATACACCAAAAATCACAAGTTGCCAAAACCTGACTTTTGGTACGCTTCTCAAAAATTTACGAAATTTACATATTTGGGTTCCTTATCTCAACAAGAGTCTATGCATATAAAATTTACCAAAATTGGACTCCGTTTGCCCATTCAAATCGACGATTTACCATAATTTAGGCCTAGGGCTAAAATCCCTCATTAATCTTCCATCAACAGTGAAATACCAGAAGATTCCATGATAAAATAACGTAATTAGGCCATAAAACTTACCTCCGATGAATACCCGATGAATTCCCAGCAATTTCCCGTGAGTTTCTCTCTCTAAGACTCAAGAATGTTCTTTTTTTGTATGAAACCCGCGACTGAACTGTTATGGAATTTAATTCACTGCCAGTCCAATTAACCCTTTGCGTTCGCGTTACTATTCATGCGTTCGCGATGCACAAATCGATCTTCCTCTACGTGAACGTGATGCCTCCCACACGTTCGCGATGAACAACATTTCAACCGGCCAAATTTTCTTCTACGCGAACGCGTAACCTGGGACTCTAACGCGATGCTTAGTTCTCCCTCCTACGCGAACGCGACACCCTCGACGGGAACGCGAAGACCAATTCTGCCTTGCCTACGCGAACGCGGCTTAAAATTCCTGCACAGAATCTGCAATTTTTCTGCAGATTTTCTAAGTTCCAAATGCCCAGATGATGGTCCGAATTCACCCCGAGGCCCCAGGGACCCCAAAGAAAAGCACCAACATACTCCAAAACACGATACGAACTTGTTCCAATCATAAAAACACACCCTTAAACAGGAAAATCACCAAATCAAAGCGAATTGAAGCATAAGTTTCATCCAAAACTTCTGAAACCTACATGCTATCAGAACCCGACCAAACAAAGTCCGAATGACCTGAAAATTTGCAGACATATCCAAAATCACCTAACGAAGCTACTTTATCTGTCATAATTCTATTACGATGTCCGGATCAAAATCTCACCTATCGATTGGATTTCAAAAAATTTTAAACATCGGCATTTCAAGCCTAATTGAGCTACAGACCTCCAAAGTACTTCTGAACGCGCTCCCAACCCCGAAATCACCTAACGGAGCTAACTGAACCATCGGATTTCCATTCCGAGGTCTTCTTAACATTGTTCCGAATACAAGCCATTTTTGAACAATAAGGCTCCCATTTAGGGACTAAGTATCCTAAAACACTCCAAATTCTAGAACCGAACCTCCCGGTAAACTACTACAGCAGAAATGGACTTAGGGGAACAGTTAAATTGGGGATCGGGGCGTAAATTTCAAAAACGACCGACCGGGTCGTTACATCTTCCCACACTTAAAAGATTCGTTCGTCCTCGAACGAGCATAGAAAACATACCTGGAGTGGTGAAGAGATGAGGGTACTGGCTGCGCATATCCTGCTCGGTCTCTCAAGTCGCCTCCTTGGCCGGTTGATGTCGCCACTGGACCGTTACTGAAGCGATGTTCTTTGACCTTAGCTTCCTGATTTGCCTATCTAGATTGGCCACTGCCTCCTCAACATACGACAGATCCTCGTCTAGCTGAACAGAAGTGAAATCCAACACGTGCGACGGGTCACCACGGTATCTCCGGAGCATAGAGACATGAAATATGGGATGGACTCCGGCTAGGCTGGGAAGTAAGGCAAACTCTTAAGCAACCTCCCCAACATGCCTCAATTTCTCAAAAGGACCAATGAATCTAGGACTCAGCTTCCCCTTCTTCCCAAAGATCATAAAGCCCTTCATGAGTGAAACCCGAAGCAGAACCCGCTCGCCAACCATAAATGTCACATCGAAAACCTTCTTGTTCGCATAACTCTTCTGTGTAGACTGGGCTACACGAAGTCTATCATGAATCAACTTGACCTTGTCCATTGCATCCTGGACCATCTCAGTACCTAGCGGTCTGGCCTCGCCCGGCTCGAACCAATCCATGAGAGACCTGCACCTCCAACCATATAGAGCCTCATACGGTGCCATTTGAATACTGGACTAGTAGCTATTGTTATAAGGAAACTCTGCCAGTGGCAAGAAATGATCCCGTGAACCTCCAAACTCAATCACGCACGCACGGAGCATATCCTCCAAAATCTGAATAGTGCGCTCAGACTTGCCATCAGTCTGGGGGTGAAACGATGTGCTCAACTCCAGCCGAGTGCCTAACTCCCACTGCACGACTCTCTAGAACCGTGAAGTGAACTGAGTGCCTCTATCTGAAATGATGGAAACTGGGATACCATGCAGCCGAACTATCTCCCTGATGTAGATCTCCGCCAGTTGCTCCGATGAATAAGTAGTGCTCACTCGTATGAAATGGGCGGACTTGGTCAGCCGATCCACAATGACCCAAATGGAATCAAACTTCCTCACAGTCCGTGGAAGCCCAGATATAAAGTCCATAGTGATGCGCTCTCATTTCCACTCTGGAATCTCAATCTGCTGCATTAACCCATCCGGACGCTGATGCTCATACTTCACCTGCTGGCAATTGAGGCACCTACAAACATAATCAACTATATCCCTCTTCATCCGCCTCCACCAGTAATGCTGTCTCAAGTCCTGATACATCTTCGCGGCACCCGGATGGATGGAATACCGCGAGCTATGGGCCTCTGCTAGAATTAGCTCTCGAAGATCATCTACATTAAGCACACAAATACGCCCTTGAATCCTCATAACTCCATCATCCCCAATGGTAACATCTCGAGTATCACCATGCCGAACTCTAATATGGAGGACAAGCAAATGAGGGTCATCGAACTGACGCTCCCTGATGCGATCAAATAGAGAAGACCGAGAAACCACACAGACGAAAACCCGATTGGGCTCTAAAAGATCCAATCTAACAAACTGTCTGGCTAAGGCCTGAACATCCATCGCCATAGGCCTCTCCGAAGCTGGTAGATATGCCAAACTCCCCAAACTCTCTGCCCGGTGACTCAAGGCATCGGCAACTACATTGGCATTGCCCGGATGAGAGAGAATGGTAATATCATAGTCCTTCAACAGCTCCAACCATCTCCTCTGACACATGTTCAGGTCCTTCTACTTAAGCAAGTGCTGCAAGCTCCGATGATCAGTGTAGATCTAGCAAGAAACCCCATACAAGTAATGACGCCAAATCATCAAGGCGTGAACAATGGCAACTAGCTCAAGATCGTGGACATGGTAGTTCTTTTCATGTACCTTCAGCTGTCTGGACGCGTAGGCAATCACCCTACCATCCTGCATCAATACTGCACCGACTCCAACCATTAGGAATCACAATATACTGTAAGGACCCCGAAGTTGTAGGCAACATCAAGATAGGGGCCGAAGTCAAGGCTGTCTTGAGCTTCTGAAAGCTCGTCTCACACTCCTCTGTCCACTGGAAAGGGCCACCTTTTTGGGACAATCTGGTCATAGGTGCTACGATCGAAGAGAACCCCTTTACGAAGCAACGGTAATAACCCGCCAAGCCAAGAAAACTGCGAATCTCAGTAGCTGAGGAGGGTCTGGGCCAACTCTGCACGGCCTCCACCTTCCTCGGATCCACTTGAATACCATCGCTCGACACCACGTGGCCTATAAATGCCACTGAACTCAGCCAAAATTCATATTTATAGAACTTTGCATATAATTGCTTCTCCCTCAGAGTCTGAAGCACTCTCCTCAGATGCTGCTCGTGTTCTTCCCGACTCCGGGAATATACTAAAATGTCATCAATGAAAACAATCACGAACGAGTCTAGATATGACCTGAACACACTATGCATCAAATGCATAAAAGCTGCTGGGCCATTAGTCAGCCCGAAGGATATCATGAGGAACTTGTAATGACCATACCGAGTCTCAAAGTCAGTCTTCGGGATGTCTGACTCCCGAATCTTCAGCTGATGATAACCAGAGCTCAAATAAATCTTGGAGAACACCTGTGTGCCCTGTAGCTGGTCAAATAAATCATCAATATGTGGCAAAGGATACCGGTTCTTCACTGTCACTTTGTTCAACTGACGATAGTCAATACACATACGCATAGAACCGTCTTTTTTCTTCACAAACAACACATGAGCACCCCAAGGCGAAACACTAGGTCGAATGAAACCCTTACCCAATAAGTCCTGTAACTGATCCTTCAACTCCTTCTACTTAGGAGGAGCCATACAGTACAATGGAATAGAAATGGGCTGAGTGCCCGGCAATAAGTCAATACCAAAATTAATATCTCTGTCGGGCTGCATGTCTGGGAGATCAGCTGGAAATACATTAGAGATATCACGTACCACTGGAACGGAATCAATAGAAGGAGTGTCGATACTAACATCATGCACATAAGCTAGATAACCAGCACACCCCTTCTCAACCATACACTGAGCTTTGAGAAAGGAAATAACACGGCTGAGGGTGTGATCTAGAGTACCACTCCACTCAATACGTGGAATGCCTGACATAGCTAGCGTCACTGTCTTAGCGTGACAATCAAGCATGGAATAATGGGGCAACAACCAGTCCATGCCCAGAATAATATCAAAATCGACCATCCCGAGCAATAATAGATCCGCTTTACTCTCAAAACCACAAATGCTAACCAAACACGACCGATACACACGGTCCATAGCCAAAGAATCTCCCACCGGAGTAGAAATATAAATGGGGGCACTCAAAGAATCCTGAGGCACACCCAGATGTGAATCAAAATAATAGGACACATATGAAAAAGTGGAACCAGGATCGAATAGAACCGATGCCTCTTTGTGACTAACCAAAATAATACATGTGGTAACATAATCAGATGTAACAGCTGCAGCGCGATTAGGAATAGCATAAAATTTGGCCTGACCCCTCTCTCGAGGGCGGCCTCCGGCACCCTGATCTCCGCCCCTGGCTGGCTGAGCAGGTGGAGTGGCAGCTGGGGCTGGAATGATGGCCTGCTGGCCCTGTGAACCACGCTGAGGCTGCGAAGTCTGTGGAGGTGATCCTCTCCTACGCCTGGGGCACTCCCTAACCAGATGGCGAGTATCCCCACACTCAAAATAGGCTCTGGGAGGTACCCCGCGCAGGAGGCGCACTAGAAACTAGGAGAGCATAATAAGGCTCCTGAGGTGCTGGAGGAGCTGGAGTACTACCGGCTGCTGGCAACGCTAAATGAATTGGACGATTGGAAGAACCCCTGCCCAAACAACCGGCTGCTGAAGTGCGGGCACCAGAGAAATGGCCCGACTCACGAGACCTCTTGGCCTCCCTCTCTCCCCTCTCTTTAGGGAGCATACTCTCGATCCTCCTGGTAATGCTCACCGCCTGTTGATACGGTATATCCGCCTCCAATTCCCTAGCCATGCTGGACCAAATCGGGGGAATAAGGCCCTCAATAAATCTCCACACTCTCTCCCAGACCGTGGCTACCAAGGCTGGTGCATGCCCGGCTAGACGGGTGAAACTAATAGCATACTCCGATACTGTCATGGAGCCCTGTCGCAACCGCTCAAACTACAATCGCCAAGAAGTCCTAAGGCTCTAGGGAACAAACTCCCTCAAAAATATATTAGAAAACTGCGTCCAGGTCAATGAAGTAGACTCATCTGGACTATCCAACTCATACGTGCGCCATCAATCATAAGTGGCCCCACGAAGCTGAAAAGCTGTGAAGGAAACCCCGCTGATCTCCACTATCCCCATGGTACGAAGGATACGATGACACTCCTCCAGAAAACCCAATGCTTCATCTGTCACCAAACCACTGAACACTGAAGGATCATATTTCTTGAACTTTCTAATCTACGCTGCTCATCCTCAAAGGCACCTGGCCCACCTCTAGGCTGTACTAGGGCGGCAGGAGGCGTAACAATAATTTCTGGAACCTGCTCCACGGGTACTCGCTGCTCAGGTGTAGCGGCTGTGGGAGTCTGGGCCCCTCCCCCGGCTTAAGATATAGCTGCAGTGAGAGGAAGTAACCCTGCCTGAGCTAAAGTAGTATACATGCTCATGAACTCGGCCAGAGTCTCCTGGAGTGCTGGAGTAGTAACAGGTGTAGTCGGTGTACCAGGTGGCTATTCTCCAACCTGATCCACCGGTGGTACCTCAGCGGTAGCGCGCGCGGGTGCTGTGGCTGCATCTTGGGCGTGTCCTCGTCCTCTACCACAGCCCCTGCCTCTGGCGGCGGCAGCAGGGGGCGCATGTGCCTGATCCTCGCGAGTAGCACGTGTCCTCACCATGTGTGAGAGAATATAAAGTAGAAGTTTAGATTTGGTGCCAAAATGTCGCACGACAAGGAATCCAAAAGAAATGAAGAGTTTCCTAAACAGTTAAATAGCCTCTCGTAGATAAATACAGACGTCTCCGTATCGATCAGCGAGACCCTAAGTAACCGGTCTATGTCCCGTGACTCCTATGAACCTAGAGCTCTGATACCAACTTGTCACGACCCTAGTTCACCAATCGTGAAACTGTCATGACGATACCCAGTCTTCGCGACTAGGTAAGCCTAACACGATGCGGAATGTACAATTTCAAGAAAATAAGAGATAAATAATAGCGGAATGATATCAAAGAAATGTAATAAGTGCCGCTTGGCACATACTGTCACGCCCCAAATCGGAGAACATGACCGGCACCTGACCGGGTTGCCCCAGTCAAGCGGACCTGGGTGCCTTTCATTCCCACGAGTTGCCCCTGTGTTGATTGTTTCTCATTAACCAAATATTTTACTAACCATGAATGATTTCACATTAAACAAATAAAACCATACGAGTGATTCATTAACAAGTTTGCAGTTTTTACAACGCCCGACATAACATAATGTATACATAAGATTGGAGTCCCACAGTTTACATGTCTACAGAGCCTCTAGGATACAAAAAAAGGGAATACAGTACTTGCCGGTAACAAGGCTCCGGCTATACCTTACAAACCAAAATGAAATCTAAACAGAAGTGGCATGTACCACATAGGGCCCCGAGGAAGAAAGGGGCTCACCAAAACGGGCAGTGGAGGGAGAAGGATACTACTGCCGATGAGCTGAAGTGCCTGCTACTGATCCACCTACAATCATAATACGAATGTAGCGTCCCCGGCAAAAGGGACGTCAGTACACTTGAATTGTACTGGTATGTATGGACAAACTTTGTCCCAAGTAAACCCAAGCCATTAAATTACATCAAAACTAATCAAGCCAGCCAACCATGTTTTCCACCTTTTACTCATTTCAGATAAGCCTCAACATAAGCACATTCAAGGTCAACAAATAGAACAACAACCAATCAACAACATAAATTGCAAGTAGTCAAACATAGGGGCAATCAGTGCCCCCAGGTTGCAAACTCTCCCGCTGTCTCCTTTCACAATTTCACATCATTGATTTTTGTATCAATTTTCAATAGCGATTTCGATCGCTTTCCATCCTTATTACCCCTGACCACCCTTATTACCTCGGCCACCCTTATCACCCCAACCCACACCTTATTTCCTCACGTTGCGGCGCGCAACATGACCCCGCCTTACAGTTTAAAACACAACAATTTCAAACAGTAGATAAGGTACTACACGCAATTTCAACAAGTTAAAATAAGCAACTTGCACATTGTTTCATGTTCTCAATTATTTTTCAAATCAATATCACAACCATGTTACAATATTTTCACAATTCAAGTGTTTCATCTCTTTCCACAATAAACAAATTCTCAAGCGTTTCGTTTGTTTTACACAAGGTGCCATATAGGCCATCGTAATCATTATTCACAATTCTTTACCCATTTCGACTCTCATTTAACTTTCGGTTCATATTCTATACCACATCACTCATATTTCAACAACAACTTTGAGAATTTCACACAATTTGTCAAATTAACATTAACCAAGCAATTTTCACACATATAGGCGATTTCACAAGAAGCAAAATTAGCCATACATACCTGGTGATGGGTTTTCTTCCGTTAACTTTCTACTTTATACTTACCCAAGATATCCTACTCTTGCCAACCTTGTTCTTGAAGACTCTTACTTCTACTCACTTTTTTTTACTAGAAATCAAGTTCAATAATCATGCATGAGTGTAAAAATTCTATTTTCAAAAGCTATTATATGCAAACCTCTCTTTACCCAATTTAAAACTGAAAATCAAAGAAAATAGTTAGGGTTTTTACCTAGAAAAGATTGGGGAAGCTGAATCCTTGCCCTAGGATCCCTTGGAATTAAGTGGTTGGAACAATCTTTGAAGATGAAGAACTTCTCTCTCTAAAACCCCTCTATTCTCTCTCTAATTTTGGTAAGATCATATGAGAAAATGAGGGTGAAAGGTGTTATATTAAAGAAGAGATCGGGTAAAAATGTTACAAAAATCTGGGCCGGGGCAAATCTGCGGTGCACTTTGCGACCGCAGAATCAACATGCGGTCCGCATAGTGACTGCAGAATGGCCTCAAAATTACACAAGTTCTGTTACAGAATGCGACCAATATGCGGTCCGCATTCTTGATCTGCGGTCGCAAAGTGCACCGCAGATTCACTATGCGATCGCATATCGACCGCATTTTCAACATGATTTTTAGGAGGCTTCTGTTAAGCTTTGCAGCAAGAATGCGGTCTGCATAATAGGTTTGCGGTCGCAGTCTTGACCGCATATTTGACACTTTTCGGAAAAATTAATTCTCTACATTTTTGTAACTTAAATCACTACCAAGGGTCCGAACCGCGGCGAGCAAGCTCGCCGCGAAGAATTCTACGCATTCCTAACACATTATTCGGACTATGACACTATAGCTACTAGGTTTTATGCACAAATATTTTACGGGGCCTTACACATACACTTAGCCAAAACACACTAAATAGCATACTACCAAGACCCGGAAACCAACGAGCAACACAGACTAAAAGAAGAGTACAACTGTGGCTCTATACATCAAGAACGTCTAACAACGAGAATAAGGGAAAATATAACTGCTATCACTATTGAGAATAGAAGGAGACCCTCTGGATCCGCGGATGTAGCAGATCGTACCTCAAGTCTCCTGAAGTGCTACTAAATCACCTGAAATAAGCTTGACCTGATGTACCTGGATCTGCACAACAAAAGTGTACAGAAGAGTAGTATGAGTACACCACGGCAGTATTGAGTAAGTGCCAAGCCTAACCTCAATGGAGTAGTGACGAGGAAGGTTAGGGCCCTACCGAGAGACAATAACATAATGATAATAACAATAATAAGCAGTTTAAATATGAATGAGTCTGAAATAACAATAATGAAGTAATTACTGCAACCGTCTACAATTAAGCTAACAATAAATAACCAACACAACATAAATTCAAATCAGCAAGTCCAGGATCTGTGGAAATTGAACCCGCAGTCCCTCTCTATATCCAACAACTCAGGATCTCCGGGAATTTAACCCGCAGTCCCTACATCAGTATCTCAGGATCTCGGGGAATCGAACCCGCAGTCCGTGTCTCAATAACTCAGGATCTCCAGGAATTGAACCCGCAGTCCGTATCTCAATATCTCAATAAACTCTGAGTCTCCAGGAATTTAACCTACAGCCTTTGGATCTCCGGGAATCAAACCCGCAGACCACAAACACTACAACTCCGGGTCTCCGGGAATCGAACCCGCAGCGTTTGGATCTCCGAGAATTGAACCAGCAGTCCACCAACACAAACAATAAAAAGGAAAGCACAAAGAAATATGATATACATAACTACAATTACACCAAAACTAGTATCAACAAATATCAAGAAGTTCAAGTAAGACAATTAAGCACTTAGAAGAATAAATCCTATCTAAGCATGTTTCTCTAACGAATATCAGGTAAATGTTACAACTTAATCAGCTAAAGAAAAGAAATATTACGATTTGAACATTTCAAGTAAAGTGGTTTCCAACAATCTACGCATGTACACGCCCGTCACCTTGTGTACAACGCATTTAAGTTAACACATAATATCCTAGGGGAGAAGGTTCGCCCACACGAGATTAGACAAGCCACTTACCTCAACTCTAGTACGAAACCGCTAAGAGACAACTCTCTTGCCATGAGTAATGACCTTCATAGGTGTAGTATCTGATCAAAATCAATAGAAATACATCAAAATAGGCCAATTGGGCATTACCCAATCGAAACAATTCGAAATACACCAAAAACCACAAGTTGCCAAAACTTGACTTTTGGTACGCTTCTCGAAAAATTACAAAAGTTACATACTTGGGTTCCTTATCTCAACACGAGTCTATGCATATAAAATTTGCCAAAATCGAACTCTGTTTGCCCATTCAAATCGACGATTTACCATAATTTAGGCCTAGGGCTAAAATCCCCCATTAATCTTCCATTAACAGTGAAATACTCAAAGATTCCGTGATAAAATAAGGTAATTGGTCCATAAAACTTACCTCCGATGAATACCCGATGAATTCCCAGCAATTTCCCGTGAGTTTCTCTCTCTAAGACTCAAGAATGTTGTTTTTGTGTATGAAACCCGCGACCGAATTGTTCTGGAATTTAATTCACTGCCATTCCAATTAACCCTAAGCGTTCGCATTACTATTCACGTGTTTGTGATGCACAAATCGATCTTTCTCTACACGAACGCGACGCCTCCCACGCGTTCGCGTTGAACAACATTTCAACCGGCCAAATTTTCTTCTATGCAAACGCGTAACCTGGGACGCGAATGCGATGCTTTTGTTCACCCTCCTACGCGAATGTGACACCCTCAACGAGAACGCGAAGGCCTATCCTTCCTTGCCGATGCAAACACGGCCAGAGCCACGCGAACGCGAAGGCTTAAAGTTCCTGTACAGAATCTGCAATTTTTCTGCAGATTTTCTAAGTTCCAAATGCTCGGATGATGGTCCGAATTCACCCCGAGGCCCTCGGAATCCCAACAAAAGCACCAACATACTCCAAAACACGATACAAACTTGTTCGAATAATAGAAACACACACTTAAACACAAAAATCTCCAAATCAAAGCAAATTCAAGCTAAGTTTCATCCAAAACATCTGAAACCTACATGCTATCAAAACCCAACCTAACGATGTCTGAATGACCTGAAAATTTGCAGACATATCCAAAATCACCTAATAAAGCTACTGCAACTGTCAGAATTCCATTCCGACGCCCGAATCAAAATCTCACCTATCGATCGGATTTCCAAAAATTTCAAACTTCGGCATTTCAAGCCTAATTGAGCTACAGACCTCCAAAGTACATTCCGAACACGCTCCCAACCCTGAAATCACCTAACGGGGCTGATTGAACCATTATATTTTCGTTCCGAGGTCGTCTTAACATTGTTCCGAATATGGGCCATTTTTCAACTATAAGGCTCCCATTAAGGGACTAAGTATCCCAAAAACACTCCAAATTATAGAACCGAACTTCCCGGCAAACTACAATAGCAGAAATGGACTTAGGGGAACAGTTAAATTGGGGATCGGGGCGTAAATTTAAAAAATGCCCGACCGGGTCGTTACAATAAAAATTAAATTTTTAGCCAATTATAATAGTTTAAGCGATCGTGCTAGAACCACGGGATCCGGGAGTGCCTAACACCTTCCCTCGGGTTAACAGAATTCCTTATTCAGAATTTCTAGTTCATAGAATCCATTTGGGAAGTCGAAATTTTCTCGATTTGGGATTCAAGATAAATCGGTGATTTGGGACTCCAAAAGCGAAACCTTTCCCAAGTGGCGACACTAATAAATAAATAATCCGATTTCGAATAATGTCACTTTAAATGAAAAAATTCCTTATACGTTAGGTGAATACGTGATTTTTGCCCCAAGCAAATTATTCTAAAAATATATGAAAAAATCATTTTTGTTTGGAAATTGTTGATAATTATGTGGAAATACCAGTATTTGTTTTATTTTTGAAAAGAAAACAAAGAAAAAAATATCATTTTTTATTAATTAGAAAATACTAAAAATAGAAATTAATTACTCATTAATTTTAGAAAAAATCAGAAAATTAAAAGAAAAATACAAAGAAAATAGAGATAGAAGAGTAATACAAGAATACAGAAAAGAAAATAAATACAAAATATATAATACAAAAAATACAAAAAAATATACAAGGTGTAATACAAAGTACAAATACAATATACTAAGGAATTGGGCCAAATAAGAAAATCAGTGGCTCAATTGATACAATACGTGATACTAGACCCAAATTAAAATAACCGGGCAATCTGTACATAAACCAAAATGACACAGTGTATGAAGCTGAATCTGGACCATTGAATAATTGATCAAACGGCCCAGGAATAATGGTCGTCTAAAAAATGAAACGACGTCGCCTAAGGATTTTAAAATGAACCGTTGAGGACTTTAATATGAGGGCCACAATTAAAAGGCGATTTAATCAAAATGGCGTCGTAGTTAAAGCAATTGAATCTGAGCCTTTGGTGCATTTAATCCAACGGTCTCATATCAATCAGATGTTTTAAATATACAAAAGCATAATACATCAGCTCATTATACACTCCTTCATCCCAATTGAAACCCTAGCCGCCCTATCCTCATCTCCTCTATCGCCGGAACCCTACCAGCGATGGTCCACCCTCTCCGTCAATCAGCGCACCATTAACACCCCTGAGCCTATTTCTTCTCCTCTATCACCCAACCATATCAGATTCCCCAAAAGATTACCCGAAAATCTCGAATAAACCAAAAGGTGTTGCCGAAACCATAGTCCGGTGACCACCACTTTTGAACCACCGTCTGCCATTAACACCCCTTGACCATCTCGTCGTCCTTTTCAAACCACCACTAGGTAGAATCCCTCGAATCAAGCCCGAACTTATCGAATATTAAAAAATATTTCACCGGAACCCTACTCCGGCGAACACCCCTAACCCCCAAAACCACCCCATCAAACCCATAACCCTCTTCCAAGAGTCTTTTTTACAAAAAAGACTCGAGGAGTCTGTTTGAGATCCAAAAATCCAAGAAAATGGTTTCTGGACTTCTAATGCCGGAAAATTAAGAAAAAGGAAGAGAAATGAAGAAAAATAAAATAGAAGAAAAGAAAGAAGATAAAAGAAACAGAACCAAAAAAAGCTAAGTACCCCGAACCCCTAATTTTTCTACTGTGCATGTCTCTTTTTGATTTTCTCTATTTTTGTCTGCTTTCCTGAGTATGCTATAAGTCTATTACATGTTTAGTCCTCTTTCGTTTGTGCTTAGTTATGGAAATCTTGACTGTGACTGTGTAGTTTCCCAATCTTGTACTTTGGAATCGCATGCTTATAGGTTTTTGTTTTCTGATAAAGTCTTTAGTCAAATCGCATGCTTTGTATTCATAGCCACACTTAGGGTTCTTACTTGATAGGTTCGAAATTAATGATTTAGTGTTCTGTTAATTTGATTCAACCTATTATCAATTTGTTCCCCTGAATCTTGTTAATTCAGTATTTAATCTTAATGTGGCTATATCTGTAAGACTGTTTAGTGTTGTCTATCTTTGCAATTCAATGTTGACTTTGACTTTTCTGAACTTCTGATTGATTAAGAGGGTTAAATGGTTACTTAGTCTTAATTTGACTACAATTGCAAAGTTGACTAGTTGTGGCTATTTTGGTAATTCAATTCTGACTTTGACCTTTAAGGTTCTGATTAAATAAAAGTGTTTGTTGGGTAAAGAAAAGGAAAGCACAGGGGTTAAAGGGGAAGGGATAAAATGGTATTTTGTAATTAAGCTAAATGGGTAAAGGTATAAAAGGCAATACTGCCTGGCTTGTGGGTAATTGATTGAACAATAAGGGGTATATTAGGTACAATGAAAGGGTAAAAATGTAGAATTTGAAAGCAAGTGAGGGTAATAGATTCATTCAAGGGTAACTAGAACAATATGGGTGGCACTAGAACATCTACCAGATGTTCTAGTGCATTTTCAGTTAGAATACATGTAATATGAATATATGTTAAACGAGCAGGGGTGAGAAATCTGAATATTAATTTTAAATTTTACTCTCATTTTGCTCTATAAATAGGCCTCCTTAGACCATATTTTTAGAGGTTCATAAGTTTGATAAGCTTAAAAATACTCTGAATTTTGTGCATTATTACTGTTTCATTGGTTTTGATTGCAATTCCGGTAGAAAGCTCTTGCGTCCTGGTGTTTTCATGTACAGTTCTGAGTCTGTTGTTGAAGCTGTTGGTTAAACTAGTTTGATTATAAACTCACATTAAAGTTCAGAGGCAGAAAATGAAACAGAAACATAAAAATAGGAAATAAAATCCAGGACTTAATTCGAGTATGTTTTGTTGAAAAGTTAGATTAATGTTTTTCATTTAAACAAAGAAATAAGGAAGTTTTGTAAATATCTCGACTGATATAACAAGCAAATCAGACTTTAATAAATCCGAGTAGCTAAACAGTAGTATACAAATAAATATTAGTGTTAATATTTTCTAGTTAAGTTCTGATATTGAAGTTACAATACTTGTTTACATATACGATTAGTTCAGTAAAAATGTCTGAACCAGTTTTGAATTTATTAACGATTCGGGCCCTGTCATGTAAAGAGGCCAAGATTCAATCGCTATGACATATGTGCCTGTGAGAGATGAATGCATAAATATGAATTGGGCTTTAATTAGCCCTATGCACTTCTGTGCATTCCCCATGGGTTGGATACGGTTTCCAGGCCCGAAACACATAATGGTCTGGATGTGAATTGAATATAATTGAACAACATTAATAGTTATGGTAAATAAGGAAAAAAACAGTAAGAGAAAATATAGCACACCACAGGTTTGACCTCTAACAATACAATGAGATGAGCCTCGTTATAAGGCAATAATGTACGGGGCCCTCAAATAGTTGTTATAAAATCTTTAAACTCCGAAGGACTGTTTAGTTAATTTCACGGTCTTTCCCAAAGTAATAAGACGTAGTTATCTTAGGCACAATTTTAATATATATTCTCAAGTACGGGTTCATATTTATGTGACCCAAATCCTACTCTCAACGAAGTCGAAATGTATCTAAAGCCAAAGACGTACTTGTACGGTGTGGTTTGTGAGCACGTGATTTTTGCCCTATATGAGAATTACTCCCAAAAATTCAAAATAAAAGAGTTTTGTGTTGTTTGCAATTGTTGTGAATTTAGTGTCATTTTTAAAAAATAATGACATATATATATATATATATATATATATATATATATATATATATATATATATATATATATATATATATATATATATATATATATATATATATATATATATATATATATATATATATATATATATATATATATATATATATATATATATATATATATATATATATATATATATATATATATATATATCGCATTTGCATTTAGGATTTAATTCTACAATTAGGAGTAATTAATTTTATCTTACAAAAATGAAAATCACAAAAATAGGCATTTTTTGCATTTTAGCCTTTAATGTCCAAATTGTGTGATTGTATTTTAATTACCATTTAAAATTAGGTGACAATTATTATTATGAGATTAGTATTTCAAGATAATTTTAGTTTTTATAAATTAATCTTAGTATTTTGGGCTTTATTAATTAGGAAGTTGAATAATGGAGAAGAACAAAATAGAAAAAAATTGGATTGGGCCATCTTGCAAATTAAGTTACAAGCCCAATCCTAAGAAACCTTACCCAACCCAAAACCCCTTGGCCCAAGAAGAAAATTTCAGATTTTTTTAGCAAAAAATAATCATAATTACATGACATAAAGTAGTGGGGAGCAAGGAAATCAAGGAAGAAAACAAGGAGAGGAAAACATGGATTAGTGGGTTTTCTTTAAATTAAAAAAATATTTTCTTTTTAATAAAAAATCTGAAAATTTTCGAAATTCTTGCCTATAAATAGAAGAGAGGATTTATGAAAAAAGGGGTGGAAAAAAGAGAGGAAAAATCGGAATAGAAGAAAAATAAAAAAATTCCCTGCTGTAGTATACACTAGATATACACTCTGGATACAGAAGTATACACGGAAAAAATGCAATTTTTGAGAGTTTCTTTTGCGAAGTGAAAAGAGTTCAAAGCTAGAAAGCCAAAACAAAGAGAAAATCTGGAAAATATTTTTCTTTTCTATTTTTTACTGGTTTGTTTTTGTTTTTCTCCGTATTGTTGGGATTTTCGGGATTGAGGTGTTGAAGCTACTGCTGGTTGTTACTGTTGTTGTCGCTGTATTTTCACCACCTTGTTGATTTGCCATTTTCCCATTCTTTTCAAAACCAGGTACATATCTCTTTCACTTGAAGCTGTAATGGTGAATTGTTGAAATAAAAAATGAAGATCTGGATCCGATTATTTGCTGTCCTGTAGTTTATGTTTAGTGTTGTTAGTTTAGATTTGTAATTTATCTATTAAAGTATTCTGTAGTAGCTGAAAAACGAAAAACAAAAACATTGTAATAACTAGTAGTATAGTAGCAATAGTGTATCACATAGCTTAATTAGGTAATAGATCTTAAAACATGGGTTAGTTAATAATAATTTCAAAAAATCAGTTGGTTACTTACTCACAATAGATTCACAAGTCTTAATCACATATCAGATGTCATTTACACATAGATAAGCTTAAAAATAGGAAATGTTAGATTAGATAGTGCTTTAATCATGTTTTAGGTTAATAATCTGGTGATAAAACAAGCCATATTGAAATCAGTAGCATAATATAAATAGGTCTCTGAGTTATTTATTTACGGATATTGATACAATTTAATTAGAACCATCTTTGTAATGTAAAAATGCCTAGTACATAACGAAACTGGTAATGTACATATTCATGAGTAGTTAATCAGTTAATTCGGATCCATAGTTAATTATCATTCTTTAAGTCCATTATGTAATCCGTCGCTTTCTCAAATTAGGTATTAACTGGTATTAACTTCAAAACGCTAGTGTAAGAGGAAGAAGTAGTTTGTTAGTTCTGATTTATGGTAATAAATAATTAATTTGTAGCTAATGTATGATATTGATTTCCTTTACTGAATAAATAAAAGTGCTTTCCATTTCAAATGTGTATCTTTGTTCTGTTGCTTCAATTGTTTCCAATTTTTTTTAGTTTGGGCCCAAGGCGTGTTTGGGCCTGAATCTCTGTATAATGCCAACTGGGCTGGCGATAGAATGCCCGAATCAGGTCTGGTTCTTTAAGAACCTGGACCTGTTTTTAATGTAGTAAATCCTTATTCCGGAAATCCAGGCCCCATTGAATAACAAAATTACGGGCCTGGAATGTTTAAATATTAGAAATCGATTAAGGAAAAACAAATGTAGAAAACATAGCCAAATACTAGTATTGAATCCTTTAATGAAAATTGGGATGAGCCTCGCCCGAATAACAAACACCGGGGCCCCCATTTAGTAATAAGATAACATAGTAGAACCGGAGAGGCTAATAGCAAATTCCATAACCTCTCCCCAAAGTTAAAAGCCGATAGACGTTATTTAGGGCACGATGTTAATGTACTTTCCATTGAATGAGTGTGCACTTGGTGCGACTCAAATCCAAATCTCGGCAAAGCTGAAATACACCGAAAGTCATAGGCGTACTTGTTGCGGTATGACTCGAGGCGTGTTTTCGCGATGCCGCAAATTCTTTAAAATAATACCTAATGTAAAAAGCATTATATGTTGTTTAAAATCTATAATTGAGTCAAACAAGAGTCGGGAACGACAATTGAGCGACCGTGCTAAAACCACGGAACCCGGAAATGCCTAACACCTTCTCCCGGGTTAACAGAGTTCCTTATCCGGATCTTTGCTTCGCATACATTTTTAAGAGTCAAAATTCCTCGGATTCGGGATTAACCGGTGACTTGGGACACCATTATCATTCCCAAGTGGCGACTCTGATTAATCTCAATAAATCCCGAACCGATTGTCCTTTAATTGGAAAAACTCCTTCTCTTACGTTATTTTATCCGTTTCGGATATTTGAGCGTCGGAGTATACCCTACGAGCGTATTTATATTTATGCTTATGTGGGGTAGTAAAAAGGGAGGTGTGACAGCTCTGGCGACTCTGCTGGGGACCCCAACCCCAAACCTCGGTTTCGGGGTTTAAGAACTCGAGCTCCTTAGAATTGCCGTTCGCGTTATTGTTTGACTTCATTATATGATTTGAACAACATGTTATGTGCTTTATCGCTTTGATATTGTGTGAATTGTATATAAAATTGTGCCGAAAACCTTTCTCTCTTCGCCCCGGGGATGTGCTTACTGGTTGAGACTCCCCTTTCTGTTAAAGTCACCTTAAATTAAGAAAATAGAGGCCGGATAAGTTACAAAGCCGATTGACTCCGCGGGTCACCGGTACGTAGCCCCTCCTCGATTCGAGTTGTCCGCTCGGGTACACGGTCTAGCACTCTATGAAACCGTAAGATTTTGAACATAGGTCTAGGACGATTATTTGCATCATATCTGACTTAGGGGACTCAACATAGGGGTTGGGTCCGTCTAGGACAGGTGACCCGGTAATTAAGACCGAGCATATTATGTGTTGCATTTTTAATTGTCCTTGATCATTATGCGGACCGGCAAAAATCCCAAGGGTAGAAAAATTATTGAAAAAAAAGAGAGAAATAAGAGTTAGTGAAAATGGGTATCAAAAAAAAAAAATTGAAAAAAATGGTTTTGTTGTTGAAATAAATTGGTCGATTAATCTGACCGAACTACGCAGGTTTGATTCTCGCCATTAGGTGGGATACGTAGGCAACCCTCATCGGGTCCAACCACCCCTTTCGAAAAATAAAAAAAATGTGTGTTTAATTTTGTCTATAAAATCAAAGTGATGCCGTTTTTGAAAATAGCCGAATGTTCCGTAAGGACGCCGGAAGGCTGTTTTTGCAAAAATGGCCACTTTGAGGTATTTTCTTTTTCTTTTTGAATAATGGCCTTGAAATATTCCTTGTGGAAATGTTGCAAGGCCATAGCCGCAAAATCAAGTTCGGGTTCACACCCCTTTTGCAAAAATAACAAAAAATGTCAAATTTTTTATTTTTATTATAAATAAGTCGGGTGATGCTATTCTTGCTTAAAATAAGCCGAATATCCCTCAAAAGGACGCCGGAAGGCCGTTTTTGCAAGAATAGCCACTTTGAGTCATTTTAAATAATTTGCGGGCATAGCCTTGAAATATTCCCTCGCGGAAATGTCGAAAGACTGTATCCGCAAAATTAAGTTTGAGTCATTGCTCAACTTTTCAAAAATATCCACTTTATCAAATAAGCCATTACATGGCCGGAATTTTGCTGAAATAGCCACATTTTTGCATTTTAACTTCCTCAGTCTTGTGTTGGCCTGTGTCGGTGCTGAACGATGCCCCATAGGCCCCCAGGATAAAAAAATTTGAAAAAAAGAGCCATTTTGTCTAAATAAGCCATTATATGGCCAATTTATGAAAATAGTCTTGTGTTGGTTTATGGTGATGCCGAACGATGCCCCATGAGCCACAGGATATGAAATTTTCAAGTTTATCTTTCTTAAATAAATTTTGCAAAAATAGTCATTTTGTAAAAAAAAGCCATTATGTGGCCAATTTTGTAGAAATAGTCATAATTGACGCCAAAAATATTCTTATTCTTGTAGAAATCTCCAGTACAAAATGTGAAAGTTTTTCAAGTTTGTAGTGGGAGTCAGTTTCTGTAATTTTCCTTAAAAGAAAAAAAAAATCAAATAAACATCTCTTTATTTCTTGCATTAATTTGCAAGAACTACGCTCGGTCTGATTCATGCGGGGTCATGATACGTAGGCAATCCACATAGGATTCGACCATATCCATTTCCATTTCCATAAAAAAAATGAAAATGAAAAAAAAATCACAAAAAGGGAAAAAGAAAAGAAAATAGCAAAAAAAAAAAGGGAAATCAATAAGCGGAATACCTTAATGCTGACATGCCTGGCTTCGTTTTGTTGTGTCCATTTTCAGAAAGGTGGTTGGTTGTGGTTCCAAAATAACTCTTCCCTATAATACAACGTCAGAGGACAATGGCAGAGAATCTCAAGACTGAGTGGGTTGGTACCGGTACCCGACAACAGCTGGTTGAACGGAACCACATGTTAGTAGAAGAAGTCAAAATATTAAGACAACACGTGGTTGAAATGTATCGGGCATGGATGGATGGAAAAGAACCACCCCCGCCACCACCTAGTCTCATGGACCCGATCCTTACACTAAACCCGATGCCAAATACACCTGCCTATCGCAGCCTTTCTAGCCACTCGAGTAGCTCAATTACTCGTCCCCAGCTATGTTTTCCCAACACTACTTCCATCCCCAACCCCACTACTCCCCCCGGGGCACCCAAAATCGTACTTCACCTTCCAGGTACCCAATTCCACAAAAAGCCTACCGACCCCCACAAACATACCAGAAACCCCCTGGGTCAGGTTTCAAGCCAAACAAGGCGTTTAGGGAGGAGAGGTTGCTGAAGCGAAAAAAGGCTTTCACCCGTATCGGAGAATCTTATGCGAGTCTGTTCGAAAGTTGAATCATGTTGGCTTGATTAAGCCGCTCGCCAGATGTATTCCAAATCCTCTTGCAAGAAGCTTCGATCCTACCGCACGATGTGTATACCACTCCCATGCTCAGGGGCATGATGTTGAAAGATGTTGGAATTTGAAAGAGGAAATAGAAAGAATGATTCAGGCAGGAATGATTGCGGTCCAAGACACTGGCACCCTGAACATTACACGGAATCCTCTACCTGCATGTGACGTTGTGCATTTTGTGGAGACGATGCCCGATGACGAGGGTGAAGAGATTTTTCTTTGGAAGCCGAGGATATTGAAATAGAAAGCGATCTTAATGCAGAATACAGTGGCTAAGATGCCATGTTTGTCAATTGGGAAGGTGCTCCAACTCTTGGAGTTTTGGTAGTATTATTTTGGTGTCATTTCGGTTACCCATGTGATTTCAGGGTTGTAATCCGGACGTTGTCTTGAGAGTCAAAACCCTTCTATCTTTTGCTTTGTTTAGTAATAAAAATTGTTTAGTGCCGTCTAGGTTTGTAATTCTAGTCTAGTCTGTTAGTTTTGTTTCAACCCATCAGTTTAGTACAACTCTTTGTTTCCCATCATTCCTAGTCATTCCATTTCTGATCACTTTGCATTTCTTCTCATACCGACTTTAGCAACATGACATGCACATAATTCTAAGCCTGGTTTTTAAAAAGTCAATGAAACAATGTTGAAGATGTAATGATACTCGTAAGAAATAAAAACATATTGGAATACTGTGAAGGCGGAATCAAGTGAACATTGGGGAAAGCATAACATAAAGAAATGTCTTGGAAATGCATCATAAATTTAAAGCCAAAGGCAAAAAATACCCCAAAGCTAAGGAACCATTCGTGGTATCGAGATTGTTGCCTAATGGCACTGAGAATCGTCAAATACCAAAGGCAAATGTGTGAATCGGTCGAAAGGTGTTTAAATGTGTAGTTTGTACTTGGTAGGTCTCGAAGATTGGAATGACGAAGGCATTTTATTCGGCTATCCAAACACTTTATCCATTGTTATCCCTTCGAGCCTTATTATATTTTCTTTCATATCCCTCTTTCGGAATCAACAACAAAATTGAGTATTGAGCGGGGAAATCAAATGGAGAAAAGAAGAAAAAGAAAAAAAAAGAGAAAAAGAAAAAGCAAAAAAAGAAGAGAAAAGAGAAGAAAAGAAAAGAAAAAGGAAAAGAAAAGAAAAAATCGGGAGAAGTCAAAATGCAACAATGAATACAGACGTAGTCTGAACTACGTCTGACTTGATCCTGAAAGGGTACGTAGGCAGCCTCTCTGAGGTTCAGTCACAATAAAGGAAAAATCCGAAAATCTAAAAAAAATCCCCCAAGAAGGAAACTGGGGCAGAAGTTATGGTTGTTGAAGAAATAAGATTCCGAAAGTTGTAATCTTTAACCCACATTGAAATATTTTGAGCCTTTAAATCCCTTTTTCTAAACCCCATCCAAAAGCCTGCATTACGGTCCAAATGGAGACCTTCCGATCAATCTTCAAGAAATGCCGAGTCAAGCGAACAAAGGTCAATCGCATCAGGGGCAACACTCCAGTCCGAACAAAGAAGAGTGAAGAACTCAAACCACCACTAGACTCCAAGATGAGAGAAGTCAAAATGAGAGAGTTGTATCGGTGAAAACCCGCACGGGCACCATAAGGCGACGGTGAGTTGAAAGAAAGGAAGATCAAATGAGAGAGGCTTGTTGGCGAAAACCCTACGGGCGCTGCAAGTCGACTAAGGATCAGATAAAAAAAAAATGAAGTAGTAAAGACCGGTTTCACAGCAGAACTTTGCAACAAGAGTTGAACATCAACTTTGCTATACGGAGAAGGCCAAAAGTGCGTGTCAAGGTCGCTAGAGTCGGTATTCAAAATCCGTTGGGTCATTCGTCTGTAGGTTTCTTGTTAGGAATTGTATTTTTCTTTCTCTTTATTCTTCACACTTTGTTCTCCTTCTTATCGAGTCAGTCAGGTCATAACAAGTATAGAAATGATTTCAAAATTTGCCACCAAGCTTTCCAATTGCACAAGATGGGATTTAGCCAACACGACAATCGTCGTAGGTCAGGGAATGACAAGGCCGGTGATTTAAGCCCACAAGAGCAACATGTGCAATAAGGATCATGCAAGACACAAGGGTCGGCAAGGTGCCAACTCAGGGAAAATATAGCAAATGGAAGTACGGGGTTCGAACGGAGAGGGGGTATGTCTTCTAACAAGAGGAAGACCAAAGGCTGTCAAGTGGAGTCATCAAAGGAATCGAGATCGAAGTTTATGGGATCCGTCAAGAAAGGAACAATATACATACCTAAAGAGAGTTTGATTTTGAACAAAGAAGAAGTGAAAATGGATAGTCGGTGAGCAGGCAAGGCGCTCGGGTGGAAAGCGGTCGCCATCAAAGTTCAAGGCCACAACCAACCACCGCATTTAAACTAACATATTTTTCTTTGCTTTGAAACAGGGGCATAAATGTTATTGGTCCGATAGAGCCAACAGCTTCCAATAGGCATAGGCTCATTTTGGTTGCGATGCGTATTTTACCACATTGGGCAGAGGCAGAAGGAAAGTTTGCGCCGAATTGGCAGGGACCGTTCGTGGTATCACGGGTGTTGTCCAATGGAGCATTATATTTAACGGATGTTGAAGGAAAGTGCGTAGAGACTGCTATCAATTCGGATGCGGTCAAAAGATACTATGTATGATTCCTTTTCAATTGTATGTTTTGTATTTTGTTGTGATTTTGGAATTGAAACGACGAAGGCATTTTATTCTCTATCCAAACACTTTATCCATTGATAGCCCCTTCGAGCCTTAATGAATGAATTCTTTCATATCCCTCTCTCGGAATCGCTCTAGTGCAATAAGATCAAAATTGCTAGAATGAAAAATGAAATGACAGAAAAAAAAAATGAAAAATGATGAAAAAAAAAGAGAAAGAGAAAAAGACAAAAATCGGGAAAAAGTCAAAAAAGAAATCCATCTAACTTGTAAAGTTGGATGAACTACGTCTGACTTGATCCCGAAAGGGTACGTAGGCAGCCTCTCTGAGGTTTAGTCACAATAAAGAAAAAATCCAAAAATTCCCCACATATTGAAACTGGGGCAGAAGTTATGTTTAATAATTCCGAGAGTTGTAAATATTTTTAACCCTCGTTGAAATTTTGAGCCTTTATATCTTTCTTTCTTAACCCACCCAAAAGCCACGTTACGGTCCAAAGAAAGACCTTCTGATCAATTTTGAAATGATAACAAATACAACGAAGGAGGAGCGAAGCGTCGGATAATACCCGTGGTACAGAAAACAAAATACAAAAAGGAAAAATGAAAAATGAAAAAAATGAGAGAGTCTCATCGGTGAAAACCTTAAGCGGCACTGTGAGGCGATTGTGAGTTTGAGAGAAATAAAATGAGAGAGTCTCATTAGTGAAAACCTTAATCGGCACCGTGAGACGATTGTGAGGTTGAGAGAATAAATGAGAGAGTCTTATTGGTGAAAACCTTTCGAGGCACCGTAAGGCGATCATGGGGACTATCAGAAAAGAGAAAAAAGCAACAAAAGAGAGTATCGGTTTGGGTTAAAGATAATTCAGAGTCTGAATGATTGGAACGAACTGGGTCAGAGTTTAAATACATGGCATAGTCAGCGGAATCAGCCAGCAAATACCCAGATAAGTTCTGTCATCTCTCCAAAATACCCTTACCTTTCTTTCATTTTTCTGCATTTCATTGTTTACCTTTTTGAGAGCTAACTACCAGCTCCTGATAACGGAAGTTGAAATAACACTGGATCGGAAAGGATGGAAGATTGGGGAAAGAAATAAAGAAGCTTGGCAAACATGGCCAAAGGAAAAGAAAACAAAACAAAAATGGAGAAATGAGAAAAAATACAAAAAAAGAGTCTGCAAGGGACGAGAAATCAAAAGCCATGCAACATGAGAAAGCAAAAACAAAGGAAGCAATAAGAAGTGGGGACGGCAGATGCCAGTTGCCAGCAGCTTATATCTAATAAATTCTGTTTCATGCAGGAACAATTGTCACTAATCACTTTAAAGTGAATGTGACCAACGTGGAAAATTTAAAATACCAAAAAGAGAAAGTCCGCCGAATAAGTGGAGAAATTCACAGGCAAGAGATAAGTTGGTAAAAAGAAAATACCAAAAAGAGGAAGGTAACATCTTTTAAAATCCACTCCCCAGTCCTCAGGCTGAGGGAATACTTTTCTGCATCGCATTGCACGTTTAAATTCTGTTAGGTGCCCACCTTCTAATACGGGAATACTTTTCTGCATCGCATTGCACGTTTAAATTCGTTAGGCGCCCACCTTCAAATACGGGAATATTTTCTGCATTTGCATTGCACGTTTAAATTCTGTTAGGCGCCCACCTTCAAATACGGGAATATTTTCTGCATTCGCATTGCACGTTTAAATTCCGTTAGGCGCCCACCTTCAAATACGGGAATATTTTCTGCATCGCATTGCACGTTTAAATTATGTTAGGCGCCCACCTTCAAATACGGGAATATTTTCTGCATTCGCATTGCACGTTTAAATTCTGTTAGGCGCCCACCTTCAAATACGGGAATATTTTTCTGCATTCGCATTGCACGTTTCATTTCTGTTAGGCGCCCACCTTCAAATACGGGAATATTTTCTGCATTCGCATTGCACGTTTAAATTCTATTAGGCGCCCACCTTCAAATACGGGAATATTTTTCTGCATTCGCATTGCACGTTTAAATTCTGTTAGGCGCCCACCTTCAAATACGGGAATATTTTCCGCATTCGCATTGCACGTTTAAATTCTGTTAGGCGCCCACCTTCAAATACGGGAATATTTTCTGCATTCGCATTGCACGTTTAAATTCTGTTAGGCGCCCACCTTCAAATACGGGAATATTTTTCTGCATCGCATTGCACGTTTAAATTCTGTTAGGCGCCCACCTTCAAATACGGGAATATTTTCTGCATTCGCATTGCACGTTTAATTTCTGTTAGGCGCCCACCTTCAAATACGGGAATATTTTCTGCATTCGCATTGCACGTTTAATTTCTGTTAGGTGCCCACCTTCGAATACGGGAATATTTTCTGCATTCGCATTGCACGTTTAATTTCTGTTAGGTGCCCACCTTCGAATACGGGAATATTTTTTTTGCATCGCATTGCACGTTTAAATTCTATTAGGTGCCCACCTTCGAATACGGGAATATTTTCTGCATCGCATTGCACGTTTCATTTCTGTTAGGCGCCCACCTTCTAATACGGGAATATTTTCTGCATTCACATTGCACATTTAAATTCTGTTAGGCGCTCACCTTCTAATACGGGAATATTTCTGCATTCGCATTGCACGTTTAATTTCCGTTAGGCGCCCACCTTCAAATACGGGAATATTTTCTGCATTCGCATTGCACGTTTAATTTCTGTTAGGCGCCCACC
Source organism: Nicotiana noctiflora (assembly GCA_032618575.1). Classification (NCBI taxonomy): domain Eukaryota; kingdom Viridiplantae; phylum Streptophyta; class Magnoliopsida; order Solanales; family Solanaceae; genus Nicotiana; species Nicotiana noctiflora. The sequence goes on from JASVEL010000673.1 coordinate 93,793, forward strand.
TTCAAATACGGGAATATTTTCTGCATTCGCATTGCACGTTTAAATTCCGTTAGGCGCCCACCTTCAAATACGGGAATATTTTCTGCATCGCATTGCACGTTTAAATTATGTTAGGCGCCCACCTTCAAATACGGGAATATTTTCTGCATTCGCATTGCACGTTTAAATTCTGTTAGGCGCCCACCTTCAAATACGGGAATATTTTCTGCATCGCATTGCACGTTTAAATTTCTGTTAGGCGCCCACCTTCAAATACGGGAATATTTTCTGCATTCGCATTGCACGTTTAAATTTCTGTTAGGCGCCCACCTTCAAATACGGGAATACTTTCTGCATCGCATTGCACGTTTAAATTTCTGTTAGGCGCCCACCTTCAAATACGGGAATATTTTCTGCATCATCATGGTTTATATATTTAAAAGCCCACACTGGGGCAGAAAAAGAAAAAAAAAAGAGGTAGTTTGTTGTTTTGTTTTGAGCAGGTTCAGCTCGAGATCAAGAAAAAAACAAGAAAATCAACAAAAAAGAGAGTCATCAAGAAAAAACAAGAAAATCAACAAAAAAGGAAGATTCCGCATCACCGGAAAGGGAAGAAGAGCAAAAGCTAGATTAGGAACAATTGTAATTGTAGGATCATAGCTTAGAATAGCTTCTTCATTTTACATTTTACCCCCCCGGTGTAATAAGGAGGTCAGCAAGCAGTAAGCGCAACAGCAGCAACAGTAACAACAAAAATCGCAGTTTCATTGGTAGTCCCAGCTACCAAAATTTTCCGAACTACATTGACCTGATTCCCTTTTAGCCAGGGATATGTAGGAAACCTCTTGAAGCAAAGGTTCGGTCAAAATTTTGAAAAAAAAATGCTTCTCACGGAGTGCTCAAACGGGCAAAAATCGCTCGTATCCGCTCACTTGTCTTTGCACAGAAACTCTTCGTGTTTACGCGCAAAGAGGGGCAGCTGTGAGCACGTGATTTTTGCCCTATATGAGAATTACTCCCAAAAATTTAAAATAAAAGAGTTTTGTGTTGTTTGTAATTGTTGTGAATTTAGTGTCATTTTTAAAAATAATGACAATATATATATATATATATATATATATATATATATCGCATTTGCATTTAGGATTTAATTCTACAATTAGGAATAATTAATTTTATATTACAAAAATGAAAATCACAAAAATAGGCATCTTTTGCATTTTAGCCTTTAATGTCCAAATTGTGTGATTGTATTTTCATTACCATTTAAAATTAGGTGACAATTATTATTATGAGATTAGTATTTCAAGATAATTTTAGTTTTTATAAATTAATCTTAGTATTTTGGGCTTTATTAATTAGGAAGTTGAATAATGGAGAAGAACAAAATAGAAAAAAATTGGATTGGGCCATCTTGCAAATTAAGTGAGCACGTGATTTTTGCCCTATATGAGAATTACTCCCAAAAATTTAAAATAAAAGAGTTTTGTGTTGTTTGTAATTGTTGTGAATTTAGTGTCATTTTTAAAAATAATGACATATATATATATATATATATATATATATATATATATATATATATATATATATATATATATATATATATATATATATATATATATATATATATATATATATATCGCATTTGCATTTAGGATTTAATTCTACAATTAGGAATAATTAATTTTATCTTACAAAAATGAAAATCACAAAAATAGGCATCTTTTGCATTTTAGCCTTTAATGTCCAAATTGTGTGATTGTATTTTAATTACCATTTAAAATTAGGTGACAATTATTATTATGAGATTAGTATTTCAAGATAATTTTAGTTTTTATAAATTAATCTTAGTATTTTGGGCTTTATTAATTAGGAAGTTGAATAATGGAGAAGAACAAAATAGAAAAAAATTGGATTGGGCCATCTTGCAAATTAAGTTACAAGCCCAATCCTAAGAAACCTTACCCAACCCAAAACCCCTTGGCCCAAGAAGAAAATTTCAGATTTTTTTAGCAAAAAATAATCATAATTACATGACATAAAGTAGTGGGGGCAAGGAAATCAAGGAAGAAAACAAGGAGAGGAAAACATGGATTAGTGGGTTTTCTTTAAATTAAAAAAATATTTTCTTTTTAATAAAAAATCTGAAAATTTTCGAAATTCTTGCCTATAAATAGAAGAGAGGATTTATGAAAAAAAGGGGGAAAAAGAGAGGAAAAATAGGAAGAGAAGTAAAAATAAAAAAAATTCCCTGCTGTAGTATACACTCGATATACATTCTGGACACAGAAGTATACATGGCAAAAATTTCAATTTTTGAGAGTTTCTTTTGAGAGTTTCTTTTGAGAATTGAAAAGAGTTCAAAGCTAGAAAGCCAAAACAAAGAGAAAAGCTGGAAAATATTTTTTTTTCTATTTTTTACTGGTTTGTTTTTGTTTTTCTCTGTATTGCTGGGATTTTCGGGATTGAGGTGTTGAAGCTACTGCTGGTTGTTACTGTTGTTGTTGTTGCTGTATTTTCACCGCCTTGTTGATTTGCCATTTTCCCATTCCTTTCAAAACCAGGTACACCATTCTTATCATTAAAGCTGTAATGCCAAGTTTCTGAATAAAAATGGATGCTCTAGATTTTGACTGTGTTGTTGAGTAGTATAGTTTCATTTTTTGTTTTTCAGTTTGTAGTATATATGTATAAGTGAAAAACAGAAACAAGGAATGATGTAATAGCTAGAATGAGTAGTATAATAGTAGTATAGTAATAGTAATAGCACATCACTTAGTATTAATTAGGTAAAAACATTAAAACATAAGTTAACTAATAATGGTTTCAGAACTGGTAATCACTCACCAACAATAGATTCGTAAATCATAATCATGTATTAGTAGACATTCAAATGTAGATGAGTTTTAAAATTGGAAACATTAGATCAAATAGTGAACCATTCGCGATAATGTTAAGTACACTGTGGTGAACTGAAGTCTTGGTAAAATCAGTAGTATAACGCGTTAAGGCCTTTGAATCGTTTAAATTGTAAGTGTTTGGGCTAATGCAACTGGGTACTTAGAATGCTTAAAACTGTTCGATGTAGTTAATTCAACTTCAAGGGTTTAAGTCCAAATCTGATTGAGTTTTCTTTTAAAAGATAGATAATTAGATATTGAAGCAACTGGATTAGGATGAACCGGTGATGAAGGGAGATAATGAAATTGGTAGTATAATAAATATCTGGATTAATAATTTAGCTTCTCTTTATACTATAAATAAATCAGTTGAAACGCTTTATGTTAACTTAATCTCCTGGGTAAGCGGCTGCGTTCCAGAATGCTTCATTAGTTAGTAATTAGATGTTAGCATAAATCTTTAGATACGAGTATATAGTCACAATAATTGGTTGTGCCTTCACTGCTTATTGTTTTTGTGTACAAATTTCCTTTTCAATAATAAAAGTGGCTTGATTCTTTGTTTCAAATGTTGAGCACCTGTTCCGTTACAAATTTTATGTCATACTCTTGCTATTACATTCTGGTTTGGGCCCTATGTACAGCGTGGGCCTGAACTCTCATTTGAACTTGTCTAGTTCGCCAAATAATATCCATATGATCGTTTGGGCTACAAGACCTGGACGGGACCATCCTGGATTGTGTAAATGACCGAAGACGAAGACCAGGCCCAATAACAAAATGCGATGGGCCTGGAATGTTTAATGTTACAAAAACGAGTAAGGGAAAAATAATGTAGCAAAAAATGTAGTTGAACAAAATAGGACCGGACTTTAAAAATTAAATTGGGATGAGCCTCGCCCGAATAATACCGGGGCCCCCATTTAGTAATAAGATAACATTTTAGAAACGGAGAGGCTAATAGCGAATTCCATAGCCTCTCCCAAAGTTAAAAGCCGATATAGACTGTTTTAGGGCACGATTTTAATATACCTTCCATTGAACGAGTGTGCACTTGGTGCGACTCAAATCCAAATCTCGGTAAAGCTGAAATACACCAAAAGTCATAGGCGCACTGGTTGCGGTATGACTCGAAGCGTGTTTTCGCGATACCGCAAATTCCTGAAAATAATATTTTAACGTAAAAACACATTATGTTGTTAAAACCTATAATGGAGTCAAACAAAGTCAAGAGCGACAGTGGAGCGACCGTGCTAAAACCACGGAATCCGGGAGTGCCTAACACCTTCTCCCGGGTTAACAGAGTTCCTTATCTGGATCTTTGCTTCGCAGACATTTTTTAAGAGTCAAATTCCTCGGATTCGGGATTAACCGGTGACTTGGGACACCATTATCTTTCCCAAGTGGCGACTCTGATTAAATCTCAATAATATCCCGAACCGATTGTCCTTTAATTGGAAAAACTCCTTCCCTTACGTTATTTTATCCATTTCGGATATTTGAGCGTCGGGGTATACCTTACGAGCGTATTTATATTTATGCTTATGTGGGGTAGTAAAAAAGGGAGGTGTGACAGCTCTGGCGACTCTGCTGGGGATCCCAACCCCGAACCTCGGTTTCAGGTTTTAAGAACTCGAGCTCCTTAGAACTGCCGTTCGCGTTTTTATTTGACTTCATTATATGATTTGAATAACATGCTATGTGCTTTATCGCTTTGATATTATGTGGACTGTATATATAAAATTGTGCCGAAAACCCTTCTCTCTTCTCCCTCGGGGATGTGCTTACTGGTTGAGACTCCCCTTTCTGTTAAAGTCACCTTAAATTAAGAAAACAGAGGCCGGATAAGTTACAAAGCCGATTGACTCCGCGGGTCACCGGTACGTAGCCCCTCCTCGATTCGAGTTGTCCGCTCGGGTACACGGTCTAGCAATCCATGAAACCATAAGATTTTGAACATAGGTCTAGGACGATTATTTGCATCATATCTGACTTAGGGGACTCAACACAGGGGTTGGGTCCGTCTAGGACAGGTGACCCGGTATTGAAAAGACCGAGCATGCTATGTGTTGCATTTTATTGTCCTTGATCGTTATGCGGACCGGCTGATATCCCGAGACTGGAAAAATTGTTGAAAAAGGAAAAAAAAAGAGAGAGAGGAAAATAATGTTTTATAGAAAATAGGTACATGAAAAATTTGAAAATTTGAAAAAAATAGGTGGAACATTTTTTGAAATAATTGGTCAAATAATCTGACCGAACTACGCAGGTTTGATTCTCGCCATTAGGTGGGATACGTAGGCAACCCTCATCGGGTCCAACCACCCCTAAAAAAAACAAGAAAAAATATGTGTTTAATTTTGTCAATAAAATCGAAGTGACGTTGTTTTTGAAAATAGCCGAATGTTCCGAAAGAACGCCGGAAGACTGTTTTTTGCAAAAATAGCCACTTTGAATCATTTTTTAATAATTTACGGGCACAACCTTGAAATATTCCTTGTGGAAATGTTGCAAGGCCCTAGCCGCAAAATCAAGTCCGGGTTCATACCCTTTTTGCGAAAAATAACCAAAAAAAAAATGTCAATTTTTTTTTATTTTGTTATAAATAAGTCGGGTGATGCTATTCTTGCTCAAAATATGCCGAATGTCCCTCAAAAAAGACACCGGAAGGTCGTTTTTGCAAGAATAGCCACTTTGAGTCATTTTAAATAATTTGCGGGCATAGCCTTGAAATGTTCCCTCGCAGAAATGTTGAAAGGCTGTATCCGCAAAATTAAGTTTGAGTCATTCCTCAACTTTTCAAAAATATTCAATTTATCAAATAAGCCATTACATGGCCCGTGTTTGCATAAATAGCCACATTTGGCATTTTAACTTCCTCAGTCTTGTGTTGGCCTGTGTCGGTGCTGAACGATGCCCCATAGGTCCCAGGATGAGGAATTTTGAATTTGTATTTTTCTTAAATAAAATTTTGCAAAAAGAGCCAGTTTGTCTAAATAAGCCATTACATGGCCAATTTATGAAAAATAGTCTTATGTTGGTTTATGGTGATGCCGAACGATGCCCCATGAACCACATGATAAAAAAAAAATTTCAAGTTTATCTTTCTTTTATAAATATTGCAAAAATAGTCATTTTGTCAAATAAGCCATTATATGGCCAATTTTGTAGAAAATAGTCATAATGGACACCAAAAATATATATTCTTATAGAAATCTCCGGCACATGGTGTAAGTTTGTAGTTGGAATCGGCTTCTATAATTTTCCTTCAAAAAAAAAAAAAAAAAAAAAAAAAATCAGATAAACATCTCTTTATTTCTTGCATTAATTTGCAAGAACTACGCTTGGTCCTGATTCATGCGGGGTCATGATACGTAGGCAATCCACATAGGATTCGACCATGTCCATAACCAAAAAAAAAAAAAAAAAACCACAAAAAGGAAAAAGAAAAGAGAAATAAAAAAAAAAAAAAAAAAAAACAAAGGAAATCAATAAGTGGAATACCTTAACGCTAACCCGGTGGTTTCGTTTTGTTAATCCAGAAAGTCAAGGTGGTTGGTTGTGGTAAATTGGAAAGCAAGATCCAAGGAAAATGATAACCGGCGTCGAAGCTGTTACGGGTGCCCAAGAGACTCAGGGTCAGAAAATTCAACAAGGGTCTACTATGGATGAAGAAAACAGAGCATTGAACCAACAAATGACCCAAATGCGTCAAGCATGGGCCAATGGCCAAGGACAGCCTTCTCACGAGTCACAATCTGCTAGACAGCAAGAACAGTACCACTCTCCCGAGTACCACTCATACTCGTTTGACCTTCCTGCAAACGTTGAGAAGCTTACCCGAGAGAATGTGCAGGAAGAAATGACCCAAAGATTGAAGAGATTAGAACAACGGATGAAAAACATGCAAGAAATGGCAGAGAATCTCAAGACTGAGTGGGTTGGTACCGGTACACGACAACAGATGGTTGAACGGAACCACATGTTAGTAGAAGAAGTCAAAATATTAAGACAACATGTGGTTGAAATGTATCGGGCATGGAGGGATGGAAAAGCACCACCCCCGCCACCACCTAGTTTCATGGACCCGGTCCTTACACTGAACCCGATGCCAAATATACTTGCCTATCGCAGCCTTTCTAGCCACTCGAGTAGCTCAATTACTCGTCCCCCAGCTATGCTTTCCCAACAATACTTCCATCCCCAACCCTACTACTCTCCCGGAGGCACCCAAAATCGTACTTCACCTTCCATGTACCCAATTCCACAAAAGCCTACCGACCCCCGCAAACATACCGGAAACCCCCTGGGTCAGGTTTCAGGCCAAACAAGGCGTTTAGGGAGGAGAGGTTGCTGAAGCGGAAAAAGGCTTTCACCCCTATCGGAGAATCATATACCAGCCTTTATCATAGGTTGAAAGAGTTGGGGATGTTAAGACCAATCGCACCAAAAGTTCCAAACCCACCCCCGAAAAATCTTGATTCTTCTGTCAGATGTGAATACTGTTCGGGAACATTGGGTCACGATACTGAAAAGTGTTGGCGATTGAAGAATGCCATTCAAGATCTTATCGATGAGAGGAGAATTGAAGTACAGACTCCCGAAACCCCAAACATTACACAGAATCCTCTACCTGCATGTGACGTTGCGCATTTTGTGGGGATGAGGCCCGATGACGAGGGTGAAGAGATTTTTCTTTGGAAGCCGAGAATATTGAAATAGAAAGCGATCTTAATACAGTGGCTAAGATGCCATGCTTGTCAATTGGGAAGGTGCTCAACTCTTGGAGTTTTGGTAACTTTATTTTGATGTCGTTTCTATTACCCGGGTTATTTCAGGGTTGTAATCCGGACGTTGTCTTGAGAGTCAAAACCCTTCTATCTTTGCTTTGTTTAGTATAAAAATTGTTCAGTGCCGTCTAGGTTTGTAATTCTAATCTAGTCTGTTCGTTTTATTGTTGTTTCAACCCATCAGTTTAGTACAACTCTTTGTTTCCCATCGTTCCTAGTCAGTCCATTTCTGATCACTTTGCATACTACTTTAGCAACACGACATGCACGTAATTCTAAGCCTGGTTTTTAAAAGTTAATGAAACAATGTTGAAGATGTAATGATACTCGGAAGAAATAAAAACGTATTGGAATACTGTGAAGCCGGAATCAAGTGAACATTGGGGAAAGCGTAACATAAAGAAATGACTTGGAAATACATCATCAAGTTAAAGCCAAAGGCAAAAATACCCCAAAGCTAAGGAACCATTCGTGGTATCGAGATTGTTGCCCAATGGCACTGAGAATCGTCAAATATCGAAGGCAAATGTGTGAATCGGTCGAAAGGTGTTTAAATGTGTAGTTTGTACTTGGTAGGTCTTGAAGATTGGAATGACGAAGGCATTTTATTCGGCTATCCAAACACTTCGTCCATTGTTATCCCTTCGAGCCTTATTATATTTTCTTTCATATCCCTCTTTCGGAATCAACAACAAAAATTGAGGATTAAGCGAGAAACAAAAAATACAGAAAAGAAAAAAAGAGAAAAAGAGGAGAAAAGAAAAAAAAAGGAAAAGAAAAGAAAAAACCGGGAAAAGTCAAAAGAAATTCATTAATTAATAACGTAGTCTGAACTACGTCTGACTTGATCCCGAAAGGGTACGTAGGCAGCCTCTCTGAGGTTCAGTCACAATAAAGGAAAAATCCGAAAATCTAAAAAAAAATCCCCCAAGAAGGAAACTGGGGCAGAAGTTATGGTTGTTGAAGAAATAAGATTCCGAAAGTTGTAATCTTTAACCCACATTGAAATATTTTGAGCCTTTAAATCCCTTTTTTCTAAACCCCATCCAAAAGCCTGCATTACGGTCCAAATGGAGACCTTCCGATCAATCTTCAAGAAATGCCGAGTCAAGCGAACAAAGGTCAATCGCATCAGGGGCAACACTCCAGTCCGAACAAAGAAGAGTGAAGAACTCAAACCACCACGAGACTCCAAGATGAGAGAAGTCAAAATGAGAGAGTCGTATCGGTGAAAACCCGCACGGGCACCATAAGGCGACGGTGAGTTGAAAGAAAGGAAGATCAAATGAGAGAGGCTTGTTGGCGAAAACCCTACGGGCGCTGCAAGTCGACTAAGGATCAGATCAAAAAAAATGAAGTAGTAAAGACCGGTTTCACAGCAGAACTTTGCAACAAGAGTTGAACATCAACTTTGCTATACGGAGAAGGCCAAAAGTGCGTGTCAAGGTCGCTAGAGTCGGTATTCAAAATCCGTTGGGTCATTCGTCTGTAGGTTTCTTGTTAGGAATTGTATTTTTCTTTCTCTTTATTCTTCACACTTTGTTCTCCTTCTTATCGAGTCAGTCAGGTCATAACAAGTATAGAAATGATTTCAAAATTTGCCACCAAGCTTTCCAATTGCACAAGATGGGATTTAGCCAACACGACAATCGTCGTAGGTCAGGGAATGACAAGGCCGGTGATTTAAGCCCACAAGAGCAACATGTGCAATGAGGATCATGCAAGACACAAGGGTCGGCAAGGTGCCAACTCAGGGAAAATATAGCAAATGGAAGTACGGGGTTCGAACAGAGAGGGGGTATGTCTTCTAACAAGAGAAAGACCAAAGGTTGTCAAGTGGAGTCATCAAAGGAATCGAGATCGAAGTTTGTGGGATCCGTCAAGAAAGGAACAATATACATACCTAAAGAGAGTTTGATTTTGAACAAAGAAGAAGTGAAAATGGATAGTCGGTGAGCAGGCAAGGCGCTCGGGTGGAAAGCGGTCGCCATCAAAGTTCAAGGCCACAACCAACCACCGCATTTAAACTAACATATTTTTCTTTGCTTTGAAACAGGGGCATAGATGTTATTGGTCCGATAGAGCCAACAACTTCCAATAGGCATAGGCTCATTTTGGTTGCGATGCGTATTTTACCACATTGGGCAGAGGCAGAAGGAAAGTTTGCACCGAATTGGCAGGGACCGTTCGTGGTATCACGGGTGTTGTCCAATGGAGCATTATATTTAACAGATGTTGAAGGAAAGTGCGTAGAGACTGCTATCAATTCGGATGCGGTCAAAAGATACTATGTATGATTCCTTTTCAATTGTATGTTTTGTATTTTGTTGTGATTTTGGAATTGAAACGACGAAGGCATTTTATTCTCTATCCAAACACTTTATCCGTTGATAGCCCCTTCGAGCCTTAATGAATGAATTCTTTCATATCCCTCTCTCGGAATCGCTCTAGTGCAATAAGATCAAAATTGCTAGAATGAAAAATGAAATGACAGAAAAAAAAAAAAAAAAATGAAAAATGATGAAAAAAAAAGAGAAAGAGAAAAAGACAAAAATCGGGAAAAAGTCAAAAAAGAAATCCATCTAACTTGTAAAGTTGGATGAACTACGTCTGACTTGATCCCGAAAGGGTACGTAGGCAGCCTCTCTGAGGTTCAGTCACAATAAAGAAAAAATCCAAAAAATTCCCCACATATTGAAACTGGGGCAGAAGTTATGTTTAATAATTCCGAGAGTTGTAAATATTTTTAACCCTCGTTGAAATTTTGAGCCTTTATATCTTTCTTTCTTAACCCACCCGAAAGCCACGTTACAGTCCAAAGAAAGACCTTCCGATCAATTTTGAAATGATAACAAATACAACGAAGGAGGAGCGAAGCGTCGGATAATACCCGTGGAACAGAAAACAAAATACAAAAGGAAAAAATGAAAAAAGAAAATATAAATAAATGAGAGAGTCTCATCGGTGAAAACCTTAGCCGGCACTGTGAGACGATTGTGAGGTTGAGAGAAATAAAATGAGAGAGTCTCATCGGTGAAAACCTTAATCGGCACTGTGAGACGATTGTGAGGTTGAGAGAATAAATGAGAGAGTCTTATTGGTGAAAACCTTTCGAGGCACCGTAAGGCGATCATGGGGACTATCAGAAAAGAGAAAAAAGCAACAAAAGAGAGTATCGGTTTGGGTTAAAGGCAATCCAGAGTCAGAATAATGATTGGAACGAACTGGGTCAGAGTTTAAATACATGGCATGGTCAGCGGAATCAGCGCAAATACCCAGATAAGTTCTGTCATCTCTCCAAAATACCCTTACCTTTCTTTCATTTTTCTGCATTTCATTGTTTACCTTTTTGAGAGCTAACTACCAGCTCCCGATAACGGAAGTTGAAATAACACTGGATCAGAAAGGATGGAAGATTGGGGAAAGAAATAAAGAAGCTTGGCAAACATGGCCAAAGGAAAAGAAAACAAAACAAAAATGGAGAAATGAGAAAAATACAAAAAAAGAGTCTGCAAGGGACGAGAAGTCAAAAGCCATGCAACATGAGAAAGCAAAAACAAAGGAAGCAATAAGAAGTGGGGACGGCAAATGCCAGTTGCCAGCAGCTTATATCTAATAAATTTTGTTTCATGCAGGAACAAATTGTCACTAATCACTTTAAAGTGAATGTGACCAATGTGGAAAATTTAAAATACCAAAAAGAGAAAGTCTGCCGAATAAGTGGAGAAATTCACAGGCGAGAGATAAGTTGGTAAAAGAAAATACCAAAAAGAGGAAGTTAACATCTTTTAAAATCCACTCCCCAGTCCTCAGGCTGAGGGAATACTTTTCTGCATCGCATTGCACGTTTAAATTCAGTTAGGCGCCCACCTTCAAATACGGGAATACTTTTCTGCATCGCATTGCACGTTTAAATTCTGTTAGGCGCCCACCTTCAAATACGGGAATACTTTTCTGCATTCGCATTGCACGTTTCATTTCCGTTAGGCGCCCACCTTCAAATACGGGAATATTTTCTGCATTCGCATTGCACGTTTAAATTCTGTTAGGCGCCCACCTTCAAATACGGGAATATTTTTCTGCATTCGCATTGCACGTTTAAATTTCTGTTAGGCGCCCACCTTCAAATACGGGAATATTTTCTGCATTCGCATTGCACGTTTAAATTCTGTTAGGCGCCCACCTTCAAATACGGGAATATTTTCTGCATCGCATTGCACGTTTAAATTCTGTTAGGCGCCCACCTTCAAATACGGGAATATTTTCTGCATTCGCATTGCACGTTTAAATTCTGTTAGGCGCCCACCTTCAAATACGGGAATACTTTTCTGCATCGCATTGCACGTTTAAATTTCTGTTAGGCGCCCACCTTCAAATACGGGAATATTTTCCGCATTCGCATTGCACGTTTAAATTTCTGTTAGGCGCCCACCTTCAAATACGGGAATATTTTCTGCATCGCATTGCACGTTTAATTTCTGTTAGGTGCCCACCTTCGAATACGGGAATATTTTTTTGCATCGCATTGCACGTTTAAATTCTGTTAGGTGCCCACCTTCGAATACGGGAATATTTTCTGCATCGCATTGCACGTTTCATTTCTGTTAGGCGCCCACCTTCAAATACGGGAATATTTTCTGCATTCACATTGCACGTTTAAATTCTGTTAGGCGCCCACCTTCTAATACGGGAATATTTTCTGCATTCGCATTGCACGTTTAATTTCTGTTAGGCGCCCACCTTCAAATACGGGAATATTTTCTGCATTCGCATTGCACGTTTAATTTCTGTTAGGCGCCCACCTTCAAATACGGGAATATTTTCTGCATTCGCATTGCACGTTTAAATTCTGTTAGGCGCCCACCTTCAAATACGGGAATATTTTCTGCATTCGCATTGCACGTTTAATTTCTGTTAGGCGCCCACCTTCAAATACGGGAATATTTTCTGCATTCGCATTGCACGTTTAATTTTCTGTTAGGCGCCCACCTTCAAATACGGGAATATTTTCTGCATCGCATTGCACGTTTAAATTTCTGTTAGGCGCCCACCTTCAAATACGGGAATATTTTCTGCATTCGCATTGCACGTTTAAATTTCTGTTAGGCGCCCACCTTCAAATACGGGAATACTTTCTGCATCGCATTGCACGTTTAAATTTCTGTTAGGCGCCCACCTTCAAATACGGGAATTTTCTGCATCATCATGGTTTATATATTTAAAAGCCCACACTGGGGCAGAAAAAGAAAAAAAAGAGGTAGTTTGTTGTTTTGTTTTGAGCAGGTTCAGCTCGAGATCAAGAAAAAAACAAGAAAATCAACAAAAAAGAGAGTCATCAAGAAAAAACAAGAAAATCAACAAAAAAGGAAGATTCCGCATCACCGGAAAGGGAAGAAGAGCAAAAGCTAGATTAGGAACAATTGTAATTGTAGGATCATAGCTTAGAATAGCTTCTTCATTTTACATTTTACCCCCCCGGTGTAATAAGGAGGTCAGCAAGCAGTAACCGCAACAGCAGCAACAGTAACAACAAAAAATCGCAGTTTCATTGGTAGTCCCAACTACCAAAATTTTCCGAACTACATTGACCTGATTCCCTTTTAGCCAGGGATATGTAGGAAACCTCTTGAAGCAAAGGTTCGGTCAAAATTTTGAAAAAAAAATAAATAAAAAAAATGCTTCTCACGGAGTGCTCAAACGGGCAAAAATCGCTCGTATCCGCTCACTTGTCTTTGCACAGAAACTCTTCGTGTTTACGCGCAAAGAGGGGCAACTGTGAGCACGTGATTTTTGCCCTATATGAGAATTACTCCCAAAAATTCAAAATAAAAGAGTTTTGTGTTGTTTGCAATTATTGTGAATTTAGTGTCATTTTTAAAAAATAATGACAATATATATATATATATATATATATATATATATATATATATATATATATATATATATATATCGCATTTGCATTTAGGATTTAATTCTACAATTAGGAGTAATTAATTTTATCTTACAAAAATGAAAATCACAAAAATAGGCATTTTTTGCATTTTAGCCTTTAATGTCCAAATTGTGTGATTGTATTTTAATTACCATTTAAAATTAGGTGACAATTATTATTATGAGATTAGTATTTCAAGATAATTTTAGTTTTTATAAATTAATCTTAGTATTTTGGGCTTTATTAATTAGGAAGTTGAATAATGGAGAAGAACAAAATAGAAAAAAATTGGATTGGGCCATCTTGCAAATTAAGTTACAAGCCCAATCCTAAGAAACCTTACCCAACCCAAAACCCCTTGGCCCAAGAAGAAAATTTCAGATTTTTTTAGCAAAAAATAATCATAATTACATGACATAAAGTAGTGGGGAGCAAGGAAATCAAGGAAGAAAACAAGGAGAGGAAAACATGGATTAGTGGGTTTTCTTTAAATTAAAAAAATATTTTCTTTTTAATAAAAAATCTGAAAATTTTCGAAATTCTTGCCTATAAATAGAAGAGAGGATTTATGAAAAAAGGGGTGGAAAAAAGAGAGGAAAAATCGGAATAGAAGAAAAATAAAAAAATTCCCTGCTGTAGTATACACTAGATATACACTCTGGATACAGAAGTATACACGGAAAAAATGCAATTTTTGAGAGTTTCTTTTGCGAAGTGAAAAGAGTTCAAAGCTAGAAAGCCAAAACAAAGAGAAAATCTGGAAAATATTTTTCTTTTCTATTTTTTACTGGTTTGTTTTTGTTTTTCTCCGTATTGTTGGGATTTTCGGGATTGAGGTGTTGAAGCTACTGCTGGTTGTTACTGTTGTTGTCGCTGTATTTTCACCACCTTGTTGATTTGCCATTTTCCCATTCTTTTCAAAACCAGGTACATATCTCTTTCACTTGAAGCTGTAATGGTGAATTGTTGAAATAAAAAATGAAGATCTGGATCCGATTATTTGCTGTCCTGTAGTTTATGTTTAGTGTTGTTAGTTTAGATTTGTAATTTATCTATTAAAGTATTCTGTAGTAGCTGAAAAACGAAAAACAAAAACATTGTAATAACTAGTAGTATAGTAGCAATAGTGTATCACATAGCTTAATTAGGTAATAGATCTTAAAACATGGGTTAGTTAATAATAATTTCAAAAAATCAGTTGGTTACTTACTCACAATAGATTCACAAGTCTTAATCACATATCAGATGTCATTTACACATAGATAAGCTTAAAAATAGGAAATGTTAGATTAGATAGTGCTTTAATCATGTTTTAGGTTAATAATCTGGTGATAAAACAAGCCATATTGAAATCAGTAGCATAATATAAATAGGTCTCTGAGTTATTTATTTACGGATATTGATACAATTTAATTAGAACCATCTTTGTAATGTAAAAATGCCTAGTACATAACGAAACTGGTAATGTATATATTCGTGAGTAGTTAATCAGTTAATTCGGATCCATAGTTAATTATCATTCTTTAAGTCCATTATGTAATCCGTCGCTTTCTCAAATTAGGTATTAACTGGTATTAACTTCAAAACGCTAGTGTAAGAGGAAGAAGTAGTTTGTTAGTTCTGATTTATGGTAATAAATAATTAATTTGTAGCTAATGTATGATATTGATTTCCTTCACTCAATAAATAAAAGTGCTTTCCATTTCAAATGTGTATCTTTGTTCCGTTGCTTCAATTGTTTCCAATTTTATTTAGTTTGGGCCCAAGGCGTGTTTGGGCCTGAATCTCTGTATAATGCCAACTGGGCTGGCGATAGAATGCCCGAATCAGGTCTGGTTCTTTAAGAACCCGGACCTGTTTTTAATGTAGTAAATCCTTATTCTGGAAATCCAGGCCCCATTGAATAACAAAATTACGGGCCTGGAATGTTTAAATATTAGAAATCGATTAAGGAAAAACAAATGTAGAAAACATAGCCAAATACTAGTATTGAATCCTTTAATGAAAATTGGGATGAGCCTCGCCCGAATAACAAACACCGGGGCCCCCATTTAGTAATAAGATAACATAGTAGAACCGGAGAGGCTAATAGCAAATTCCATAGCCTCTCCCCAAAGTTAAAAGCCGATAGACGTTATTTAGGGCACGATGTTAATGTACTTTCCATTGAACGAGTGTGCACTTGGTGCGACTCAAATCCAAATCTCGGCAAAGTCTGAAATACACCGAAAGTCATAGGCGTACTGGTTGCGGTATGACTCGAGGCGTGTTTTCGCGATGCCGCAAATTCTTTAAAATAATACCTAATGTAAAAAGCATTATATGTTGTTTAAAATCTATAATTGAGTCAAACAAGAGTCGGGAACGACAATTGAGCGACCGTGCTAAAACCACGGAACCCGGAAATGCCTAACACCTTCTCCCGGGTTAACAGAGTTCCTTATTCGGATCTCTGCTTCGCAGACATTTTTAAGAGTCAAAATTCCTCGGATTCGGGATTAACCGGTGACTTGGGACACCATTATCATTCCCAAGTGGCGACTCTGATTAATCTCAATAAATCCCGAACCGATTGTCCTTTAATTGGAAAAACTCCTTCTCTTACGTTATTTTATCCGTTTCGGATATTTGAGCGTCGGAGTATACCCTACGAGCGTATTTATATTTATGCTTATGTGGGGTAGTAAAAAGGGAGGTGTGACATGGTTAAAGAATGCATTTTCACGACATTGCAATTCTTTAAAATTGAAAATCAGAACACTAATGCACATAATTGAAAATATATAATTGAAATCAGATACAAGCAAATACAAAAGTTGAGCGACCGTGTTAGAACTACGGAATTCGGGAGTGCCTAACACATTCTCCTGGATTAAGATAATTCCTTATCCGGATTTCTAGTTCACAAACTGTAACAGAGTCAAACTTTCCTCTGTTCGGGATTAAACCGCTGACTTGGGACACCATTATATTCTCAATTGGCAACTCTAATAATTTTAAATAACCAATCCCGTTCCGACTATCCTTAAATTGGGAAAACTCCTCTACGCCCTTGCGCGTATAATAGTATTAAAAATTGAGGTGTGAAGCTCTGGCGACTCTGCTGGGTATAAGAACCCAAAACTTTGGTTCGGGCTTTAAGAATTCGAGCTCAGTTAAATTGATATTTTTGTTTATATCTGATTTCTCTATATGTTTTTGATCATTGTGCTATATGTTTACCGCTTTGATATTACGTGAAATGTATATAAAATTATGTCAAAAATCCTTCTCTTCTTACCTCTGAGGATGTGCTTACTGGTTGAGACTCCCCTTTCTGTTAGTGTCTTACCAAGATAAAAAAAAAGGCCAGACAAGTTACTAAGCCGGACGATCCTGCAGGTCCCTGATACATAGCCCCCTCCTCGACTCGAGTCATTCTCTCGGGTGCATAGTCTAGAACCAATAAAAACCTGAATATTGAGCCTAGAATTAGGACGATTATTTGCATCATATCTGACTTAGGGGACTCAACACAGGGGTTGGGTCTGTCTAGGACAGGTGACCCGAATATGAAAAGACTAGCATGATTATATGTTGCATATATTTGTCTTGGGCCATTATGCTGACCGGCTAAATAATTGAGGGAAAGAAAAGAGAAAAAATAGCAATTTTAAGAAGAAAACAATGTCTAAATACTGATGAAACTCTGTCGAAATTTTGAGGAAATTATCAAAAATAGTTGGAATAAATCAATTTTGTCAAAATTAAAAATAGTTGGTCTAAAAATAATTTGACCGAACTACACTGGTTGGGTTCTCACCACGTGTGAGATACGTAGGCAACACTCATCGGGTCCAACCACACTTTTTTACAAAAATAACCAAAAATATTAATTTTGAATAAATCCAAATTGATGCCATTTTGACAAAATAGCCGAATGTTCCGAAAAGGCGCCAGAAGGCTGTTTGTGTAAAAATGGCCACTTTTGAGTCATTATCTCTAAAATAATAGGTACAGCCTTAAAACCTTCGGTTGAAGTACTGAAAGGCCGTATTTGCAAAATTGGGACTTTTTTTGTTTTGAAAAAGAATTTTTGGAAAACATATATTGTCTTTTTGGGTCAATGCAGGATGAGTACAATGCAAAATGAACCTTTCTCATTAATGAATAATATCTCTTTGGAGTTGCGTCTATGGTGGAATGATTTGGGTCATGATGGACAAGACGAGGTCAAGAAATATTTGAATGGTCTTACCGGGCTGCTTGATACTATACCCCAGGGAGACATCATTAGAGCCTTGGTCACCTGCTGGGATCCCACACACAGTGTGCTCCATTTCTCGGACTTCGAGCTTACTCCGACACTAGAGGATATTGCCAGTTATATTGGATAAAATGAGGTTCCCCTGAAAGACAAATACCTAGTTGCTCCAAGAGGTGTTACCGCTCATAGATTCATAAATTCCTTGAGAATAGCCCGAAGCATTCATAATGAAGATTTGGCCCATGGATTTTGCACTATGGATTTCATATACCATAGATATGGTCACATAAGAGGTTTTAATAACCCGGCAAATAAACTCTGCAGCAAAGCATACCGTGCAAAATGGGAGGAACATAGACGTTTTGCTTTCATGGTGACCTTTTTGGGTTTAATAGTCTTTCTAAGGAAAGACGGGACATCGATATAATAATTGCCAGAATTTTCAGTACTTTCCTCATGCAGGATAATAGTACTTTGGCGCCTATGATAGTAGCCGATATCTTTCGTGCCCTCACAGCTTGCAAAGCCAGAGTAGATTTCTTCGAGGGATGCAATTTGCTAGTGCAAATGTGGATGATCGAGCACTTGTGCCATCATCCTCAATTTCTGAGTTATGGATCTTCGAAAAGAACTTGCATAGAAGAATTCTACACGAGGATAAAAGGGGTCAAGTTGCCGAAAGGGTTTAAGGGTTGGATCACATACCTCTGATCTCTTACTGCTAGCCAGATAGAATGGGCATTTGGGTGGCTGACCGTCAATGAAATTATATACATGCCGGTAGGAGGATCCCACTTTCTATTAATGAGGCTTAAAAGTATTCACCCTATGCTCCATATCGAGTTTTGCGGCAACTCGGAAGATATCAAATAGTGCCAAAAGATGGAGACCTCAGCACTCAAGTAATTGAGATTAGTCCTGATGGGCAATTTCTTGAAGGAAAAGTCCGTCAAATCTGGAATGAGTGTCAATGCTTGAAATCAGACACTTGTAAAAGGGATCGGGCCAAAGGTGAAGTGTCACCTAGATATTCCGCATGGTATAGTAGAGATTGTGAGCATGAAAGACCAGCGAGGAGACCTCACATCCAAGAACTTGTCGAGCTGTCGAAAGAGCAATGTGATTGGTTGGATAAAGAAAACGAGTATCGAGCCAAAACCAGTATGCTAGAAAAACAAGTTCAAGACTTCAACGAAAATAGCATACAGACAGCAGTTGATGAGGGTGAAAAGAAGCAACTGGTTAAAGAAAATGAGGCCCTAAGAGCTCAAATTCTAAAAATGAGAACAACATCAGAAACCCCTATTCGAAATGCCCGGAATGAAAAATTGATTGATAATTTACGGCGAAAGGTGAACAATTAAAGTTTTGACCTGGATAAAGCTGAAAAAGAATTGATCGAGTTTCGAAAGCAATTGGCTAGGAATGCAAAAGAAAGAGCTCGTGTGATCCAATAATTGAAGGAAGAACATAATGTCGAAGTTGCTTGGATGAGGAAAACGATTGTCACTGCTGAGGTCAAAATTAGCAAACAAGTGAAAGAGTTTAGTATGGAAAGAGAACATTGCTATACGACCTTGGCACGATTAGAAATGGAATTGCAGCAGCTTCAAGAGAAAATCCGACAAACTCTTGACGCGCGTGCTGAATAAATAGGGATGTTACTTCAAGAAAAGAGAATGATTAGAGCGAGGATTGTCAACATTGCTCATTATATCACTCGGAAATGCCAGATATATGACCCAGACCACATTCTTTGCCTCAGGAATGATATTTGTGAAGCAAATAATGGGTGATTTAGACAAACTCCAAAGGGGACTTGCACATAGGACCGGGGCGAGACCGAACGATATCCTGCGGGCACTAGGGTCTTTAATGTATTCTTAGGTTATGCATATGAGTCTGTATTTTTCGTTTTTCTACATTATTAGAGGATTGTAGTACAATGATCATTTTAGAATTTATCTTTGTAATCAATGTTAGTTATTAATAGATTTGAAAGTCCCAATAAATCTGTAATTCTGATCTTTGACTTTCTTTTTCTTTAAACACACATGCGGTAGGCAAATTTATAGGATCGACCAAAGAAAAGAAAAAAATAAATATTGGTGGTGATAAAAATAAAAGAGAGAGAGAGAGAGAAAAAGAAGAAAAAGCCAAAACAAAGAATTGGCAAAATGAGAAAAAAGGCAATGTAAATGAAAGATAATATGGCCGGGATGACTCATATTTCCAGGCAAAATTATGTACGTGCGCCCAACATGTGATTATTTGATCAATTATGCCAAACCGCTAACGAGTATAGTTGTTGTTGAGTAACAGATATATAGTTTGTAGCTGGCATTCTGGCAACCCATCATTACAACACTCGTTCTAAAGACATGACAAGGGCAATCACTCAAGAAATTGAGGCTACAATTGTGGATCGAGTCCTGGAAGATGAGGTAGTAGACGTGGGTAGTATGAAAGAAGAGATGTATAAGCTCAAGCAGCAAATGGCCGAGATGTACCAATCTTGGGCGACGGGACAACCTTTACCCACATATGTAGCCAATCCTGCTTATATCCCTTCACCGGTCCAAGCACAGGATCCACCCACCGCAAACTC
This sequence comes from Nicotiana noctiflora, assembly GCA_032618575.1. Taxonomy (NCBI): domain Eukaryota; kingdom Viridiplantae; phylum Streptophyta; class Magnoliopsida; order Solanales; family Solanaceae; genus Nicotiana; species Nicotiana noctiflora. The sequence continues at coordinate 114,248 of JASVEL010000673.1, forward strand.
ATCCTCTACTTACCTCACATACCCACCTTACTGTGAAACTACATCACAAGCACCACCACCTCCCCCCACCTCCTAAATAGATTCCACCACCACCACCACATGTCGCTCCCGTATATGTGGCCCCTCCACCAGCCACATTATACAAATCATCCAGTGAACCATTGTTTCATGTCCAAGACAATGATTATTATCCTCCAGAACCTACTTTCCGACAACATGATTCTTATACTCCTCTTATCGACATGACCGAAGAGGAAAAACCACCCAAAAATCCTGAACAGGAAGAGATGATCTGGAAAATGAAGAGTCTTGAACAATCCTTTCAGAGCATGCAGGGCCTTGGAGGCCAAGTGAGCATAGCTTACAAAGATTTATGTTTATTGCTAGAGGTACAACTACCGACAGGTTTCAAGCTACCGAAATTTGATCTATATGACGGTTGCGACGACCTAGCAGCACATTTGAGAGGCATTTGCAGCAAAATGCGGGGTGCCGGTGGTAAATATAAGTTGCTTATGGCTTATTTTAGCCAAAGTCTTATCGGATCGGCCCTAGAGTGGTACACCAGGCAAGACCACGCTAGATAGTTTATTTGGGATGACCTGGCCCAAGCATTCGCTAATCGTTTCTAGTACAACTTGGAGATTGTTCCAGATAGGGCGTCATTAACAAGGATAGAAAAGAAGCCGGGAGAAAGTTTTCAGGAATACGACTTTAGGTGGAGAGAACAAGCTGCTTGGGTAGACCGACCTATGAAGGAAGGAGAGATGGTGGACTATTTTCTACAAGCTTTGGAGCCAACATACTATGGGCATTTAGTATCAGCCATCGGGAAAACATTTAACAAAGTAGTTATGATGGGGAGCATGGTTGAGGAAGGGTTAAGATCAAATAAAATTATGAGCTATTCAGCCATAAAAGTTATAACCCAGGCGATTCAAACAGGCACCGGTGGAGCCCTTGGAAAAAGAAGAAATAAGAGGTGGCAGTTGTAGAGGAGAGATCATGGTCCAGGAATCCAAATCAATACTACCATCAACCTCACCCACATCATCAACGCTACTCAGCAGTACCATATGGCCCACCACAACACTACTACCCTCCCCCTATTCCATAATTTGGTGTGCACAATGCTCAAACGTACCCACCACCGCCTACTCCATGGCGAGCACCATCACCTCATAATACCTACCACACTCAGAACACATACCCACCACTCAAAACATATAAAAACACTGATGGAAATGGTTTCGGTCCTAATCCCGATGTCAGGAATGATAGGATGCAAATGAAGAAAATGTTTACTCCTTTGGGTGAGTCATACACCAGTCTTTTTCATAGACTGAGGCAACTCGGAATCCTGAACCCCATTGAATCCACAATCCTTAACCCACCATCGAGGAACCTGGACTAGTCTGTTAATTTTGAGTATTGTTCGGGAGCCCTAGGACACGACACTGAAAAGTGTTGGCATATGAAGACCGCAATACAGGAGCTTATTGATTCAAGAAGAATTGAACTCCAGGCTCCCGAGGCTCCCAATATCACACAAACCCCCTACCTGTTCATCATAAGACCCATATGATAGAATTGATACAAGGGGGAGGTTGCAAGAAGCCTTCTCAAGCTGTAATGATGATTATGGAAAGCAGAGGCAAATTAGAGGAGAAAGTAATGGGTGAGAAAGTGGTGATCAAGCAATTGGCGAATGGGCCAGTAATGGTAACAAAGCCCGAGCCACTGAAGGTGATAGTTCCAAGGGCAAGTACAAAACTTGTGTTGACTGTGAAAGGGGCACAAATAAAGCCGGTTATTATCAAACCGGTTACTCAAATGCCCGTTTCTATTGTTAAAGCTGTGCCATGGAATTACAACAAGGTGAACGTCATGTATAGAGGAAAGGAGATTAAAGATGAAATTTGTGAGACCCACAGGTTCACAAGGTCGGGGAGGTACTTTGCTCCTGACGAATTAAGAAAAGCAAAACTCACCAGAGATAATCCGACCAATGTAAAGAAAGATGTTACTGAGAAGGAGGCCGAGGAATTTTTGAAGAAAATGAAAGCCTAGGACTATTCAATAGTAGAGCAATTGAGAAAGACGCCAGCAAAAATATCCCTATTGTCCTTGCTGATTCACTCTCATGAACATCATAGTGCATTAATGAAAATCCTGAATGAGGATCATGTGCCTGAGAAGATTACAGTGATTCATCTTGAAAAGATCACAAATAAAATCTTTGAGGTGAACATGGTGACGTTCTCAGATGATGAACTGCCGATAGAGGGAACAGAGCATAATGAGGCATTATATCTTACTGCGAAATGTGAATATTCGGTAGTGACCCGCGTGTTGATTGCTAATGGGTCGAGTGCTAATATATGCCCTTTGTCTACTCTGGTCATGCTCAAGATTGATCATGAAAGAATCCATAAGAACAATATATGTGTGCGTGTATTTGACGGAGGTGGAAAGAACACTGTTGGAGACATCGTATTGGAGCTTACCATCGGACCAGTAGAGTTTACAATGGAATTTCAAGTCTTGGATATTGCTGTATCTTACAATCTCCTACTTGGTCGATAATGGATTCACGCGGCAAAGGCTGTACCTTTCTCACTCCATCAGATGGTAAAGTTAGAATGGGACCGTCAAGAAATAGTAGTCCATGGTGATGACAATTCCTGCAACACCATCACTCCTTTTGAAGAGATTGAGGGCAATAAAGGCCTCTGGGTATACCAAGTGGTGGATACTATATCTGTTCATAAAATTCCTGAATCTCAGCATGTTCCGGTGCCCAAGATAGCTTCCGCATCAGTTATGGTTGCTACAGAAATGTTGAAAAATGGGTTTCTCCCTGAGAAAGGGTTGGGAGTTGCGCTATGGGGAATCACACAGCCAGTATCTCTTTCGAGAATCATTGACACTTTTGGGTTGGGTTTTTAGCCAACCATTAATGACATAAAAAGAGCCCGGAAACTGAAAAAGAGAGGTTGGACCCTCCATAAGCCTATCCCTAAAATCTCTCTTTCATTCGTTAAGCCTGGTACAAAAAGGTGTCCGGCAACTGTCATGCCCAACTTAGCAGAGATAAAGTTAGACATGGAGCTGCTTGGAAGATTTGAAAAGCTATTTGAAGATGTGGATATGGTAGAAACGGCTGAGGGCACAAGTAAAATGGATGTCCAATTTGTTGGATCCCAAACCAAGCTGAATAACTGGGAAGCTACTTTTCTCATGACTAGAAGGGAGTTGTGGTAGTTAGCTTTGTTGTTTCATTTTTAATCTATTTTATTTCAAGGCTGTAATACAGATTCTATGTTTCGTTCAATCGAACGTGTCAAACCTTGTTATCTTTTGATATTTCAATGAAATGCAATTTCTTTCTTCCATCATTCCTGATAGCCTTATTTTATTTTCTTTTCTTTTCTTGTACAGTCCATTCTACGTTGATTTCAATGATGTGTCATGCATAAGGAATTCCCAGCCCAGTCTTGATAATCAAATAGTAATACAAGAAATTGAATGCGATAATGAGACGGAGTATGATGATGAGGAAGTCTTGGAAGAAATTAGTAAGGATTTGAGCCAATATGAGGAAAAACCCAAACAGAACTTAAATGAGACGGAGGCCATTAATTTGGGGGATGAGGAAAATATTCGGGAAACAAAGATAAGCATCCATTTGGAATTCTCACCCAGAGAGAACTTGATAAAGTTGCTGCATGAATACAAACATATATTTGCATGGTCATACGATGATATGCCGGGATTGAGTACCGATTTGGTAGTCCGTAAATTGCCCACTTACTCTGCCACGACCCAAATCCGGTTGTGATGGTGCCCAACAATTAAGCTAGGCCAGCCAGACCAACAATTTAATTATCACAAAATACCCGTCCCCAAATGGACAACCCAAAAAGAATATATGAGTTTAAGAACTCCAATAATAATAATAGTGAACAAAATACTGACACTCCCAAAGATCCGGAGTTACAAGTCTAGAGCCTCTAACAAAACCCAATAGGAAAAGGGAGTACGATATA